>JAFBJQ010002491.1:55131-182815 GCA_016785345.1 Trinectes maculatus | reverse complement strand
CGCTCCGCTGTAGCGTCTTTTTCTACTGAAGGCCGTGGTGCAGGTGTCTTTGTCGGTGCAGAACGTTTCGTCGACATTGTGGGTTTTGTCGTGGAGACAATATGCAAACATGTAAATTTGCCAAGCCGAACGCATTCTGTACTGGACAGAGACGAGGCACGGAGGAGACTGATTGACATTGGCCTACAGTCCCTTAGCCAATCAGGACACAGAGCACAATGCACGTTCATATACTGTAAAAAAAACAAAGCGTAACAAACTGCACTAAAAAAATCCGTGAAACAGCGAAGCCGCAAAAGGTGAACCGCGTTATAGCGAGGGTTCACTGTACATAGACTACATTCTAAGAAAAAGAATGTGTATGACTCCAGGCCTCGGTAGGAAAGTGATTTCCTCTTTTTGCATGTGTCAGATCCTATTTGTAAACGCCGACAGTGTCGAAAAGTGTCGACAGACTTCCTTGTGGACAGACATACGTGGTCACCACATGGAAAAAGAAGATGGGGTTGCCAAGACACTGATGCCTGGCAAGAGGACAAGTTGGCTCTGAGGCGAGCAGGAAGCAGGAGTCCCTGCTTCAGTGAATACACACCTGGTGTACAGTGAAGGGGAGAACCCATCAACAATGCAAAAAGAGCAGGTGTGAACATTCATGGCAACATGTCCGATCACAAAGTACACAGTGTAATTGTACATAAGCGCACCTTTGCTCCCTCGAGACCTTCACCTCCACTTTCACCAGCAGTCACCACAACAGTGTGCCAGCCACCGCAACCTGTCTACTCCACTGCTGCCACTCGGTCTGGTGTATTCTGAGCCCTCGGTACCAGCCTCTGCCAACTGTGCCATCCTGTCTGCCGAGGCTCCACCAAAACTGCCCTTCTGCTACCACCAAACTCTGAGCCAGTGCTAATGTTTGCCAGCAACACCAACCTGTCACTGCCACACTAAACTGTGAGATCATCTGGTTGGACGCCAGCTTATTGAAAAGATTAGTTCCCAAAAGAGAAAACCATAACGGGACGCAAGAAAATTGTGCTTTTTAAAAGATCAACTTCCATATTGGTGCTTTTAACAGTTTTCCTCAGCGGTGGATTTCTCTTATAGATCTACACTGCATCTAATTTACCACTTGAGAAAGTCTGTCTACATGATGATAAGTCAAAAGCAGCTTTTTTAAAAACGAATTTGAATTGTTCATCCTACAAATGATAAAACAGTGAAAGTATGAAGGGATATGAAGGGATCTGTCTCTTTTTTAACTTCAAACTTGTGTGCAGTCCCAAAAAAGAATATTGGATAGAACATCAAAAAAGAACCCACTTGTGATTTGCGTTGCTTTATTGTTAATTTGTATGAGTACATTCGGAGAGCTTGACCCATATAGTTTTCACCACTGCCTCAAGCCACTTGTTGGTGTTGTGGCCATGTACAACTACACAGAACTTCCTCTGGGCATTTTGAACCTACCAGAGAAACCACAGGCTTTGACTTTATTTTTACTGCTGGACCTTTAACAGTTTGGGTCTGTATTTACGTGTACGTGTACGTGTGTGTGTGTGTGTGTGTGTGTGTGTGTGTGTGTGTGTCTTCATTGCTGAAAAGGCTTAAAAGGTACTAACAGGAGTGGACACATCTGTATAGGGGCAGACGGGTCACTGAATGGAGAGAAGGGCCTTTCTGTTTGTAAGAGCATTACACATGTGGACATCACATGGTAGATTACACTCACTGGTTACACAATGCGTCACAAACATGGTAATATACTATATGTATGCAGGACTACAATAAACACAGTAATATCACCCAGGCAAGGTTCAGTCCCCATGTGTGCTCCAGGCTGCAGCTACGATGGGAAGGGGAGGCTATTTATAAAATGGACAGATTATATGTGCATGTAAACTGAATTGATGGGACAAATAGATGTGGACATGAGAAGCTGGCTACAGCGTCACACTGCAGAACACTGAAGTTAATTACACCTTTTGTCTCTAAAAGGGTGTTTTCACATCAACTCTGTTTGGTTTGTGTGTGTGTGTGTGTGTGTGTGTGTATGTGTGTGTGTGTCTGTTGATGCCTGGAACATGGGTGTGATTCCCCGCATGTCCAGTCACGTTGAATCATGTGTCTGCTACAGCCACTAGCACTGGTGTGTGTGTGTGTGTGTGTGTGTGTGTGTGTGTGTGTGTGTGTGTGTGTGTGTGTGTGTATGCATATATAGATATAGATAGATAGTAATCAAGGTCAACTTACTGGTCGCAAACTATACCAATCTTTCCTTAATTACATATATATATATTATATATATTTAAACACTATGATGGTTGGACTTATTATTCTGCTGTTATTGAACGTGGATATTGTAGTGCAGGATGTTTGGCCTGATCACTGTGTGAACTCTGAAGCCTTTTCCAGAGGAGCTCAGCATTAACATGCAGGATCTGCAACTTGTTGAAGACGAGTGGTTTCATCCCTGCGATAATAGAAAACAAACTCTTTCCCACGAAACACATTCGCTCTTTCAGATCCATCTGAACACAATTTCCAGGACAAGGTTAAACAAAGATACTTTCATGTTTTACAAATGAATATTTTCCCAAGGAGAAGAAGCAAAATCTTGTCCAATAATGGCTGTTTGAAAGGAATTGAGATTAAAATGGGAGAACAGAAAATAAACAGGAGAATCTGCGAGGTGCAGTAAAGCAAACAGACACAGGGGAGGACAGCAGAGACAGAAATAGATTAATGAGCCGGAGTGATGGACCAGAGTAAGTTGTCCCAGTGTCCCACAGCCTCAGGTGCTGTTGACAGGGGTCTAGGGTTATGGGTCAGGGTGGGGGGGTTAGGACAGCACATGTCACATCTTTGGAGAATAGCATGTGTGTTGTCACTACTGACATCCAAAGACCCACATACACAGCAGCGGCACTGAGGGGCCCTGAGGCTGTTTCTCATACATGTCACCCAGTGAGGGTGAAAACAAAACCTATGTATTTGCAGCTTTTATAGGCCAGTAGGTGTTTTTCAATAGGAACCTGACAAACTCGCCCACTGTCACTACAGAGAGAGAGAGAGATAAGGGATTTTCTCTCTTATATTTACGGATGGTCCTCATTGTACTTGTGTGCATGTAAGAAGGAGAATGAAAACATCACTGTGGTGAAGCAGCTGGTGGCCTCCGCCTCCTTATCTGCCTTCTCTGTTTTCAAACATCTGTATCTCCATCCACCAGGATGTGTCCAATCAGGGGTTGTCCCGCACTAATCAAAGGCATCCAGAGGGAGAAGACAAGGCTTCAGAGACATTCCTCCAGTCGATATGGGAGCCTCTGCAAATCCCCCGGCTCCTTGTGCCTCTGCTTCCAGTGCAAATCACAAACGTGTGTGTGAAAGTCCCTCACACCTCATCATCATCATCACTCTGCTCTTTCCTAAGTCAACTCTCACGATAATCATCTCAGCCAGTTCTCTTCCACAGATGCAGCACAGCACATCCCATAGGTGGATCTGAACAAACTGATGTTACAGACTCTGTTACATTCATGTTTTAAAACAGACATCTACTGTGCATAAAACAACAAATGAGGGAATTCGCATTATGATGAACCAAAACAGGGACAATGCCTGCGAGCAACCCGGATTCTAAGAAATAGTTTTAAGGCAAATACATTTAGGAAAAAATGTGATCATATTGATTGTGAGGAACTGTTTTTGTCTTTGTCCCAGTCATCTATTTATTCAGGCCTTTTTTTTTTCTGCCAAAAAAACTCAGCACAATATCCACTTGTAGTTCCAGTCTCTCCTTAAAAACCTCACAGTGAGTACACTGCATTTCATTAATGCATTGCTTCATTCATTCAAAGACACTGCCGCAGAATTTAAAGCAGACAGCAATTACGTTTGCAACCTCAGCCTAATGAGGAAAACGTTTCTGAGAGACAGGGCTGCTTCGGTTATGCTTTTTATTTTCTTTGTGGCACGGCCTCTTGTAAAAATTGAACCAAGAGCTTTGTTTTATCGGCTTTGTTTCGACATAACGCCGATGCAAGTCAACAGAAAAAAAAAAAACAGCTCTCGCCGTTTCATAATTAGAGAACAGTTTTCAACAGGTGCTGTGTAAAGCTGATATCCACACAGAGCAGCAGTCTGCAAACAGAGTATAGCACAGTATCCTAATTAAAGCAGGCTGACAGGCTGATTTTTGAAACTGTACATATTTTAGAGAATGATTTTATCACCTAGGCAAATATTATTCAACGGAAAGCTGAGAAACAACAGGAGGAATAACAGGTGCAGCAGCGGTCCAGTCGGTCAGCAGGAATAATCCAAACAAATCAGCCATTCGGCACACGAGAAATAAATCCCGCAGAAGTGGGCGTAGGTGTGTGCCGGGCCCTTTCACATGATGGACCACAAAGTCGTGTGGGAGGTCAGAGTGTGAGAGGAAGCAAAGACGAGGACGTAAAAATAAAAAGATGTAAAAAAAAAATAAGGTGTGCTGAAGGATGAAAAATAAGGGCGCCATAGGAAGGAGATATAATAACAGGGTTTGCATAAGTGAAGGCGACAGACTGAATATAACACCGATAGGTAGCAAAGGCTATAAAACTAAGAGCCACCTTTTAAAGAGATGAATATGAAGCGGAACATTTTTTTATACAATAAGCCAGTACATTCCCAGTAATTAGGAAGGAATTTCTTACATGTGGCTCCCTCTGACGTCAATCCTGTACCTTCCCAGAGTTTGCTTTCTCTTCCCCGGCGCTGTGAATGTTTAGTGTTAGGCTGCTTTTGGCAAAGCTCCTGGACCTGGGTGCTAGGAGGGGTTTAGAGGGAAGGGTGGGGTTTTCTTTGCTTGTTTAAAAAGCAAGCCGGGATGAGCATGGTAACCTCAGTTCAAGTATTTGAACTCTGCCGTGCTCCTGCACTGTGCTTTGTGCATGTTGACGTTTGCCTAATCAGCGGAGCCGAGAGGGTGAAAGCCATTCAACTATTTCGTGCACCGTTTTTTTTTTAAACATTCTGCATATGTGAGTGATGAAGTCTATTAAATCAGTTTACATCCAGAATTCAAATGAACCAGATTGATTGGTCAAATTAGCCAAAAGACTGGTGTCAAAAAATAAGAAAGAAATTTGAAAATGTGTCATAATAAACAAAAAAAGCTCATAACTCAGCGATAGAGATGGGTTGGTCCAAATCTTTTAAGACTAATATCTAGGAAGAATTCTTCCAGAACTTCTGGTTCTTAATACCTGAAATGAAACTGCAGGGGCCGAACGTTATAAAATACAAAGTAAGTAAACACTCAGTGATCCATTTTGGTGAGCACTGCATTAAAAAGCTAAAACTGTCTCTTAGTGACATCACATGTAGCAGCCATCTGCTTTGCACTGTGATCTGTGTGACTGCTGAAACTGAGACAATAGCTGAAGAGCGATCAAGTTAGCGACAGAGAGGCATGTGGTGTGTGTTTGTGTGCACGTGTGTGTGCGTATGCGAGTGTGCGTGCAGTTTAAACCTGCATGTCCACCAGCACGTCTCATAAACCAAACCAGGGGATTAGCTGTGATATTACTGACTCGGTCAGGTTTTAGCCAGAGTTTATTGTGGGATTACTGAGCAATCTGATGCTGAGTGGATTGTGCTGTCATTATGATTATTATCTATCACACTGGTCTCTTACTGGTGATTTATACTGAAGATCTTTTATCTGCCGTCCTGTTTGCACAAGGAGAAAATATTGCTCTACAACAGTGGATCATTTGCAAATTGTCTACTTGAATAGACTGATGGTGCACGCAGCATCTGGAAGCAGCCGCTCCGACCACAGCTGCTTCAAATATTTGCACTCATATTCAGAAATCATTGCAATGTTTTACTTGATATGCAAACTTTACATTTGGCTTGATAGCACTTAACAAATCCATTCAAATTGTTGCACATGCTGAGTGTATTCTGACCATTAGAAGAGACTGAGAGAAAAAAAAAATCCCAAACAATCCTGCACTGATAACCAGAATGTTCTTGTATCCATCCTCACTCACCAAATGTCCATGGCAACATGCCAAATGTGAGGATACTTACTTTGGGCTTAGTTTATTTGTCTTTCCCCCTCTCTACGTGCCCAGTGCAGGTTTGCCTGAGCTCTTTCGCTGAGCCCTGTGTGTGGATTCATAGTTCCCTTGCCATCTGATGTCAACAGACTCCTACAGCAACACTAATCCACTCCTGACTCTCCTCGAGATCAGTCAGCAAGGGCACCAGACAAGAGGCCAGCGGGGTTTCACATAAGTCATTTTGAAAATGGAACTCTGTTCTTACAAAACAAAAAGAAAGTACAAAAACTCAATAAGAGAATAAGAGAGAAAAAGACTACACACACATACACATGCTGAACACACACACACACAAAGACGACAAACATATAATCGTGTTTGGCGTTTGTTGTTTTGAGTGAAAGCTATTATGGCCTGTACCTGTTGTTTACACTGTACATAATGATAAAAACATTTGTACTTTTTTAAAAATAAATTCCTTTTTTAATACACATTATATTTGTGTCACATAAATCCATAAGACTATTATGTAACTACAATGCAGCCCAATGAGGGCTATGTATTTTCAGGTTTAAATGTCATGTATGGAAAGCCATATTCCTGCCTGTCAGATTAGCTGTAAACATGATACCAACATTAACTCTGACATGTTTAATCTATAATTATTATTCCTGCCCTGTGTGGAGGATGTGTAATATGCTTAGATAACTTAATCAGACAAACATTCAAGGTCACTTTCTTCATTCCCCTACAACAGGCCATTAGCCAGCTCATCTTTCTTGAACCTGCTGATATTTGGGGAGGAGGTGCCTGGGTGGGCTGTGCTGAGATGACACACTGTCAACAGAGGCCTCAGACAAGGCAGAGCACAACCATTACTTTCATGTGAGAAGATGGGTTAATTATAAGATTTGGTTTCTAATATGGAGCCTTTCAGAGGAAGTGCAGTGCTTATAACCGGTAATTAGACATAAATCGTTTGGCTGAAGCAAAAGCAGGGGTGTGGAGGAGGGGGTGGGGTTATGTTAGATCAGCCTTTGTCTGTGGTAAAGGGGAGAACGTGACATTCTCTGAAAACGCAGTTTATTTGGAAATATATTTCCATGTTGAAGTTTCAAATAAACGAAAACAATTTAAGTATTACATGGTAATCCACCCATTATCAACAACACTTATGTTTTGACAAACATAACACAAATAATATATTTTAAAACTAAATATACTATAATATGATGGTTGGATTGGTGTCACTTATTTTATTGATATTAACTTAAAGCAGTAGAACACAGTCCACTGAGTTGAACATAATGTAAAACATTGTCTTTATTTCCTAATACTGATATCATTCAGTGCTGATAAACATAAACATAAACAACCTCCGTTCCTATGGTACATAAACATATGGTTCTACATAATCAACACTTTGGTACAGATTGTTGATTATGATTGTTTAGTACAAATTAGTAAACATCGACAACACACGCATGCACGCACGCACACACACACACACACACACAATCCTAGTCTGGCCTTTCAAGAGAACCTGCGATGAACTTCTTGTTATTTAAACGTTACACATCAACCGTACCCATATTTAATATAAAGAACTTCTTTTGCAACCTTAATTTCCACTGTTATACTGGCAGAAGTGACTTTACTTATTCCCCCTAATGAACTTGCACAATGCACTTCGATTGTTAAAGCAGATCCCTTAGTCTTGTTAGTTTGCTATCCATAACCGTGTTTACAGTACCAACCACCCTGGATGAGACACAGTGAGTTTTATTGCTGCTTGCTCTGCACTTCGTGTGATGTGAAGAAGTCATTACGAACAACACGGAGCCATAAAAACACCAGTGCCAAGTCTGCAAAGTCTGATCTTCCCCACTGCCGCCTACCTCTGTCCAGGTGGTATAATTATACCAATTAGAAAGGCTACTTGTGGGGAACACTTCTAGGGTAAAGGCAGACTAATTCTTCAAGAAAAAAACAGTCTAATTGGTTGTGTCCAGTGTTTCATTACGCGCTCACATACAGGCCGGAGGAGACACTGGTGACAACAGCGCAGACACACTCACTGAGCTTGCTGCAGATTTTTATTGGCTGCGATGACAGTAAGATGACACACAGGCAATAAAATGTCAGGATGTGAGTCACATTAACGAAGCAGCGAGTGAATAAAGGTAGAATAAGCCCCTCTGGAACATTCACAGACCAACTCATGTATTAACAATGTGACCAAATGTGCTACAATTATAGCCTTTTACTGCAAAATCTTAAAGCCCCATTTCATGAAGTGTCAGTCATGACAGCTCCTCTATTCACATAAAAGGGAAACTGAAAAAAGGCCTGTGACTGTGCTTGCCCTGCACAACAATACAAGGCGTATATCCCCCATGCACTAACACACACACACAGACACACACACACACTGTCATTCACTGCATATGATTGGATCAGACCCTACACAGATTTTCTTCCTCTAATTAGGATCTTAATAGTCACGCTTGTTTTCCTGTATAAGCAGACTGAAGCTGGCCGGAGAATGGCTCACTTGTTTATTGTGGTCCTAATGACAAACGGGCCTTGAATAACGGGGGCAGGCCTGAGCAGTGGTGGCGAAGATAGAACATTGTCTCTTTCTCTGGCAAGAATATTATCCTATTGCTTCCATATGCCAACTAGGAACAAAACAATTGTTTGTTCCCATATGTTAAGTGCTTTCTAGGAAGAAACCAAACCAAATGTGTCACTGCGACAAGCCAATTCAATGGATCAATACATATTATAGGTCTGCTAGGATTATTTAAAACTGTGTATATAAATTTAAAACCTAACACTACAATTGTTTCGACAAATCACTCACTCTCATCTAACACAACAATGCAAACGTATGATGCTGAGTATTTCATCACTCCCCATGACAAACTGCAAAACTATTGTCTGTCCACTGACAAACTGTGCTGCGGTCACCGTCTTAGTTTAGCACGTTAGCGCGCTGACATTCGCCAATTAAAATCAAATGTAAAGCACTACTCCGACAGATGGAAATGTCATTAGCGTGGAGGCATATAGACGTCCTCTAAGATCTGGCACAAACCGCCACTTTGAACTGATGGTCGTGCGCGGTGAAACGTCATGAGATTACTGTGGTTATTATAATAATCCTCCAGACAGAATGCCGCACAGGATGAATCTGCACAATCAGAAAACAGCAATAGCCTGTGTATTAATGGGACTTAAAGTGATAAGTGACATTACATCAGCCACTATGGTCAGGGTGATTACATCATTCAGGTAATGTGATCTATGACTGCTTTTAGATCACTGTCAACATTACAGGGTCTTTACTTCATTTAATAATGCAGCAGCCTGCCTTGAATCACTGTCAATGTCATACCCAGGTCATCATTTCTCACTGTAATCCCTGAGGATGACACCAGTGACATGGGGAGCTTAAAGCATTAGTGTAAGTGAGAAATTGGAGTCCCGTGTTGCTATGTATGTGGATTCCATAGTCAAACATTTCCCGAAGTTCTCGTCATTTCAAGGCAAATAAGAATTCAAAATATTTAAAATACCATGCAGTGTTACACTTTATTTGATAGAAAAGGACCTCAGAAGTGGAAAAAGTAAAATCTCACTGCTGAGTTTGCACTCTGATGTTGTTTTGTTTACTTGTGTGTTGGCATGAGGCTACACTGTGTCTGGTGCAGACAATGGGAGAAGAGGTCCCCATTAGATCCGTGCTTGCAACAAAATGCCCTCTGTTCTCTAAATGAATGTGTGAATGAATGTGCGAAAGAGGGAAACACTGGAGGGGCTGTGCGATTTGTGTCTATTAATGGTGTCTATAAATAGGTCAAAAACAATCTTTCCCTAGTCTCATCTCTGCCACTGACATTCCCTAACATATCCTGCATCGCACCGCCACACACCTCACCTGGAAAACTTCAGCCGAGTCAACATCTGAGTAAAACGTTTCATTTAAATTAAAGGGCTGTTTTTTTAAAAGTCTAGAGAAACTAGAGAATGAAATGGGCACGGTCACCCTTTTGCTGTTTGCAGACATGAACACAACAGCAGGGGAAAGAGCGTCACCTTCCGCACCCAGTGTGTTAACCGTTCGGTCCACACACCGCTCAGAGAGAGCATCGTTGTCATGCGAAATAAACATTCCCACAGAGGGGCAAGTGCATTAATTACATGACGTGTCAGCATCTTCCTTTACATTTCCATGCGAGTGGAAGCGGTTGCTGTGTGACTTGTCACTGCACGGATGCTCATTAGAGACACAGCTCCCAGTGTAACTGTGCGCGCCTGACACAAAGACACAATCAGAGTCACGGCGACACAGAGGAGATGGTGTGGCAATGAGTGAGTTATCACCTCTGAGAATTCAGTAAGTTGCCTCAAGAATAATGTCTTTACACATTTATTTAACAAAATTTAAAAAAATATATTTTACAAAATATGACGAAAACATGCAAAATTAATATGATCCTAAACTCAATTATAACATCTGCCCAGAAAGAAACAAAGCCGACTAATTCTAATCTTTTTACCCAACTTTAGTGATAAGTTTACAAATGATCTGGTCATGCTGTGCAATACTTTGTATTCAACCACAGTGATCACAGCAGCTCATTAATCTAGCCAACAGCATGGCCTTGATGTTTCATTCATCAAACTGGCTACTGCTTCTGAAAGCAGAAGAAATGAGCTTGCTATGTTATGCTAATGGATGAAAGAGAAGTCTGGTAAATTACAGATGTGGGAGGACAACAAACCTCTGTTTCATGCAATGTGACTGATGGTAAGTGCTGCTGAACTCAGTGAACTAGCAGTGGTGCACCCCGAGCTCCTGAGTGCACCACTGCACATTCCTCATGTAGGCTGCTGAGGGAAGTGATACAGGAATGTTTTCCTGACAGATGGAAGGCTCGTGACATGTTCTTATGAATTTGTAATGAGATATGCTGACGACCATCAACCCTGTTAAAATACCTCAGACACCGTGGTTACAAACTTTGTAGTATATTTGTAGTATAAATATGTATGCTACAAATATTATTTAGAAAATAATTTAAAAAAAGAAACAAATAAATAAAATGATGTTTTGTCATTAAGTATGAAAGCATTAAAATGAAAGCTATCAATATACGGTATGACTTATACACTTGAAACTATTCTGTTGACTGTCTGAACAAACATTCACAGGCAATACAATAATTGCTGCTTCACAGCTGTGAAGCCTGGGAGGATTTGATTCAGAGTTAGAGATGAAGTCTAAAATATTAATATGATAAATTTGAAGGGTTTACTTCAGTAACGGCGAGAGTGAACTGAAGTACTCTTCATTATTAACAAGATGCCAGCTATTACCTTACAACATGTTGAATAATTGTCTGAGAATAAAATGAGACAGAAAGTTGAAATCCAAGAGAAGAATTCATTTCTTCAATAAACTTGATGAACCACAAAAAAGGTAAATTTCATTTCTCACAAATATTTAAATAACAGAGAACAGATGGTTAACATTTTTCATTGTTAAATAGTTATTTATTTTTGTCCCAGTTGATTCAAAACAACAACTATAAAACTGATACAAATGTGATAAAATTATTATTTTTTAATGTGAAATATAAGGTGATTGATCAAAACATGAATAATCCGATCAAAATGCCATCAAAAAGCTGCATGTGTCAAACAAAGCAGAGCAGCCATGTCTCCATGTGTCCTGAGATCTAGCGGACTAACTAGCCCCTTGAGATTTCACCCTCCTGTGTTTTCCCTCTGTTTAGCCCTATATCTCTCTGCAAGATATACACTTCTGAAAGGGAGCTAAATATACCAGGAACATAAACTTGACATTTTGCAAATCAGCCATTCAGTGATTTGTGTCTACGTATCCAAAATAGCAAGCATGTTTAGCCAAAACACTGATCCTGTCCCAGTGGTTCGTTGTAGTGTCGGTCACAGCCTTATCAGGAGGACTGAAATTATCAGGTCAAATGTAGCATCGTAATTTGTTTGATAAAACAACAAAATCTGAAAGCAACGCCAATGAAACTCAAAAAAGTCTAAAAACTTGATTTATGGGAAAGAAAGTTTTAAAATATCTAGTTTTACCTGTGGAATCCTTTCTGTTTTCAGACCATTTTAATGTTATGTGGTAGGAACTTACTATGAGATGGGATCTTCTCTTGGATCTTTTGTGTATTTAAGAGATCTTCAAGAAGCAGCCATGTTTTTTTAAAGTTTTTTTTTCACACATTCAATTGGCCAAGTACAACCATAGCAGTCTATTATTGGCAGCGGTGGAGTGGGAGTTTAAAAACCTCACCGGGTAGAAATGCTACGCTGATCTGATGTGTACGATAAATGTTTCTGTTCACCTAAACAACCCTGGTTTCCAAGCTGAACTGAGACAGAAAACTTTTTCATCTTTCTCTACCTCAGGCTAACTAATCACACATTACTTAATTAATCTGACACTAAATTGTTTAACTCGTGATAAATAAAATGGAAATAAATAAAAATATCATAGAATATTTTGCACAAGAATTCAGTGAATAGCATTAGTAACATTGTGGCTGACAGTGGCGATGACAAATGAGCTCTGCCATGTATCCATTATTGCCCATCATTTTAACAATTCAATAACACAGAGGCTCGTTTGTGAGAGCACTCGATAGCAGGCAACAGGCGTCTGATGGATTCACACGAGACAAGCTCTCACAGTTCAAGGCCTCAGTTCTGCATTTATCATTGAAAAGACTCAACTGCAAAACAACAGAGTTGTGTTATGCAAGTAACAGACAAGCAGTTTCAGTTCCCTTCTTTTCTCCTCACACTCTTTTAAGATGACTTAGACAGTGAAACTGTGCTTTACCTTCAGTGACTTAAATTACAGTTTCCAAACAGAAACGCTTGATCATAAATATCCAACCTTCAATCAAGCTTGTCAGTGTTTGGTTTCATATTGTATTATCTACTCTTATTATATGGGGGGTCTGACAGCCCCCGAGCGGCGAAAAAAAATGAGATTTGATTATCTCATCATATTAAGGTTTATGTGATGTGAGTGTGATGAGCAGCTGAAAAGGCTAAGGTTTTACTAAGGTACTTACTGACTCTTTCCAGGCTTTCCACTGTTTTCAGAGAAATATGCCTTCCCACAAACTAATGTTTTGACTCCACTGGATTTAAAAGCTGAGGCTCAGCTCTTTGTTTACCTGGTGCCGTGAGGAATCTTAGTTTTGGGCTCATTGCAGTCAGTGATGTTGTAAGTACATATCTGCAGGGGATGCTCCGCAAAGGGAACGCGACAGATCCATAAGGCATTTCAGGCATTTTCACCACAGCGTCGCACACAACTGCGTCTTCGGGCCTCTGTTTCAGGTCTAATCGTCGGATTAGAGCCTGGAAAAGTTCATTCTGCCCTGTGAGACCCAGGGTGCACTGAGCCCTTCCTAACAGGGATTGTGTAACTGCTGGGAACCTTTGATTTCGCTTCGTCCATAGAAGCAGGAGGATTACAACCTCAGGGACCGACCTGACCCGCAGGTCTGTCCCTGAGGTTATAATCCCCTCTCTTCGGCTGTCCTTCCGTGAACCCATCCAGAGGACTGCACCTCCTGGCCATATGGGAAACACAGCAATGCAGGAATTCTCTAGTCCTACAATGCCTGGGGTTATTTGCTGCACAGAGGTCTCATATACAATGTGACCCCTTGCATTGCAGTCGTACATAAGCTTGTTCAGCGGATATGAATCCTGAAGGGTTCATCTTAAAAGGTCTTGCATGTACTTAATCTCTATATTTACTGATAGGCTGGACATCTGGACAGTTAGTGACTGCAGTACCACTAACGGTCACTAACCTAACCAATGTATGGTGTCATCTCCAAACTTAAATTGTGTGGCTGAATACTGATATCAGATCTCACCTCTAAGCTATAATCATTGTTTCTCACTGAGTTGTAATTACATGCACCCCCCCATCCGCAAAGTGACAGATCCTGTGGTCGGTATGAGGAAACGTTGTTTACGGACTGTCTAAACTCCAGACACACTAAGACAAAAGGCTGAAAAAAGTTACGAGAGAAGGTTCAAACCCAAATACCACACTGCCTAATTTAGCTGCCAAGTCAGCCATAAACCCATCATCTGATTAATAGTGAAAGAAGAAAAGGGAAAACTGGCTGATCTGTGTTTATTTGAAAGAACTGTGAACATCATAATTCAGTTCGAAGCGTCTCTTTTTGGCAAACGCAAAGCCTTGAATGCTTGATAAATTCTTCCAAAGGCTAAATTGCACACTTATTCATCTGGCGATGGGATTCCTCGAATGGAATATATGCTGGAAAACTGTGGCGAGAAAGACAATAATGAGGCAGTAATCTCATTGCTGCACAGCAGCTTCCATTGTACTCTTAGAAAGGCTTCTGTTTAGCCTGGTTTGACCCTCATCCCCATCATCCATCTTTCCATTGAGGAAAATCTTACTGAGCCAAGGATAAATGAAAACAATAACATTTCTGCAGCACTCAAGTGCATCAATCACAGATAGTAGAGAATACGATTGTCCCTCTGGCTCTTCAGACAATGGACCAACTAGAGAGCTGTGGTGACTATGGCCAAAGCTGCAAGCATATGAAAAGCACCGATCAAATTAAAAGCATCACTCTCCATAAAACTTTAATAACTTGCGCGTTTCAAGACTCAACTTCATTTTGCTTCTTGCCTTGGCTGACTTCAGTCATCTGTAGACAATTCCAGGAAAACGTTCACCCTAAAACATATCAATTAACACCTGGAGCGTTTTCCTCACGACAGTGGCCTCTGTAAATGAGGAATAATCAGTGTGCGCCTGCGGGGTTTAAGCTCCCCTTTTCAAGCTTATGCTTCATTTTCCAGTGGCATGGCCCAGGACCAGCCGCTATCTACTAATCCACAACTGCAGTGTGGGTCCTTATTACAACCACTGATTAAAGCGAAGAGATTAAAACACAGAGACTAAAAACAGATAGAGAAATTGGGAGTCACAGACGAGAAGGAAAGGCAAGTGGTGGTGTTTAAAATAAATCCCATATCACAATCAAGTAGCTGACTATGAACACTTCTAAATCTAATACTCAAAGAAAAACTTTTACCCTATGGTCCAATGACTACATCACATTCTGACCATGTATGCATGTATACTTGGATTTTATTTTGTTTCCTGTCCTGTTTTGCAGAGAAAATATATTTTGCTATGCAATATTAATAACATGATACATACAAAAGAATATAAGTCACAAACACAGCAGAGACGGTGGTATCTGGTATTCAGATTAGCATCATGCTAAAATGGGGCAGCAGACTGAAAGCTTGTTTGTACTGAGATGGTGATTTTTGTTTGTTTGTTTTTCGTCAACCGATATGTTACCTCACGTGAGCAGTTAGTTACAGTGCTTCCTGTACACTATCACAACAAAGCCCAAAAGAACTATTCTGTAATAACCACTCGTGGCTGTAGAGGCCACTGTTACTGCTGGTAAGCAATAGTCTTGCACTAAATAATTTTATATAAACATGTATGCTTAAAATTGCTTTAAAATGACAAACGAGTGAAAGAGGTACATATCCTACTGGACAACAAAATGTTTCCAGAAAAGCTTTAAAATTCTACCACTGTAGCTTTTAATTTGGCGTAGTCACATAAACATACCAAAAGCATGGAAATGCCAGAACTAGATGTGGCTGGAAAACTGTAAATGTCACAGCTGTAAAAGAAGGAACTCTAATTCCACCTCATAACGCCGGAGGGCTCCATCAATCACACTGGAGATAACAACAATAACGGTCTTATCTGGCATGAGCTGTTTACACTCCACTATCTATTGTAAGTCGCTTACTGTGCTGTCGGTCCTCTCCATCTTTTCTCCCCTCTGATAGTGAGTAATCTCTGGGATAAAATCGAAACATGAATAATTCACCACCATCTGCCACAGCTCTGCAGTCTGAGTAAGACTCCGAAAAGTGAGGAGATGATGTGATTCTTGTATTTATCTTAAAAAAAACACACACACACACACAACTTCACACAGCAGCCCCCATTCTGTACCTCAACACTGCACAGCTGTGGCTACTGACAGAAAACTGACACTCTGCACATGCCAGCCCACCACGGCAAGGTAGGTAATGTTTTTCCTTTTGTAAGACTCCCTCACCGGGCTCTTTTAGTTTGGTTGCATGTATTATAGCAAGAAAGTGAAAATTTATTTTAGGACGATGGATGAAAACATACATTCCAGTGTAGTGACAGAAAACCATTTACAGGACTAAAAAGTAATAGCTATGCAACAAGAAATATTCCAAAAGTAACTCAGGATCACTCTGAAAAGTAAAAACCTATTACACCATAACAAAACCTAAAAAAATCTCTGTCTTTTCAGTGAGACTATACAAACCTCAGAGGGGTTTAACAAACTCCACACAGCCTCCAGCCCCTTGCTCTGTTTGGGTTCCAGTCAGGGGAGCCGCTCCGCGTGACGATTTATTGACGCAAGATTCCCCTCAGCCAGGACCTGCCACCGATTACTGCCACTGGACGAGGGGGAGGGGAGGAGGGGGCAAAGGGGGGGTTAGCTAGGATGAGAGAGCTTGTCTGTGTGTGTTCGCGCTCTGGCTCCAAGGCCACAAACCCAGTTCCAAAAGTTCCAAAAGTTCCAAGTTGCATGTCAACATGCCAGTCTTTGCCACCCAAGTTTAAGTGAGACAAAAGGCCCCTCAGTGCACTAACATGGTGGTTTGAGTATAGGAAATGATGATTAGCAACAAGGGCAAAAAAACAGGAAGTGAAACAGAGAAGTAAAAGCATCATTCTTAATTTCAGACTTCCTCGACACAAAAGTCTGGAACCAGTGGAACAGTTTTCATTACTATGTTACATCTACTGCGCAGGTAACTGGTGATTGGCTGTGTGTGAGGAAATAGGCTTCGTAATAAACTAGTAGTGAGATTAGGTAAACCAAGTAACTAATGCAGTATATGGTGGGCGAGGATTAAAGTACCTCTTGAGTACATTCGCAGTAAATCTCTTCTGCGAAAGCTCAAACAAGACTGTGTCCAGGAAATAACCACAATACCTCAAAACCGACAAAAGGGGAACATTGTACTCCTGCACCTTGAAGTTATTTCAGAAACGTGTTAAGTCTTATAGGATTACCTCATGAGAAATCAGTGTAGGCACAGTATGGAAATGATCAGAATTCAGGAAAACAAAAGAGGAAAATAGGAGCCACTCCGGGGTTCTGCTTGCATAACAATGTAAAAAAAAAAAATAGAAAAAAAAAGAAATACCTTTGGCCTGTGCCAGTGTTCACAGATATCTGGGAAGCCTGAAACATCCACTCTGACGCAAACTCTTCTGGCGCCGGCTCAACCCTGTCTCAACTCACAGTTCAAGAGAAAAGAAGGTTTTGCCAGCAATCCAAAGTGCTCCACACAGGAACAGTAGCTCAGCGACTGTTAATCAATGGCTATGACATCACTGCGCTTAATACGATCGAGACAACCAAAGCGTGATGGGTAAGGATGAGCACAATTGGCCTTTTGTCCAGTTTGCTGAGCACTTGAAAAGCAGAAAAATCCAGCTATGCATCTTGAGGGGTTTTTGAGACAGTCCTTCTAACTGGTCAAGGTCAAACACACAAGGAGAAGCATTCTGAGCAAGGGATGAGAAAATGCAATAAAATAATATGACTATGGAAAAACTGCAAAAAAAAGCATGACAGACCCTGAAAGATAAAGACGTTCGAATGTCGATGACGTAACATTATTGGTCACTGGGCCAACTATTGGGAGTTTCTGCATTGCTCGTTGCTCGTTTTGTTAAAAAAGCAACTGTGTAGCATAAACTGTTCTTATTTTACATTATCAGGGGGCTGTTGCCAACGTACCACAAACTTTACAAAAAGCACAGAGCGACAAATTGAATGACTTCCTTGGACAAACTACTTTCATTGGCAGAGTCATCAGTACTCCTCCCTGAGCATGGGGCACATCTCCCTCTCCTCTGAACGACTGTTCAGAGAGGTACAGCAGCAGATTGTTACACGGGCACAGGATATCAACTGTGTGACAGACAAAATAAGAAAGATATGCTTTAAACTAAAATGGCAAAGCCAAATCAATCAGTTATCACTGATCTCACGCAACATGTTTAATAGAAGTTTTTGCAACAAAAACTTGGAAACAGTTGAATTGAATTGTTGCTGTCACGGAGTGCAGTGCAGCACACTCCCGCCTTCATACTGTTTTCACCTCGGGTGCTCGAAACAGCTGCAAATGGCTTCTGTATAAATGTGAACAGACACAGACACAGCCATTCTGTTGGTGTTTGATTGTGGGTGTTGCCTGATTTCATTACCTGACTCGACTTGCACTACCTGACCCAGGGCTGATCATAAAATCAATGCATAATGCCTGCCTGTCATTGTGTACAGTCAGACTACAGACAGCTATGGAACCAGCTTACATTTGATTCATGATGACAAATGAACAAATGAACCAACAAATAGAGGAAAGTACAAACTCCTAGACAGAGGTAAATATAAAAAATTGCGAGTATTCCCGCTACACTGTACCTCCATATTCTATAGCTACATAGCTTCTGCCCACTGACTCAACTATATTCAATCACTCACAGGAAGCCCTACAAAGTGTAATCAAATTATGAGCCACACAAATCCAAATGGATGGGCTTTAACTCTACATGTTATTTAGCATTACGAACATAAAAAATGTCTTTGTTTGGGCTGCAAATCAAAACTTCTCCTGCAATTAATTGCTACGACATCATCGAAAAAATGATGTTGTCAGAGGTGTGGTTTCGCTTTCTATTTTTTGCTGATCCACCACAACAAGTCACATGTTAAAAAGGTTTCAGTGGTTTGGTTTAAATCTATGCTGAAGAAAACAGGCACGTTCATTGTTTACCATCAGTGCACTGCACAGCATGGACTGAATAAAGCAAAAAAGAATGAGGGAAAAAAACACACAGCATAATATTACAGTACAGTACTCTCTACATTACAGTACTGAAATCCTCAGAACACTTGAGCACAATGTTCACCACAAAAAAAAAGTATTGTTATGCAAACACAGTTGGCATAAACATAAACAAAATCAAATGCTATTTTTATAGCAGCAGCAGATGGGGTTTCCAAGTCAAAGCAACCACACATGCACAGACAAGGACAAACCATTTCCTGTTGTGAAACACTGTTTGTTTGTTTTTTTATCTTACCTGGGTGACTGTGAGAGCTCATTGTTGCAGTTGCTGGTGGTGCAAGGAGAGTTGACAGGGGAGGAGAACTGAGCGGTGACAGTGTCAGTGCACCACTACCGCGACTGCAGCGACCATCCTGCGCTTCCCACCAAGTCGTATCTTCCAGCTGGAGGTGCCAGAGCCGAGGAAGAACAGAGCAGGGCTGTTTCTCAGGGCTTCATGGCACACGGCCACAGGTGGAGACCTTGAGTGGTACGTTGTGTTGGTTGTGGTAGTGGTGTCCTTCAACCAAACAGTCAGGCTGTGTGAAGGAAATGCAAGCAAAATGTTTTCATATGAATGGGATATTCCAGATAGAAAGTCTGTGCACCCAATAATGACTGAACTGATCTGAGCTATTTTCCAATAACTTACAATTTAAAACCGGGGTCATTACATGCAGCCTTTACAGAACCGACGCCCCAGTGTTTCATCAGAATCAGAATCAGAAATGTTTTATTGATACCAACTGGGTAAATGATGTCTTTATCTGTGTGTGTAGACAAATAATCACACTTCTCTTTATAGGCTAAAAGAAGCTGATGTTCAGGAAGTCGCTGTGGGATTTAAGTGCTGTGTATATTCATAGAGGCAACAGACTTTGGCTGCCAATGTAAGGTTAGCAACCACAGAGGAGAGACGTCACATCCAACAACAACAACACTGATGAAAATCAGCTTGTTGGTATCGATATCAAGTCTTTATGAAGAAAAACTGGGATCGTATTTGGCGTTTGACACAACTTTTGAGTGCCGAAAACATGCTGGAATGTAACAGCTTCCTTAATAATAGAAATCACTTGGTTTATTTTGGACACGAGAAAACAGGGGGCGATTCAAAGGAAAAAGAGAGAGCACTTGCTTCCTCTGAGTAAAAGCTACATCACATCTGGGTCTTATCAACTGATTTTAGTTTCACTAAAAATCACTGCAATGCAACAGCTAGTCCTGCACGTCACTGTCAGTACTGGTCCAACACCAAGACAGGACCAGCTTTTGAATATAGTCCAACTATAAAAGCTACATACAAACAGTATAGAGCATATTGAGACAAACTATATTTTAACACAAGTTTTAAAAAAATACAGTGAATTTCAGGAGTTTAAACATTTGCTGACTTTTTTTGTAACATTTGACTTTTAGATTGCATGGTCAGCTGAGGACATCTGTGCTTCAGTGAAATGTGCTTCCCCAGGCCGATGCCTCCTGCAGGCTAAGATTTACCCCCAGCCAATAGTAGGCGAGAAAGAGGAAGAACACCTTCCATACTGCTTTGTGTGTGTCTTATTTCATCTAAACTGCAGGGAACACGCAAACATACACAAACACATAAAGGGAAGCCGCAGAATATTCAACCCTAACAAGCCCAGTAACTAAAAACTCTGTTCTGTCCGGTCTAATAGGTGTCAGCATAGCTGGAAGCACACTATGGCCAATGAGAGGTGCAATCGGTCACTTGAAATATTATATACAGAGCATCACAACACAAATACAGCAGCCACAACAAAGCATGAATGTGCTCCCTGAAGAGCGCTAACACAAACACACACATACACACACACGCACACACAGGCAGTCTCTTTGCTGTCACTGTTACTTTAAAGCCATTGGACTAAAATTACTGTCAAATGAATGAGTTCATTGGAAAGAGGGTGCACTCTTTGCATGGCCAAATAAAACCTAATGGAAACGCAATCCCGCCAGGACTCTCCAGGTCTTACTTCACTTATCAGGAATTATCATCGAGGAAAAACAGTCCCTTAAGTGAGTGACAAACCTAAATGGCGACCCGGGTTAATTTCTCAGTGTGGAATGTGGTCAAGTTGATGAATGATATCAGGTATTTGACGTTTTTACATTTGGCCCAGTCAGCGACACTGACATGTAAATGCAGACTGTCAGTGCTCTCTTCTGTCCTCTAGTTACCAGACATCAGTGTTGTTATGACAAAGTGATTTGACTTTGAGTGCAGGATCTAACAGCATCCTTCTGGCCGGAGGCAAAAAGAAAAAAATGGAGGGGCGTTCAGATGTCTGTGCGTCTTAAGTACTCATGTATACAGACAATACTTTGAAGGCCAGGAAGAATTCACAGAGAGGGGATTGATGGATTTGCTGACGCATGAGGTACCAAAAAAAAGGCCTCAGTGTGTCGACTTGAGAGCCGCAACACTATTCTCAGATCAAGCCGCCTATTTTTGTCAAAGGAGTCATCTGCCACACAAGAATTCAGTGTGTGCTTTTACAGCTTGTCATACCGTGTCAGCAATGACCTCAGGCATCGAGTCCTTTCTCTGCCACAAAAAAAAAAACAGTAGCACATCTTAAAGGGAAGCCAAAATGACTCCTTTTCTGATGCCATTATCCAGTTTGTGGCACTAATCCGCTCTCAGTTGTGCAGATCTTAATATTCCATCCATATGATTTCACTTCTTCTCAAAATGAAACTGTCCTTCAGGGATCCCATTAAAAACGAATCTTTGTACTACACTGAAAGTATTTTTCCATAAAATACACCACCTGTGTCTGCCTTGCTCTCGTGCTCCTCATTTCCACAGACTTAAGATTGGATGAGATTTATTGCTCCCGCGCAGCAGCGTCTGAATCTGAAAACGCTGCACGGTGCTTGACAGGAAAACAGCTCTCAGGACCCTGTAATGGACTTGATTTCCCATGCACTCTGAGCGCTGCCGGGAGTAATCACGACGGCATAAAAATAACATGTGGTCGGATAGTGAGCAGTAAACAACAATTAAGAGACCCCTTGCATAGCGCATGAAATGAATCATTGAAAATGCACTTACACCACGAAGACGGCTTCAGCCTCTCGGCCCTAATTGACTATGAATTATTTAACTGCTGAGTGGGATTAGTGGCACTGCTGGCATGCTACTGATTGACACGTTTCTGATCTCTTCCAGTTCCTGGAAAGAGAACAGTTGAGATATTAAATTTAAAAAAAAAATTTTAAAAATCTAAACTGTTGCTTGTTAAGTGCATGAATGACGCAAAACGAGGCCATCCACGTGGTGAGAGAGAGACGGATGATTTTCTGGTAATTTCATATCATGACTGATTTATCCATGATCTATTTTTCCATTTTTCCCCATTCATGGCTCCACGCTACACTCACAACCATAAAGTGACCCAATTAAAAAACTACATAAGACAATGACACACTTGAGATGTGCTTCAGATGTATGGTGTGATCTGCAAGTGTCCTTTAAACATGCAAATATTCAAGTCCAGAGGCTGGAGACACAGGTGACATAAGAGTCAGTAGATAAGTGGGAGAAAAAAGTCTGAGGGGGGGGGTGAGTGAGCACATGATTGAAAAGAAAGAGTGCTACATTATCTGGCATGAAATGACCCGCGGCAACACAATACTCCCTGTGGCTTGTTTGCAAGTGAACAAGGCCAGCTATGACGGCAGGCCACCACATCAATCAGCTGTTGGCTGAACAGGGACAAGAGGACATGATGAGTAGCACAGGCATCGAGTGGCACAGAGGGATCATTTTTCCTGTTGCTACACAGCTGTGACAGCCCAGACACTGTTGTATATTCAGTCGGACAAGGAAACAGCTCCAAAACAAACCAAAGTATAAATGTGATAACAGGATAGAATGACAAGGTATCAGACTAATAAACAAAGATCCTCCATACGTCTGACAGGGAGGCTGTTCACCTGTGGCTGCTTATTTGTCAGCATAATGACACAATTGGCCTTAAACTTAATCCTTATGGAGCTTTTGCAGAAGATCACAGTAACACAATTAAAAGCACATGATGCACATGTTGTTGACAAGTTCTTGATTTCACAAGATTACAGCAATGATTTCATGAGGGACCTTCCATTCCAGATGTGGCAACATACCTCAACTTAATGTGTCCTTCTAATACCAAAACATTCAACAACTTCTCTGTTGTTTTGCCCCTGAAAACAGTTTTATCCATCTCCTACTTGAATGCCAGAGTTGGCTAAGATGTCAGCAATCACAATATTTAATTCTCTTTAGTAAAACAGCGTAATGTACTGTAATGTAGATGTATTATAGAGTTGCCAGACACAGAATAATTTGCTGTTACATTGTTAAAAGTCCTTTTATCATTATAAAATGTGTCCACATTCAGCCAACTACATATTGTTGTAATAATAATAATAATAATAATAATAATAATAATAATAATAATAATAATAATAATAATAATAATAATAATAATAATAATAATAATAATGTGCTGTTAAAATATGTTATAGCAATTGTTTTATTAAATACATTGGTATCAGAGCTATGCCAATGTGTATTGATCAAGTATTGGAATCTATGTGTAAAATTTCCAAAGTCTGCTGTGCAGTGGGAAATAATGTGCAAAACATGCTAACAAACATTTGACACTTGTCATATTAAGCTACTCTACAGTGAGATGGCACAGCAACTGCGGCAATGTGGCTTTGCATCCTGTTCTGTGAACAAACAGAGAAATCAAAATCTGCTGCATAATAGCTGCTAACAAATGGATTAGGAACAAAGCAATACAATGCCAACTCCTGCTTTGCAAAACTTTATCTGAGGGAGATGAATACTCATGTTTCATAACAAGTTAACGAATTTCAAATGTAAGATATAAGTAATATAATGCAAATGGATAGTCAGTGATAACACATTGTTTTTATATAACAGCATAGATGATCATTTTTCCAACATTAGAAAAAACCTCTATTGTGTTATTCTATTTGTTATCAGTGTAATCAGTAATGCAGTCAGGACTGCCTGAGTGTGCCTATCCACAGCAGGGTTGTGCCACCATGATGGAACAGACCACTACAGATCCATTAATAGATTTAATTAGTAACCATTAGCATAACATCCAAAACAACACAGATAACAATGCCTTTACTCTAACTGCTTACCACTATGTAGTTTCTGAGTTTGGGGAAGACAGACGGGTTCAAAGTCGGGACAAGGTCCCAGCAAAGCACAAAGGGGCTAAAATGTGTGTATTATTGTGGTGAGGCATGTCAGCGTATAAGGGGCCGAATCTGGGTGAATGATTCACAACCATAAACTCATTGGATGACCACAAGGATCAACACAAGGATTCATCAAGCCTAAAATTACATCGGTGGAGGCTCAGAGCTTCAGTACAGTTGCCCATTAACATCCCTGTGTCTATTTTACTTCTCTCAGTGTTCCTCTTACTTTTACTGCTTCCCTGGCCCCATGGCAAACATCCAAACCACACACCAGCAGTAAGCCTAATTCGAAAAAGCAAACTAATTGCAATGATTGATTTTGCTGACCATTGTGATTATTGCTTATTTAAACTGAACTGTTTTAAAAACATTTAAGCTGGTGATGGTCCATGCTAATAGAATTGGTGGAAAGGCTATTTGCACAAGCCTAGGGCTACAGTGAAACAACAAGGATTGTGAAGTTTTTTTCCAAACTGTAATAGCAGCTCCTCAGTCATTGCATGTGATGGGGACATGAGGAGAGGACTAGAACAAGGACACAGTAATATGCTAGATGGCTCTGGGCTGAAGGGAAGACCCTGCCAAGCAGTTTACAGATTCCCGCTGGGTTAACGTGTCTGTGCATTGCAGGGTCCTATCACCTTATTTGTCCCCAAGCACAACAGTGGCATTAATAAAACCCATTAGTATCCATTAGCATGACAACATCCGCAGAAAGTCCACAAACAAGCAAGCGTTTGCCAGTGCCAGCTTGTTGTAAATGATGGGAGGAAGGTGGAAAGTCAGGCCCGAGTCCTGACAAAGCAGGATGGAGCTGAGCTGAATGAGTTTATTAATGAGATTACAAGAGGCTAACTTTGGGACAAGGACTAAGTGCTCTCAAACTTTGGTAATATGTGAGCTGGCCCTTGAGTTTCTAATGGGCTTAATCCAAGAAGCAGCAGTAAGAGAAATAAATTACAGGGAAAAAACAAAACAAAACAAGAAAAAGCGCTCACCAGCAAACCCTTATTGAGTTTTAGTCACATTAACTGGCAACGTGTACGTGTAGTGACTACTCCTGAGTTTTCCCTGCAAAACTAGTGTGAAAATAAAAGATATATTGGGATAAATCTAAGTGTGGGCCCGAATGTATATTTTATAAACTAGGATATTTAAGCAGCTTTGTATAAACGGGTGTTAAATCTTAGTCTAAGACTATAGAGTCCTGCAGTAAGTTAACGTCCAGCTTTGAGTTTATGCTGCTGGTCCAACATTGCTCATAAATACCTTCTCTTATAATTTGCTTATTTTAATTTTAAAAAAAGGCTAAATCTCTGTCTTTTATTAGACACGGCTGTGCAAACTGCATAACATTATATAGTATCACCATTGTTCATTTATACTACAGCTTTTAAACTTGCATGGTTAAGAAGCACAACACTGTAATATTTCAGAGCAACCCTAGATTTTTTTTTTTTCTATTTGGCTCTGTGAAACTGCTATTAAATATCATAGCCACCCACATATTGTTTTCTATTAAATTTGTGCATTAAAATCACACACAGTAGACTCAGTAGGCACTTTAGTAGACAGACATACAGACGTAGCACAGACATACATATGTGTATGTGAGACTGTAATTGGCTGCAGGTCTTTAAGCAACAGACGTATAGGAAGAATAAATTCAGACCTGGTGTTAACATCTGTCCAGAGCAATCTGAACCCAAATAGACATGTTCAGGTGTAAATGCATCCTAAACACAATGAGATCTGATCATGCAGACCACATATGGACATAGTCTGGGACCATGTGGCCACATTCCTTTACCTGTGTGAGCAAACGTGCATCCTAGGCCTCACTGAGGGTCACAGATGTCTGCTGACCTGCTACAGTTTATTAATAAACCAACAGTAGGTTTCCACTTCTCAGTGTTTTCCATACATTGGCTTTTGTACAGTTGGGCATAGTGCATCGATTTGCTCAGCCCCTCCCTGCTCCATTCTGTCTCACTAACTCACTCACATGGAGACAAGCACTAAAGCCCAGTCACTTTCAGGAAAATGGAGGAACCCCAGGGCTGCATGTGAGAATGCAAACGTTCACAAACCTCATTATGAGCATTTTCCAGAACTTTTCCTGACAGCTGCATGGTCAAACCCGGAAAATGTCCAGAAAATCCTCAACACTCCAGTGGGCATTTTGATGATGTTTCTAACACACGACAGACAAGAATTCAAATATTTCAGGAAGAGAAAGATGCCAACAAAGACGGCAGCTTGGAAAAACAACAAGATCCAAAAGCTTTTGGCCGTATAGCTCAATGCAGAAATTCTCAAACAAGCTGCAGGGACTATATTTCATGTCCAGCCTCCTGCATGGTCAACTCTGCATGGTGGCACCACCCCTACCTGGAATGCTCTGGAATTGTTCCTGCTGTAGTGAACACATCTGGCCTTTACAATTTCCTGCTGCATTCTTCACATGTGTAGGGAAGACTGTGGAAAATGTCCAGACCCAGTTTTCCAGGCATTTTCCAAAGGTCTTGTCTGTAACCTGACAGCCAGACAAGACACTGACAACTCACTCACAGTGGGAACTGCTGAAAACATCATCAGGTCTACGTGAACGTAAGACACACGTGAACTGATGTGAGCTGGTGAGATTTTCACACAAATAATGACAATGAGTAATTACCAATAACATTAAGCATGTCGTTGAGATAGCAGGTCTTAATGTCCATCTATTATAGTAATTTTCATTCTTTTTAACAACCGAGCAACTCCTGGAGTGATCGTCCCGCGCCCTGTTAGGGTGTAGCACACAGCAGTACTCTGATGGCCATTAAGACAGAGATGCAACATCTTATTGCTGCTTCGAATTACAAACTATCGACGAGAGAACAGGCTTCATCATCCTCCCATTATTCCACTTGTGTGGATCACTTCATACAACTCCTGAATCATACTTGAAATGCCAGCTTACGCTTTGATTCAGCAAAATAAACACAGCATTATGTATAAAATATCTATTTGCGTGCATGTCTAATGGAGCTGCATCACACAGTGACATACCATAACCTCAAACAGAAGAGGAACTGGACTTTTTGGATTTAGAGTCATGTACTAAAAAGACTAGTCTCAGTGTGTAACATGTAATACTGTGTGGTTGTCTCCAGCATGTAACTGACCTCAAACTGAGCAAAACGATGCTCAACTAAGAAGAAAACTTGTGAGAACCAGCAGCTTGTGCTCCAGTCAGCATATATGTCATCATTGAGGACTTGCTGCTCCAGTGTGTTTGCACCACAGCTCACCTCAACCCTCCATCATCAACCCTCCATCATCAACCCTCCACCATCCATCCTCCTTCATCAAACCTCCTTCATCAGTCCTCCATTATCAAACCTGAGTCTGCTCCTGATACAGCAGGAGGTTTGTCTGGAGTCTCGCGACCGACGCGTGACGTAGATTATTAGTAAACAAACAGATGTGTCTCGTGACAGAACTCCCCACTGCACCACCCACCAGGCTACTGTTGACACCGGCGGGCGCTGCTGCAGAGGGACAGTGAAAAGTTTCCACACACACACACACACACGCACACACGCACACACACACACACACACACACACACACACACACACACACGCACACACACACACACATCCTCTACAAGTCTCTCTGTAAAGAGTCTCACTCCACCGACGACAGCAACTTCCACATTGTTTACAAACTCCTCAGCTAACACTGAACTCCACTGAGTAAACAACTAGAGTCACAACATACATACAACAAACATTTGACCCACGCTGATAAATCAACTGGGTCTGTGTTGCGCAACACCTATCACTTCCCCGTGTTGTCTCTGAAACGATGTTCACAACGCAGGGACAGTCGGAGAGGAAAAATGATATTCAAGACAGACGCGTTTCTTTCTTTTTTTTTTTTTTTTGTTGCCCTCCTGCCTCTCACTACATGTCCAAGTCGCAGAGAGAGAGAGAGAGAGAGAGAGAGAGAGAGAGAGAAAGTGCGATTATGTCAAACAAAAAAAAGTGGAGCGGAGGAAAAAAGAAAACAGATGTTACCTGAACACAGCACCGCTGGGCGCAGAAGGCTGCCTTCCTCTCCGGTGTCCGGGAGCATCCGCGGTGCAGGGTTTTAGGACCCGTCGGTACCGTGGAGATCATTGAGCCCGGAGCTCCGCCATACTGACTCAATCACGTGTCGGACAGCCTCCTGTGTTTCCGCGCGGGGCGGGGCGGGGTCTGAGCGACAGGATGAGTGACAGCTGAGAGGGAAATTGAATTATGTCAGCGTGAGTAGACATATGAGTGATCCGTCACTGCTGCAGTGGTGACTACAGCGACTATAGATTTTGTAACATTACTTATTATTAAGCAGATTTTGTGTATTTGGAAGCTTCATATTGGTATACACAACATTTCGAAAGGATATATATATATATGATAGGGAAAGTGTGAAATAGTCTATTATAAAAACGCATATGCCTGGAACAACTCTTAATGCAGCACATTATATGTACTGTCTCCTTCACATGGCTGCAATGCTAAATGGCTGCAATGCTTAATTGCAATGCTTAATCAGCGGTAGGTTTAATACTTAGCTGGACGCATGTATACAAACAGTAGATGTGAAATGTGAGACAAATTTTGTAATAAGTGGTTTTGCACTGCTGTGTGTGAAGAAAAGTATCACCTGCTGCCTAAAATAAAGCCCTGCTCCACAACCTGACAAAAGAAAAAAGTGTTGATAAGGATGTTCCCGGAAATATAGGATTTATCACCACCCGCTACTCACAACAGCTTCAGCTGTCTTCATGTGTTTGAAGGCAAATTGCTTTCAGGGATCTCTTAACAGTGCTAGAAAACCAAAGCTGTAATTCTTTCAACAAGTGTGAGTGCACAATCGAGATGCTGAAACCCGCTGCTTTTGATTATCCTGATTTTTTGCTTCATCTGTCGCACATTTTCTTCTCTCACTCCGTCTATAGATGAGAAGAACACTTCCTGTAAAGCTAAACAGGAGTTGTTGGTGTCAGGTTGTCGGCACACGGAAGAAACAGAAACAAACCGCGTCTTTAGGACAAACATGAAACTATTCAGTCTCCCATATGAAGAAGAAAATCTCATACGTCAGAGTGGGACAGGTCTCAGCTGAAGGCCATGCTTTGTGATTTCAAAGGTATAAATATGAATCTGCGTAATACATCTTTATAATGGAGTGTAGAGTGGCTGTGAACAAGGCAACTCAGCAATGCTCTGTGCACTTTTTTTTACCATAGACACAATATATTTAAAAATCTATTTTTAAGTTATTTGTTTCCACAGTTATTTAGTTCAAGTAGGCCGTAATCAAAAATCAAATAAAAATATTTTTAAACAGCCAATAGCTTTGTCTAAGAAAACCACTTTTGTTATTTAGCCTTATCTCAAGCAGCTTTATATAAACAGTGGTCAGCACTGGAGCAGTCGCTTTTAGCAGTCAGTTTTAGCAAGCAGCACAGAACACAAAAACGAATACATCACAGAATATTGCAATGCTTTATGGAAAAACAAGACGTATTTTACGTCTCCACACTCCCAGCATTCATCTGCTCATTATCCCAGCAATCAGTCCGGAGCTGGTTCTGGGGACTGGACGTGATCAAAGCAGAAACAGTGGATGATGTAGAGTCTGGACAGCTCACTAAAACACATGCGGAGGAAAAAAATGTGATGAATTACAGTTATGTGGAAACTATGTCCTCATAGTCACTGACATCCAGTCGTGTTCAGTGCTGATCACAGTCAATGATCCGCAGCACCAATGTAAGTACTGGACAGGAGTGGACTCTATTACTGCTTTAATGCAGTGCACTGTTCAAGCCTGTGTGGACGGACACCTGACATTGCCATAATTGTGGCAACACTGAAAGTGGGACTGTGTTAACAGTGGCTCTCTAGTTGTAAGAGTGGGGACTCTTTAAAATGAAATGGAACAGCTTAACCCGGTGTAGCTGCTCTCCACAGAAAACAGTGACAGCATAATAAGCATCCCCGCTAACAGGCCGGTCTCTATAAACGAGTGAAGAAAGCTGATTTGACGACAGAAGCCACGACTCACCCCGGCCACACTCGCCTCAAAAAAGGAGACAACATAATAAGTATTCTCTGGAAAGTGGCCATGGCTGTATAATGCACCCAGAGCTTATCTGCTTTAACAGGAGTGGATATGGCTGACACACTATGCCATGCCATGCAATATGATATACCATCAGTACTTGGGACAATAACAGAAGACTGTAATTCAGTCAGTACGTCTCATACAATATATGCAAATCATACACAGTCATTTCCTTATACTGTGGAATGCTCATAGAGAAGTAGCTTTTGTTTAGTTAATTTACTGGAGTGCATTTCTTTTGTCATCTACAGGAAAGAAGCTGACAAATTAATTAGAGAACACGATTGTGAGAATACTATTACAGTCAAGGTGGCTATAAATGACAACATTTCACAATGTATGGATGCACCGTAGCTTTGATTCTGTGTAAAACATCTGTGTCATCTCACTACGGATTCATGCCATGATTTTAACAGACAGTAAATCCTGCCACATGGTTTTCTCATATTGGCATCCTGAGTGGAAAGACAGAGCAAACACAGAGCAAATTAGTCTGCATCCTCCTGTCTGAATCTGAATTTCTTCTGTGTGTACATATATATATATATATATATATATATATACATACGGTAAATATATATGTATATGCAACTTGTATTTTGACAAGGGAATTAAAGTGGTTGCAAATGGAACGAGTAGCGGCACATTTACTGTAGTGTAATTGCTGCAGTGGGTGGGTTCCAATCTCTCAGGCTCCATTAGGTTGCATAATGATTGATAAATTAAAAGCTCCTGAGATAAACTTGTTAACTTTTTTGGTACGAGGACTGTTAGGAAAACAACCGTACCACAACATGTTGTCCTTACAATTGTACCTGTGGCATGAAACGATTTTTGAGTTCGAGCCACGCGTTACCACCATATATACACCAGTAAGTCCAAACAAAGAGTGATCTGAAATCTCTGACAGGCAGACCAGGAAACTGTAACCCCCACAGCTTTATTTTAAATATATGGGAGAAAAAAAAATCAGTATGCATTTTTGATGTGTCACAACAAAATATTAATACACCACAACTATTCCTCTCTGCTAATAGAAGACGCTTGTTCACCCAAACACTGCCAACAACTCCCTTTTCAACTGCTTTTCTTCCAAATGCGAAGGCTAATTCTATTTGAGCTTCCAAGTCATCTAAGATCTGCAGGAAATACACACTGTACGCCTTCATTGTAATATTGCTTTGACAGCAGTGGATGGATTTCCTGTATGGGAAGATCAATTTTTCCAGGCCCACGATAGCAGAGCGTCCTCCAGAGAGCGCAGCATTATCTTTTAGGAGATAAGCAACCGTTGGCACATTTGCACGCTGTAGGTTAATGCAATTCAGACCGGGGAAGAGGAGGGATGCCAGTGCATGCAAATGTGGTGCATGTGATAGAGAGGAGAAATTGCTGCTACTGCTATAAACTGTAGAGAGTGGACAGGGTTGTACTTGTAGCGCTTTTGGAGTAATCTAATAATTTCACTCTTTTCCATTATCTTATTTAATTTCAGATCTCAGTCGCCCACAGAAGAGAGGAAAAGGCGAACAGGGCGTGTGTTTGTGCATTCAGCTAACTTAATCAAGGCCCAGGGTTTTAGTCCCTTTTGTCCTAAATGCTCTGTTGATTTGACACAGTGTCCAACACGGAGATGACTGTCTCTCAGATCCCAGAGATTTTTATCAGAAAGGATGAGAAAGCAAAGTTTCTGACGAAAGATAGCGGCCACAACAAACTGATTTCTGCAGTACGAAGATATATATTATATAACACCTGACAAGAAATGAATGTAGCACTGACCAAAACATGTACATGCCACAACTGCTCGTCGCTTGATAAGGCATTATACATCACTGATTGTTTTTCACCTCTTTAATTTTCACATATTTGAAAACCGTGTATCTTTCCTCCACAGGTTAAGGTGCAGTAAATGGATCAGAGGGATTAATCCTTTTAACCAGTAGTTCAGGTGTGTGTGGCTGCAGTGATCCTCCATGGGCCGCCTGAAACTGTGGATCCTTCAGATGACTGTTATCATGTCTGCCTATATGTAAGACTTTTCCATTTTGCATTCGCCCATGTGTTTCATCCTCTACTTCCTGTCCCTTCGCCTTTGTGTAGTTCAAAACAATCTTCTTGCTCAAGAATGGACAGAGATTATATTATCACTCTCTCTCTCTCTCTCTCTCTCTCTCTCTATATATATATATATATATATATATATATATATGTGTTATTAGAATTGGCTTAAGAATTCAATATTAGAAGATGAAATGTGGTCTATCTATTTGTTCCTGAAGCTGAACTGTGGTTTGTTTGGTCATGGCATATTGTGTCCCCCCGGATTTGAGTAACTACACAGAACCTGATTGTACATTATTTTTTTTCAAATGTGCTGCATGTATTCTTTAGCTACGAGAGCTAAAAAGGTGCTGAGAATGCGGATGATGAACAGAAAGTGAATGTGGTGAAGGAATTTTGATTCCATTTCCACACCAGATGTGAGGAGCATTACTATGGTAACAGTGGATTATCATCGATTACATAACTGGGGCTGTACACTTAAACCCACTGGATAAAGAGTCACATTGTGCAGCTTTTGTTGCTGGCGTGTACAGTATAGGCAGGACAGATTGCGCTATGTCAGTTGGCTGATGTGTAATTTGAATAACAAACACAATTATTGTGCCTTAACTTGGTCGCACAATTGCAAATGTTACAATAATATATGAGATAAGTAAGCAGATCCTTAACAACGAAATGCAATTAAATACATTAAAACTCCGGAACCATACAGCTGTGGTCACACCATTTTATCGATTGATGTACTGTAGCTCTAACAAGTGAGAGAGAGATGAATGCTGTAAAATGTTTGTCGAGGAAATGTGATGGTACAGAAGCAGTATCCTGTTACAAGTTATTCTTTAAGACATATAATGCATCTGTGTGGGTCTCAGCACTCAACCACTCGAGCCAAGGAAGAATGCATTTCTTTTTCATTCCTCCACCAGACAATGGTCTGAGCTAGTTGTTGGGGTTTTTGTAAGCAGTTTTAGGTTCAGTCATATAAAAGTAAAGTGTATGATCATAGGGGTCTGTTGTTGTCACGGCAGCTTCATCTGCGTCATAAATGTCAAGATAATCTCAAAACCCTGCAGCGTTTCACACTGTGAATGTAAATCAGCATCTGATTGTCCCAGGAGGTGATCTTTGGAAATACAGTAAGGGCCACTCATGTAATTTGAACCCAAGGCCTGCAGGTTTCACCTTCACCGCTAATTGCCTAAGTGGTTCAAATCTAATCAACTCAAATCAAACAATTTTTTAAAGCCCATATTAACAAATCACACTTTGTCTCATGTACACAGTGTGACATTCTCCGTTCCTTAACCATCAACAAGGGTGATGAAAACTGCAACACCTGTTTGTAGAACACCATATTATACAGTATATCTATTTAACTGCAGTATTTCCAGTAGGCAGGTTCTCATGCTTCTGTTCTCATAGGTGAAGTGACACTAGCCTGTTGCCAAAGTGCGAAAGAGATGCTGAGATTGGTGGACAGATTTTTTTTTAGGACACATGATAATTTTCACATACCTGCGACACACACAAACCTGATTTTGTGAACGCAAAGCAAAAGGACTGATTTCCCATTTCCATGTGTAGAAACTAACTGTGTTGTGATGTGGTGCACCTCAGCGCACACAAGGAACCAAACAGGGAGCACCCACAGGGAATATTCACCGTGCGCTCCAGTCAACAGTAAAATCCACCGGGGCAAATGTACCTCTCACTTCTAATTACAATGTTCCCCAGTGGCATCTTAACTCGCCTATTCTTTTTAGTGCAGGGAAAACACTTTAAATGTAAGGTCGCGTGAAACATTCTGATTGTGCTTTCAAATTAAAAAAAGCAATTAAGCAGAGAAGTAGTGTTCACGCGGTGGTTGAAGCCCATGTTGCAACAGGTCCAGCTGATCTAGAAACATTAAGACATCACTATATAGTTTATATATTCAGCTATTTCCCCCAGTGCCAAAGCATGTACAGTAAATGTTGTGGTGGGGCAACATGGAAGGAAGCACCACATTCACATGATACTTCATACAGCACAGAGGACTTGTCCTTGACACCTGAGGAGTGTCATGGTATCAGTTCCTACAATCCCTCTGCTTATGGAGAGGGAGCAGTGGATCCTGGTTTTGGTTAAACACAGAAAATGAAAACACACCCTGTCCTATGAATGAGTCCAATATGAAATCAGTATAACTGCAGTTGACTCTGTCTTACATGTACAGCAGCAGAGGCATTGAATGGCATATGAGTCATTCGGTGACTCATTTCTATTGGATACAAAGACTCTCTATAAATTCAGGTTTATATTCACGCCTGCTGTCTGGCTTTTATTTAAAGAACAACATGCAGAGAAAGAGCGGCGGAGACAGAAGACAAGCGACAAGGGCCAACAGCTTGCCTCTGAATTAGACCCAGAGAGAACATGCAAACACAGAAAGACCCTGGTTTCACTGGGATCCAAACTGGCAACCGACTATCCATCACTCTCTGTCTGCCTATTTATCAAAATTCCAGAAATAACATTTTATTATATAAATGGAAACTTTTGGTAAGAACGCACTGCACATTAAAGTGAACACATTTCAAAACAACAATAATTATGACATTGCAGGACAAACGTTTCACGTCCACATTCACAGTTACTATTCTCTTTGATGAACCATAAAGTATTCGAGTGTTTGTTTTTTGATAGATAGATGGAGTCTTTGTTCATTTGCTTGGTGTGAGTGAGGAGACCGCAGCGCAGGTTCTCCACCACATAATGAAAGAGCCCCACAGGAGAATGCCGGCCTACATCCTGTCATGGTGGGGCTTTTGCTAATTGTTTCCTGGAGACCAGTGGCTCATCAGACAGCCAGACCTAATTAGGACTTTCAGACAGTCCTACCTGCCAGAGGAAGTTGTGCAGGCCCTTTCTATGATCGGAGAGACACAATGACCTCGCAGTGATGTCAGAAATGTTCCATTATACTCCTCTGCCGATGACACGTACCATTACATAACAGCTCGACGTCTGATTGTGTGGAATTCGTCTGCTATTTTAATTAGAAGAAAGAAAGAATTTCTTTTCCCAACACTGGTAGATTTTATCCTTAGGTGCACCACAAACTTTTACAGACAACCTAACTCTTGTGTGTGTGTGTTTTTTTCTGTAAGTGGACTGTTTACATCTTGTTTTTGTCTTGTCTCATTTCCCACCCCCCCGCTCCCCTCCCTCAGTCGCCCTCTCACTTTGTGTCTGTAAAAATCGAAAACCGTCTCTAACGCAGCGAGAAAAGCAGGCGATCACATTTTGCACCTGAAAATGAAGTGTTATGGTCTGCAGAGACTCTTAACTGCCTTTGGCATTCAGTAAACATTGGTGAGCAGTCTGGAAGCCAAGCTGGATGCCAGCTGTTGTGTGCCATCCTGCCACATGTCCTCTGAAGTGCTACAGCCAACCGGGCTGCATGAGGAATGAGCCACGACGGGACTGAGGGTGCCAAATGGCACACGGCTGCCATATCAGTACCCTAACAATAAAATGTAATCGATGTTTGAAACAGCAACAGTGTTATGGGCAATACCGCATTACACGTCTGACCAGGATTTTCCCCTCAAGGACAGCGGGGATTATTAGCCCAGGCACAACTACATCTGGTGATTGTAAGAGCCTGGCATGTTTGGAGGAAATAGCAGTAGGCACAGCGGTCTCCACCACACAACAGGACCCCGCTTTTCAATTTCCTGCTGCAGTTTCCATTCTTGCTTTATTTTGCGCCGGGACCTGCAAAGTGGGAATTTGCAGAGGAAGAATGCAACATTTAGCAGATACGGCACCGCGGAGCACCAAACAAGGAAATTGATTCTGTCAAAGGCAATATTTGTGATAATGATCTCAATAAAAAAAAACATAGGGTGATTTCAAACAGCTTTAGCAGGACTCCCTCTGGAGAATTTACTCCAAACACAGCAGTGGTATCTAACCAGCTTTCAAACAAGTGCTGTAGACGTCATGGTTGAGAGCAGCCTGTTTCCTGACGTCTTCATTTCCTTCCTTATTCAAACGACAGCCTGTCTTTTGAAGTCTGACATCAGCCCTGAGTTAAGCAGTGTTGATGTACGTACATTTCACAGTTTGATTAAGTGGCCAATGAACCACATCTGGGTGACAGATGTCATTACATCTCAAGCCAATGTTTTCATACGCTGCATCCAATAAGTTGTATCAAGCAAAATACAAATGTCAGTGTGATCAAATCGAAAAAAAATTATTATGAGCCAATATTCATTTAAATCTTGGACAAACGACAGTAGTGATATGAAATTTAGCACAAATGTAACCAAACATTCAGAAGAGATTATAACAATAGAAAAAAAGTAATTTACATGCATTTCCAACCTCTGCTGTCAGGAAAACTTTAGGATTTGGCCAAATGGAGATGCTCATGGTGCTAATTTTCCAGTGGAGGCCAGTCAGTGTCCTCATTGCCCTGTGCCGATCGGCTGTTTCCCTCTGACACTAATTTTAGTCTTTTCACTGGAGCAGAAGCTTCGGTGGTCATTTGAATCACATGTTCCATGTACGTCATAAGGCTACGCCAAGACTGTTTCCATTTTACTGTGACTCATTTTGTTTTTATCGATACATCAACTTTTCCACCGCAGCTAAGCAAAACCAATTGAATGATATTTCAATTTTGGGCGAGGGCCTCACATTTAAGGTATCTTAACTCTGTATTTTTTTGAACAACCTGAAAATGCACATGAGTGTGGCAGCACTGGTATATACGGCCAGTGTGTCCATGTTGGTGTGTGTGTGTGTATGTGTGAAAGAGAGAGAGAGGAAAAGAGAGAGAGAGCACATGCTTCATTAATTAGACTCATAAAAGTAACTCAGCGCAACATGTTCAGCAACCTGGATTTCCACATCTGAAGTTGCCATGGGAAGCAGACACAACAACACCAAACCATTTATTACTCTAATTCCTCACATATGTTATATGTGTGAATCATTTTTTCACACCCTTCATTTTTCCAATGCATAGCAATGAATGGGGTCATAGCGACACTGTGCAAACATGCATATGTTACTCTTAAATGCCAAAACACCCAAGCTTTTTAACTGACATATAGTAATTTACAATTCCCTGGATTGGTGCTAATATGAATATATTTTATAATTTAAAATATAATTGATAATCCTGATCTTTTTTGGAATGCTGTATTGTATTAACGTTATACTGACGCCTGGTGTACGTTGAAGATCCATGTTGCAGAAGGTGCTGCCTTTAACAGCCTTGGCTCAGCTGGAAACATTCTTCAAGTTTCACATTGCACTTACTGGAATGAAAATACCCCTAACAATTTTTTAATGTTTTTCCGATCTAGTATTTCAACGAGGACGAAGACTCCTTCCTGGAGGGGGAGGAGGGAAACACTGGCCCTTCTCTGAAATCACCACCCTTTGCTTTTGTCAGGTGTAATATTAGCACTCATTGTACCGTAGATTAGATCAGAACACAAGACAAAAGCTAAATATCTGAATGGAAGCGTCCATCACATGACGCCAGAATAACAAATGAAAACATGATAACAAAGTGCAAACTGGTTTTTTTTGTCAACTCCGAGACGCTCCTGTCAGGAGCTGCCTTACTGCCTCAACTTGTGCACATAAAAACCAAGTGCCTACCAGGGAGCAAAGATGGCATGCAGCAGTTTGTAATCACCATCACTCTGCCTCCATGACACTTTTGGGAGACTTCCACCCAGCAAGCATTTGATTAAAGCAATAGCAAAGCGTCAAGTCTCATTTTTTGTGCCAATGTTGTTGCAGTGTATGGAGGGACTGTGCAGAAGAGGACATGAGTCTTCAGCGACCAAAACATGATGTGACAGAAAAGGAAAAACTGAATGCCACGTAAATGAGTTGTTTTCAGTAGGAGCTGCATGTCTATAACTATATTTAATATATCAGTATACTACAATTCACACAACTGAGCATGATGGAGAAATCATCTGGTCTGTCTTGACCTGACGTGTTTTTGATGCATTACATCAGACATCACCAAATGGCGGACCTCGGTCCGGATCCGGACCGAGTGATGGTTTTTTGTAACTGGACCTCGGTGACTTTTAATTGAATACCCCTGCATTACATTAACTATTGTACTATGTTAAACAGATATTTTAAGTATTTTGTTGGACTTAATAAAGCAAATAACGCTTTGATTGTGATTAAATTTTATGGTAATTCTTCGCTATTTATTTTCTGACTGGGATTTTACACACATACACACACACACACACACACACACACATATATATATATATATATATATATATATTTGGATTTGAGCTTCTCTGTTCATTGTTTTGAAGACTGGTCAGGAAACTTGTCAAGTTAATGCACGTGAACCCCCCAACCCCCCTTAAAAAGCACGTTGGCAGAATCCAGGCTGAGATCAATCGTTCAGATTTTCCTCCACCAGAAGAAACCATGTTCAACAAAAGCCCTTTTCACTCCAAAAAAAAAAAAAAAAAGAAAAAATCAATAACATGTGGCTTTTGTCTTCAGTGTTAAATTGTACAATTGGCTTGATTCCCGGATCAACTCACTTTATATTAGTTACTAACTTTATGAAAAGATGTTTTGTTATATTGTGATTTGTCTACTTTTGCAGTTTGCACATGGAAGATGTAAAGTACATGACTGTTTGTTCATTTCTATTAGTATACGAAATAAATGTGTACCCCCCCCACACACGCACACACACGCACGAACCCAAATATGTGCTTAATACAATGTTTTGGCTTAACTCCTTTTTCATGTTTTAATTCAAGCTGAAATGGATGCTGTGTGTGCGTGCGTATACTCAGAGGACATCCAATAATTTCAGATTATTATGTCGGTTACTACTCCTCAGGCTGAACAGTGCATCATGGGAGAGTGCATAACCCTCAGATCAGCAGGCCCTCATATGCAAGTCATCAAACATTTATGCAAGTTATTCAACTTGACCTAAAAACATTTATTGAAACCCATGAGTGGATGTTTTCCTCCAGGTGAAATCATACCCCACCTGGACAGACTCTGGGCTGTCAGATATTGAACACTCCCCTTGTTGATCAGAGCTGCTGGAGAGCAAGCATGACAGAGCATGAAGACACCCACTGTGAGTTAATGGGTCACCCTGGAGACCAGAGGTTCTTTTCCTAGCTGGAGTGCAGAGAACCTGGGTAGCTGCCCTGCTAAACTCTTCATCAAGGAAACAGTGTTTGTGTGGATGATGTTTTTGAGTGGGAGGAAACATGCAGGGCCACCTCTGACAGGTTCCTGCAGGCTGTGACAGTTTGAGCTAGAGGTCACCGGTAAAGCAGTCACATCCAAAAGCCTAGAGAGGGCTCTGGGTGTTGGACTGTGTCCTGAAAGTTAAGTCCTTCAAATCCCCACAGTCTACACCCGGAGTTCCAGGGCGATGATGAAAGTAACAGTTAAAAAATTCAGAGAAAAAAACTCCTTGTCTTCAGAATTCTAATTTAGGTGCCCTAAAGCAACACACACACACACACACACACACACACACACACACACACACACACACATAGGTGCCCTAAAGCAACACACACACACACACACACACACACACACACACGGGGGTGGGAGGGGGGGGGGCTGGAGTACCAGTGTCACAACAATTCTGCAGTCATATTTTAAATTGTGTTCTGGCGCCATCAGGAGGTCACTTTGTCACACTGACAAAACAAGTACAGCCTATTTCACAAAATCAAAGATAAATAAGAGATTGATTTAGTGCAGCAATCTGGCATCACAGGGAGACCATGCAAACTCCACCCTGATTGAATCGGGCTTTTCCAAAAGGAAACTCCTTGTCGTACCACATAATTATATTTTCTAATTTAATAAATGAAACACAGACTGTTCTGCATTTTTTAATGTCTTTGACAAATTTCAAAATTGTTGAAGCGATGTCACCTGTGACCTGGTCAAAAGTCATTAACCTCACAGATCACACTTAACAATATTAATGCAGCTTTTACTCCTTTCCAAAGTTTTCCTCACATTCTCTCCATCTTAACAGATTCCATAGGCACTCTCCTCAACTTCCTTTTTGTTTTCAGGAGCCCATACACAACAAAGATGATCCCTAATACACTTACAAGAAGAAGTGCAAAGGTGACATAAAGTCCCACTTCAGCATCATGAGGTGAAAGCTCCAGCCCCAAGAAGTCGACCGTGTCCAGAGGAGGAACAGGGACAGCTGTATTTTCTGTGGTAGGCGCATCTGTAGCTGTTGCAAAAAAACAAAACAAAACAAAGACTTTGGTTCATTGCATTCAGACCAGCATCAGCTTTCATACTACATCATTTACATGCTATTACAAATTGGGTGTTTTTAACAAATAAATTCTAGAGGAGAAATTCCGCTTCCTTCCTTAGAAATTCCTTCTTCTTACAGTGATTGAACTTGTTTTGATGGCCATAGCACTGTGTTACCTTCAGGTTCAGGGTTCAAGCAATCATGGGGCCCGAGGGCGGGATCTGGGAAGCCATTGCAGGTGATGATGGAAGCATAGCGTGAGGCTGAGTGTTTCGGAATGCGAGGAAGAGAAGGGTCTGAGCGGTTCACGAAGAAAAGTCCAAAACGCTCAGAGTAGCCGGCAGCCCACTCAAAGTTATCCATTAAAGACCAGGCTGTGTAGCCTCTCAGATCCACCCCATCCAGAACATGAGCTGAAAGACAACAACAATAACCACTGCATTTGCTGCTTGTAACGTTATAAAGCAAATGTTTTCTTTACGTCTGTCTTGAATACCTTTGAGGGCCTGGTTAATGTAGGTCTCGTAATAGTGTTTCCTGTGGATGTCATTCAAGTCGATGGGTCCTCTTTCCGAGATCCCGTTCTCTGTGACATAGACGGGTGGGTTTCCGTACTCATCCTTGATGAACTTGAGGATTTTTCTGAATCCAAACGGAGTGATCTTCAGCCAGAAAGAGCCAGATTCAATCCATGTGCGGTCATGTGTAGTTCCAGTACCCCTTGATATAAGTTTAGATATTATCTTAGCATTACTCAAAATATATATGTTGCTATCTAGTAGATTTAAACAGGCAATTGAAGAAAATATGACTTGTATTTGTTGGTTTGTTGTGTCCTCCAAGCTTCTGCTTGGGAACGTTTTTGAAAGTCAGACCTACCTGTCACCTTCATAATCTTGCTGATTCCCCAGATCAACAGGGTATGAAAGGACTGAGGTGTAATGGTTGAAGCCAAAGTAATCATGAGTCCCATTGATCCTCTTGATTTCCTCTGGAGTGAACTCAGGAAGCCTGTAGAAGAGCAGAACCGTGTTCATATATGTGGACGCTGTTACTCACTCCTTAGGCTACAAACTGCCACTTACACAACACACTGCCATATAAATGAACAAAACACATGAAGTGGTGGAAAGTGTGAGCAGAACAGATATTAATTCAGTCTCTAGTACCAAGGGTTCAGTATATGGAAAACACTTCTGTGTTTCAGTCATTTTGTTTAAGAGACCAAAGGACCTTATCTGCTTGTTACTGTGTAAACTAGTTTGTTTACCGTGACTTCGGGAGACCTGCAGCAAGGCTTCTTTTGCGAATGATTGTTTTCATCAAATCTGGATAATCACCATTGAAGATGGGATGGGCGAACCAGCCAATGAAGAACTGCAGAATAAATCGTATGTGGATGATCATTACAAAGTAACCTGCCATGATTACTTGTAAAACTTGAAAAGAAAAGTGCAACATTTCCCTACCTGCAAATAGCGCTTGGCTGCATCCACGTCTTCCTGCTTATACGGGCTCCGTGGCTCCACCCAATCAGAATTAATGGTGATAGAGATGATGCCACCCTGTGTTGCACGGTACTTGTCATTGTAGAGGTGCCAAGCCTCTGCGTGGGCCTTGATGAGGTTGTGAGCAGCAATATATTGCTTACCCACAATTCCTGAGTGTTATGAACAGTGCATTCATCATTATACAGTAGAACAGACCATTTGCAGGATGTTAATGAAAATGAGTTGAAAATGAGAGATGAAACTAGGAAAAAACTATGTAATATAATTTAAATGAAAAAAAAATCAAATATTGGTTAAACAACACATTTTCTAGCTTTGACTGACGTCTGTCAGAGTCTCACATACACACCAGTAACAAAGATTTTAAACACTAAGTAAAAAGGTAAAAAGCTTGTTGTTTAGATAATATATCTTTGCCTATATAAAATAACTTCTCTGTGTAAATTAAGCCTCTTTTCTATTACATTCCAAAGGTTTTGCCCAGTATGACTTAACTGTAATATGAATTTTCCATGTATGCTACATTTATTGCATTTATGTCTACCAGCCTTGTTCTTTACCCATTGACTTTAAGCAGAACATCATGAGGCTAAAGCTGGGACCCAAAGAGGTTATAGGGTTATACTTAGCCCACATGTGGCTATAAATAACACCACTGGGCCCCAGCTGGCTTAGTCAAGACTGATATTACAATCATTTTGCCACTGGAAAACTCCTACTGAAATTTCCATTCAATCCAAATAGATATTCTTAACATATAAGGGAACCTCAAAGAAAAACTGGCTAATGGTGCACTAAACAAAGTAAGAATAGGTGATTATTAACTTATAAGCTTAGATGAGTAACTTTTAAACTTAGAGCAGATCATAAAAAAAAAAACAATTTAGTTTCCACAGTTTCCACACAGTGAGCAGTGGTTCATTAAAGGGGTTACCTCCAAACAGGGGTTACCTGGAGCAAAGGTGCCATATCCATAGCCAAGGTTTGCTACAATGTAGGGTTCATTTAAAGTAATCCAGAACTTCACTCTGCTACCAAATCGGCTGAATAAAACATCAGCATAATCTCTAAATCTATGTACAATGGTTTCATTCTCCCAGCCCCCGACTTTCTGTAGCATCAGGGGAAGGTCCCAGTGATATAGTGTCACCTGAAAAATAAGTGAGACAATGTTTGTCACTGTGTTGTGTGGTGCAATAGGTGCATATGTGATTTCTTTCCCTTTGGCTCATATTTCTTATTAAGGCAACAAATAATATAACATGATAAATAATAATAACATAGTAAATAATAATGTGAATGTCTGTACAGTAATATCAACGAGAGCACCCGCCGACCTGTGGCTGAATATTAGCAGCTTCCAGTGCATCCAGTAATTTGTGGTAGTAGTTGAGGCCAGCTTCGTTGATGTAGTTGTTGGTGCCATCAGGAAGCACCCTGGGCCAGGATACAGAGAAGCGATAGTGGGATACCTTCAACTTCTTCAGCACCTCCACATCCTCGTCAACCTTAGTATAACTATCACAAGCAATATCACCATTGTCACTGTTGCTCACTCTCAAAGGAGTGTGGGCAAACTTGTCCCAGATGCTCAGTCCCTTTCCATGGGCTCTCCAACTCCCTTCAATCTGAAATGTAAGTAAATTATTAGTGTCGTACCAGCCACACCCTGTGCATCCAATGCCACAATTGCATGAGAACTCAAATTTCCTTTAAATATAATCTCCTGCACTGTGCTACCGTGAATCTCCAACAATTCAGTAGCATTGCATACCTGGTAGGAAGCACTCGCAGTGCTCCAGTTAAAAGTATTGGGAAATTCTCCATAAAGCATCTTCTCATCATCTGGTAATGGAAAACCATTTTCCCTCATGACCTGATAATAATAGTGAGCTGACCGTTTAGGTGTCCTTGGACGATTTGGATTTGCAAAGTTCACATAGTGCAACCCAAATCCAACTTTGTACCCGTTAAGCCATTCAAAAGAATCCATGAGAGATGCTGCTATGTATCCTTTCACCTTCACACCATCAAGATTATGGGCTGTATTTAGTAGAATATCAGATAGATATAACATAATTAGCAAAGAAAAGAAGAGACAAACAACAAAATATTTGTTGTTTACCATTTGTGGCTAATATTTCATAATATTCATAAAATTCATAATATTCACTCAACATGACAAGGTGATGAATGCACAGCCCAACAAGTTTCTATAGTACATTAAATGAATTTCTGTGTCATATGATTTAAAAGTGAACTCACCCTTTAAAGCCTCATCAATATAGGTTTTGTGGTAAAATACACGGTCTATATCATCAACTGTGGTCATCGTGCCTGTGGCTACTCCATTCTCAGTAATATAAATCTCTGGTTCCCCATACTCCTCTTTGATCCAGTTGAGGAGTCTTCTCAAGCCCCATGCAACAGCTCTCTGGTTTTTGATAGCAGTAGCTGGTGAGTCACCTTCCTCTGCTTCAACCAAATCCTTGTCATAGTCATATGATTTAGGGCTAAGTGGAGCTGTAGTATGGCTCACTATCTTTGTAGTGTAGTGATTAACACAGAACATGTCAGCAGTTCCTCGGATGAAAGACTTTTCTTCTTCTGCAAAGGAAGGAAGCCTGGACTCTGGGAGACCTTGGATTTCGCTTTTGTTTCCAACCTGCCATTTCATTGCATCAGGATAGTCACCATTCTTGAAAATAGGGTGTGCAAACCATCCCAGCTGGAACTGAATAGCACGGTCAGCAGCCACCACCTCTCTGGGAACATTCACATCTTTTGGTTCAATCCAATTGGCGCTGAGGCCTATGGATACTAGACCACCTTGGGATTTGCGATACTTATCATCATATGTGTGATAGGCTGTTGCATGAGCCTTTAGTAGGTTGTGTGCAACTTTGTATGGTGCAGTTCCTGGATTTTTAACATTTGGTGGAATCTGTCCAAGTCCATATCCCGACCATGCAATTGTGTGAGGCTCATTGATCGTCATCCAAAATTTCACTCTATCACCAAAGGTGTCAAAGCAAAAGTCACAAAAGTCATTAAAAATGTTAATCATGTCTACGTTTTCCCATCCTCCACGGTTCTGCAAAGCTTGAGGAAGGTCCCAGTGATAGAGAGTCACCATGGGGGTAATATTATATGCTAGGAGTCCATCAATGAGTCTGTTGTAGTAGTCAACGCCTTTCTGGTTCAGAGAGGTAGGCAGACCATCAGGAAAGATCCTGGACCAGGACAGAGAGAATCTGTATGACTTCACCCTCAGAGCTCGTAGCATGTATAGGTCTTCGTCAAGTCTGTGGTAGCTGTCACAGGCTACATCTCCATTGGGATTACCAGGAATGTTGCCAGGTTTATGAGTGAAGGTATCCCAAATACTGGGGCCCTTCCCATCTGCATTCCAACCACCTTCAATCTGGTAAGCTGATGATGATACACCCCAACTGAAGCCCTGTGGGAAGGTACCATAGTGGTAGAGTTTTCTCTGAAAATTTGATTGGCTTGAGAAATTCTTCCAGACATTAATGGCTTCTGATGGAACTGTGGAAGGTGGCATTGGGGAAACTTTATTTGCCTTCATGGTTTTCAGTCCTGGTGCATGAAATGACTGTTTTTTGGAAGCAAAACCATTATTCTTAATAACGTCAGCATAAAAGTAAGCAGACTGTTTTGGTGTCCTGGGTCTGTCAGACAGGTCAAAGTTGACATGGTGCAGTCCAAACCGTTCACTATAACCTTGTGGACCCTCAAAACCATCCATGAGCGACTGGACAGTAAACTAGACCACCTTGGGATTTGCGATACTTATCATCATATGTGTGATAGGCTGTTGCATGAGCCTTTAGTAGGTTGTGTGCAACTTTGTATGGTGCAGTTCCTGGATTTTTAACCTTTGGTGGAATCTGTCCAAGTCCATATCCCGACCATGCAATTGTGTGAGGCTCATTGATCGTCATCCAAAATTTCACTCTATCACCAAAGGTGTCAAAGCAAAAGTCACAAAAGTCATTAAAAATGTTAATTATGTCTATGTTTTCCCATCCCCCACGGTTCTGCAAAGCTTGAGGAAGGTCCCAGTGATAGAGAGTCACCATGGGGGTAATATTATATGCTAGGAGTCCATTAATGAGTCTGTTGTAGTAGTCAACGCCTTTCTGGTTCAGAGAGGTAGGCAGACCATCAGGAAAGATCCTGGACCAGGACAGAGAGAATCTGTAAGACTTCACCCTCAGAGCTCGTAGCATGTATAGGTCTTCGTCAAGTCTGTGGTAGCTGTCACAGGCTACATCTCCATTGGGATTACCAGGAATATTGCCAGGTGTATGAGTGAAGTTATCCCAAATACTGGGGCCCTTCCCATCTGCATTCCAACCACCTTCAATCTGGTAAGCTGATGATGATACACCCCAACTGAAGCCCTGTGGGAAGGTACCATAGTGGTAGAGCTTTCTCTGAAAATTTGATTGGCTTGAGAAATTCTTCCAGACATTAATGGCTTCTGATGGAACTGTGGAAGGTGGCATTGGGGAAACTTTATTTGCCTTCATGGTTTTCAGTCCTGGTGCATGAAATGACTGTTTTTTGGAAGCAAAACCATTTTTCTCAATAACGTCAGCATAAAAGTAAGCAGACTGTTTTGGTGTCCTGGGTCTGTCAGACAGGTCAAAGTTGACATGGTGCAGTCCAAACCGTTCACTATAACCTTGTGGACCCTCAAAACCATCCATGAGCGACTGGACAGTAAACCTCCGTACGTTTATCCCATCCAAATGTACAGCTGTTGAGAGAATTACAAAACAAAATCACAAACACAGTTTATGATCATGGGATATTTAAAAAGTGACAAACACAACAATTTTGTAAGTTTACCTTTCAAGGCCTCATTGATATAACTCCTCATGTACTCTATTCTATCAGTGTCATTGAGAGTGTCCCCACTGTGCTCTGTTGGCATCCCGTTCCCAGTTATGTAGATAGGCACTTTGGTAACATTTAAATATTCTGCAGAAACATAGTTCAGAAGCCTTCTGAGACCCCATGGTACTGAATATATCCAGTCAGAAGCTGTAGAGGACCATGATGGATCCACGTGTGCCTGGAAGTCACCCACTCCCTGAGGACCAGGGGTGCAGCCACCATCACTGTGGTTGACCAGACGAGAGGTATAGTGGTTTAAACCTAAAAAGTCTGCTGTTCCATGTATCCTCTTTTTCTCTTCAGGAGTAAAAACGGGGAGTCTTGCAGGCTCAGAGGGAACACACTCCCTTCTTTTATCTTCAATTTGAGTCTTGAGTGTTGCAGGATAATCTCCATCTACAAATATTGGATGTGCAAACCAGCCCAGCATGAACTGCAGGTAACGATCTGCAGCTGCCCTGTCTTCAGGTTTGGAAGGATCCTTGGGCTCCACCCAATCAGAATTTAGTGCAATGCCCACTCTCCCTGCTTGTTTTATTCGGTACTTGTCGTTGTAGACATGCCAGGCCTCAGCATGGGACCTCAGTATGTTGTGTGTGACCTGTCAAAATGAAAGAAACTGAAAGATTACTATGTGGAATTTGCAAATGTTTACATATTTAAAAAAAAATAGCAATGACTTTATTCTTACCTGATAGGAGGCGACAACGTAGTCCTTTACTCCAGGAGGGTGTTCACCAGTGCCATAGCCAGAATGGCTCACCACCCAGGGGCTACTAAATGTGTTCCAGGTCTTCACCCTGTCTCCGAACCTGGAGAAGCAGTAGTCCGCGTAGTCTGCAAAGGCTTCAACAATGGAAGTGTTGGTCCATCCACCAAGTTCCTGCAGTGCCTGAGGCAGATCCCAGTGGTAGAGCGTGACAACAGGTTGTATGCCAGATTCAATGAGTGTATTGATCAGCTTGTCATAGTAGAGAGCCCCTTTCTCTGATTGGCTGGCTCTGTGGCCTGAAGGGAAAATGCGAGCCCAGGAGATGGAAAACTGGTAGGTGTTGACATGAAGACCTCGCAGGAGGTAGACGTCATAGTCCACCTTGTGGAAACTGTCACAGGCTAGATCAGCTGTCTGATTTGCAAAGGCCATATCTTGGTGACCAAAGCGATCCCAAATGGTTTCCCCCTTCCCACCTTCTGACCAACCACCTTCAACCTTAAATGATTCACTAGAGGTGGCCCACTGGAAGTCAGCAGGGAAAGATCCATTCAGGAAAGCATCTCGGTCAGATGAGGTCATGGTGGCAAAACTGCTCCACGTTTTGCAGTAGGTTGTGGAACAGGATGTTCTTGAAGGTTCAATATTGTTGCTGGTGTCATCCCTGAGGTGTGATTGCATTATGATTAAGATAAGATTTTAAAGAAAATTTGACAAAATGTTGAAAAGAAAATTAAATGAGATTAATTCTGGAGAGGTCAAAACCGCCTTTAATAAATATTTTAGTGGTACCTCTTTGGTATAAATTCAGCTGGCCGTAAGAGATCCACCATGTCAAACCCAATAACATTTTGGTCTGCATTGTTCAGCACTGTAAAAGTATAATAACTATCTGTTAGAGAATATTTCATTCATCCTGCAAACATAATTTTATGCAAGTGCAAACAGTATATTGTACTGAATTGATAACTTCTGATTACTAACATAATGATGTTTGGTGAGGGTGTTTAAAAATGATCATTCAGACACAAAAATGCACAGTACAAAAACAATTATTACAAAAAATAAATAACAATAATTAAAATAAATCTTTACCTTTTATTATTTTTGTATCAGACAGGAAGTGATAAGGTGAGCAGTTATTGATTTTCAAAGTGTAAATGAGAACTGGTTTCTTTCCACACTTTTCCTATAAGAAAACATAACCTTTCAGTACAAGTGGCTGTAATATACGATTATCAGATTAAGACAGTGAGGGCTGAATAAAGACGATTAAATCATACATACCATGACACTTTGCAGCTCCTCAATCAGGTTTTGCCCGGTGGTGCAGTCATATTGAACTTTTATAGACAGGAAATCTAAATATTTCTAAAACAGATGATACAAGTGTATGTGCGGGGTTTGGGAGGTAAGCATATCACAGATGAACACAGTCCATTCATGGGTTGTGAGATCTTACCAGTTGTGGAGTGTCACAGAATGCTGAGATTTTACTGCCTTTTACAGCAACTGATACTTGTCCATCTGCAAGAAATAGTTTTTAACTACCGGTAATTTCTTAATTTACTTGTTTTCACACCAATGAGACAAAGTTCTCATTGCCCTTCCCCTACATGAGCCTTGTCCTTATCATGGCCCTTGGCACTGAAGGTAAACGGATTAAAACATTATCTCACCATGTACCACCATTATTACTGTACACATAATAAAACTGGACAATTAAAGTGCATCAGAAGATAAAACTATGAAAAAATATGATGTCAGTGAAACTTTATTTTCCATTGATACTGTCATGATGATTATTGATATATACTGTAATAAAAAATGAAAAACAGACAAGCTGGACTTTACTACTGAATATATACCCATACAAATCTTTCAAGCACATCTGTCATAGTCTGCATTTTTCTTCTTTTTAAGAATTTAGTTACTGCTGATGAAACTTAATCTCTGAACTATATAAGCTGTAAACAAATATAAATGGAATACTATTTGGGTGCAAATACATGGATAACATATTGTATTTTCTGTTTTGAAATGACTAACCAGATTTCTTGTTTATGAATCAATAATAGGGCTGCAACTAATGATTGTTTTTGTAGTCGACTAATCTATAATCTAATTTTTCGATTAGTCAACGATTATCGATTATTTATTTGCTACGTTTCCCGTTTTTAACAAAGTTGGGTATTAATTGGATTTCATTGAAAAGCAGTGTATCTTTATGTGTATTAGAGGCAATGTGTCCACAAGTGATGCATATAATAGTATTGTAGCGATCCTGCACTAATGTTCAGTGTTATTGTGAGAGTTCTGTGATGTCCCACAGACTGGTTGCGTCTGGTCTGTCATAGTCTGCATTTTTCTTCTTTTTAAGAATTTAGTTACTGCTGATGAAACTTAATCTCTGAACTATATAAGCTGTAAACAAATATAAATGGAATACTATTTGGGTGCAATTTAGTGGGAAATACATGGATAACATATTGTATTTTCTGTTTTGAAATGACTAACCAGATTTCTGCAGCCCTAATCAATAAACACAGATTATTAGCCATACCATACACACTACACGTTTTACACAAAAAATATACTCCTGTTGTTGAGGAAACATTACTTATCTCCTACCTCTCCCAGGAAACAGTTGGTGGTAGCGATGATAGACTCTTGTGTGTGCGTCGAGAGCGTTTTGAAGCTCAGGACCCTTTAGCTCATCCACGCTGCTCAGTGTCAACCACGAGTCTCCCATCTCTCCAAACTCCCTAAACACAAACTCTGCATACTGCTGGAACATGTCTACCAGCTCCTCGCTCTCCCAGCCTCCATATCTCAATCTCAGAACGTCAGGCACTGTGGAACCATGAAGAACAACCAGGGGCTGAAGGCCCACCCTGAGCAGCTGTCTCAGCAGGGTCTGGTAACAGGTAACCACAGCGTGTTGGGGCTGGCTAGGGAGGCCTGCAGGAAGAAGCTGAGCCCATGATAGTGGCACTTTGAAGTGTGTCACCCCTCTGCTCAGGAGGTACTCAAAGTACTGTCTAGAACCAGGAGGTATGCGACGACTGCAGTCAAAGGTGTCCAGCAGAGCCCCTTCAAATGCTTCTCCGTCTAGGCCCTGCACCTCTTCTTTGGTCATCGGACCTGCAAGAAACATGGCTTGATGTATATCATTATGTTTCTGACACATGCAACCATACAGAGTTATCATACAAAGAAAAACAGGTTTCCACAGTGACAACATAGTGTCAAACTGTGTGGAAGTGACTGAGCCATAGGGTAGCTAACCATTTATAGCAGTCCCGTTTACAAGCCTGAACTTTCAGACCACTGTTTCATAATATTCACTACCGTAAGCGGGGGTCACTACTGCTGCGGTGATTTATGATGTGTTTGGTACGAATGGTCACAGCCTTGAATGCTGCTGATAAAACAAAAAGGTCAAGCAGGGAGCATGGGGGGATATGTAGGATGCCAACAAACATCTGTGCAGAGGTCAAGGAGAAACTTATAGAAAACCAACCAGATACTCAGGTTTAAAAAGTCTATGGAGAAACTCTCCATAGCAGTTGTTGGTTCATGTTATCGTCAGACATCAGAATATGCGTGAGGTCATAGTCTTTCTGACTATCACACAGTTGCAATAAAACAAGGTAATCTGTTCCACTCTGATGTGATATTGATCTTAATTGTCTGACGGTGCAATTAGAGCAAATCTCTATTGCTTTAAAGAGCTCAACTATCGGCGGATAATATCACTCCATCCTCCTCAAGCCACAATGAAGAGCGTGTTGTGGTTTGTGTGTCTGTTTGTTGTCTGTCAGTATGAGTGCTGGAGCAGTGGGTTGAATGAAGAGGGATTCATGCTTCTTGCTGGTCCCCTGACTGACCAGACAGTGAGAAGCTCAGACGATGGGGCAGAAGATGCCTTTGACTGCAGTCGTCCCATACCTCCTGGTTCTAGACAGTACTTTGAGTACCTCCTGAGCAGAGGGGTGACCCACTTCAAAGTGCCACTATCATGGGCTCAGCTTCTTCCTACAGGCCTCCGCAGCCAACCCCAACATGCTGTGGTTACCTGTTACCAGACCCTGCTGAGACAGCTGCTCAGGGTGGGCCTTCAGCCCCTGGTTGTTCTTCATGGTTCCACAGTGCCAGACGTTCTGAGATCAAGATATGGAGGCTGGGAGAGCGAGGAGCTGGTAGACATGTTCCAGCAGTATGCAGAGTTTGCCTTTCAAGAGTTTGGGGAACTGGCGCACTCATGGGTGACACTGAGTGACTTGGGCAGTGTTTGGCACAACTGGGAATCACTGACTGCTCCTAAACCTCTACTAAATGTCCTCCAGCTCAACAGGAACATTCACCAGCTCTACCATCAACGGTTTCCTGATAAAGGTGGGTAAAACCAACAGATACAAAATATCATTTACCAACTTAGACAACCTGTCCAGTGTTTGTTGCTATTTTAAATAGTAGAAAGAAATAGAAACAGATGTTATTGTTGTAATACTTAAAACTATGATGTAATAAAGTATATATTAATTACATGTGTACTTTTCAAAGTGTCATGAGAATCACATGTAAAATTATGACTTTATGGTCAACTGATAATGAAACCCTTCACCTCATTAGATTACATACACAAGCAGATTCCATGTGCAGATAAATGTGTTCATCAGTAATCAGCACAAGTAAGCTCAATAAAATAAGAAATGTCTATTTAAGCAAAGCAAAAAAACTGACTGATGCCTCAGTCAAATGTGTTCCACGTATAGTTCTTTTCATACACTGTTAAGAGTGCCACAATACCTGACTGTTCACAGGGAGACATCTGTCAATTGGTTTGAGAGTTAAAGATGTGGCTATTATTCCTCAGATTCAAGCTTCAACAATGGTAGGTGTTGCACCATTCATTTGCTTATATCTATGTGTACATTTAAAATGCCTTTCCTATTGTATAAAACAAAGATTAATATGGATTAGCTTTAGGTCAAGACAGTGAAACTGCATGGAGATTCACCACGAATATGCATCCGACCAACAAGAACTAGCCCTGAGTCTTAATGCAATAATTTTAAAAAAAGCTTCATTTAAAAAATATTTTTCTGTTAATAATAGTCTATAAGTGTCCTTTGTTTAAAAATCAAGTCCTTTAAAACAACCCGAGTAGTCCATTGTCCATTCTGATCAAAGTTTTTCTTTTAGACAAGAGACACAGTCATTTTGTCTTCAAAGGAATTAGAATATGAGGGCTACACATACTTAAAGTGGTATTAATAATGTCTTCCTTTGAGTGAAGCTTCCATCTTTGTACACCTCCCTACAGAATTACAGATATGATGTCTTACAGATGTTTGACAGTTTCATTCAGAGATGGAAGTGTAAATATGCTCTTCTGTATCTTCTACTTACAACAGATGGATTTCTTGTCAGTTCACACTGAATATAACTGTATATCCACATCTAACTTTGCAGAGGACCTGAAGAGCTTACAGGTAAAGTAATTAGTACAAGGGACATGTTTTCTCATTTCGCATTTCATATTACACTACAAATGTGTGCATGTGATGTTCTGTTGTAGATGTTCAGTGGGAACTTGCCAATCCTGGTGTACAAGATGACTGCTCATGATTGTTCTTATAGTCAGTTCCAGCTTCTTGGTAATTTCCTGCAAGGTAATGTTTTACACACACACACACACACACACACACACACACACACACACACACACACACACACACACACACACACACATAGTTTGAGGAATGTCCTGTTACTTGTTAATAGATATAGAATTATATATTATAATATTATATATTTTTTTTCTTTTTCTGTTGGGTAATGGCAATTGGCAAACAACATAGGTGCATTACCACCAAATAGCATTATTGTTCTAATTGTGTGCAGATGCATACAAGCTATCAAAATAAACGAAACAAAGTAAATATATTGTCCTTAAGGTTGAAAAACAAGTCATATCAAAACAATAATCATCATTTTTTGAAACAATATGATGAAGTAAATAAGATAACTAAGGCTGGTATGTTGTGCACTGTAACATTGTAAATCTTTACGGTACAATGATCGTAAAAGTTTATAAGGCATGATTTGTACTTGCTGTGCGCCAGTAAAGTTTTACAAGGTAAATCAGGTGCATGATTGAGCACAATTACAGAGTAATTAGGATATATTGTGTATTTTTAAAATTATCATTTATTATTAAAAATGAACTGTGGCAAGTAAATAAATAGTTAAATAAATATATAAATAGCTTAGATGAGGAAAGCAGGCAGTTTGAATTGTGTGTTTATGGCAACATTTTCTTGAGGCAGAAGAACTAAATAAGCGTTTCAGCAGATACTGTATATTTAAACTTATATATATAGAAATGTTTAAAGACAATTTGACATTTTTTATACAGTATACAGTATTTCATTTAACTGTAAGAACTCTCTTTGAACAGTGCTGAACAACAATGACCTGAACATTGTGGGATGTGACATGAGAGACATGCTGGATAAGCTGGATATACAGGATACAGGAGCCAGGTAAGAGTGGTAAAAGAGTAAAAAAAATTACTTATCAATACCTTTGACGAAAGTTCTTTGTCTTTCTTCATGTTTCTTATACAGCAGTCCAGATTACACAGGAATGACCAAGTTCAGAAACCCTTATCAGAGGGTAATGGATATGTTTGAGGCCCAGACAATGACAGAGCGAGATGCTTTCCTGAATGGATCTTTCCCTGCTGACTTCCAGTGGGCCACCTCCAGTGAATCATTTAAGGTTGAAGGTGGTTGGTCAGAAGGTGGGAAGGGGGAAACCATTTGGGATCGCTTTGGTCACCAAGATATGGCCTTTGCAAATCAGACAGCTGATCTAGCCTGTGACAGTTTCCACAAGGTGGACTATGACGTCTACCTCCTGCGAGGTCTTCATGTCAACACCTACCAGTTTTCCATCTCCTGGGCTCGCATTTTCCCTTCAGGCCACAGAGCCAGCCAATCAGAGAAAGGGGCTCTCTACTATGACAAGCTAATCAATGCACTCATTGAATCTGGCATACAACCTGTTGTCACGCTCTACCACTGGGATCTGCCTCAGGCACTGCAGGAACTTGGTGGATGGACCAACACTTCCATTGTTGAAGCCTTTGCAGACTACGCGGACTACTGCTTCTCCAGGTTTGGAGACAGGGTGAAGACCTGGAACACATTTAGTAGCCCCTGGGTGGTGAGCCATTCTGGCTATGGCACTGGTGAACACCCTCCTGGAGTAAAGGACTACGTTGTCGCCTCCTATCAGGTAAGAGTAAAGTCATTGCTATTTTTAAAAAAATATGTAAATATTTTCAAAATCCATACAGTAATCTTTCAGTTTCTTTCATTTTGACAGGTCACACACAACATACTGAAGTCCCATGCTGAGGCCTGGCATGTCTACAATGACAAGTACCAAATAAAACAAGCAGGGAGAGTGGGCATTGCACTAAATTCTGATTGGGTGGAGCCCAAGGATCCTTCCAAACCTGAAGACAGGGCAGCTGCAGATCGTTACCTGCAGTTCATGCTGGGCTGGTTTGCACATCCAATATTTGTAGATGGAGATTATCCTGCAATTCTCAAGACTCAAATTGAAGATAAAAGAAGAGAGTGTGTTCCCTCTGAGCCCGCAAGACTCCCTGTTTTTACTCCTGAAGAGAAAAAGAGGATACATGGAACAGCAGACTTTTTAGGTTTAAACCACTATACCTCTCGTCTGGTCAACCACAGTGATGGTGGCTGCACCCCTGGTCCTCAGGGAGTTGGTGACTTCCAGGCACATGTGGATCCATCATGGTCCTCTACAGCTTCTGACTGGATATATTCAGTACCATGGGGTCTCAGAAGGCTTCTGAACTATGTTTCTGCAGAATATTTAAATGTTACCAAAGTGCCTATCTACATAACTGGGAACGGGATGCCAACAGAGAACAGTGGGGACACTCTCAATGACACTGATAGAATAGAGTACATGAGGAGTTATATCAATGAGGCCTTGAAAGGTAAACTTACAAAATTGTTGTGTTTGTCAATTTTTAAATATCTCATGATTATAAACTGTGTTTGTGATTTTGTTTTGTAATTCTCTCAACAGCTGTACATTTGGATGGGATAAACGTACGGAGGTTTACTGTCCAGTCACTCATGGATGGTTTTGAGGGTCCACAAGGTTATAGTGAACGGTTTGGACTGCACCATGTCAACTTTGACCTGTCTGACAGACCCAGGACACCAAAACAGTCTGCTTACTTTTATGCTGACGTTATTGAGAAAAATGGTTTTGCTTCCAAAAAACAGTCATTTCATGCACCAGGACTGAAAACCATGAAGGCAAATAAAGTTTCCCCAATGCCACCTTCCACAGTTCCATCAGAAGCCATTAATGTCTGGAAGAATTTCTCAAGCCAATCAAATTTTCAGAGAAAGCTCTACCACTATGGTACCTTCCCACAGGGCTTCAGTTGGGGTGTATCATCATCAGCTTACCAGATTGAAGGTGGTTGGAATGCAGATGGGAAGGGCCCCAGTATTTGGGATAACTTCACTCATACACCTGGCAATATTCCTGGTAATCCCAATGGAGATGTAGCCTGTGACAGCTACCACAGACTTGACGAAGACCTATACATGCTACGAGCTCTGAGGGTGAAGTCTTACAGATTCTCTCTGTCCTGGTCCAGGATCTTTCCTGATGGTCTGCCTACCTCTCTGAACCAGAAAGGCGTTGACTACTACAACAGACTCATTAATGGACTCCTAGCATATAATATTACCCCCATGGTGACTCTCTATCACTGGGACCTTCCTCAAGCTTTGCAGAACCGTGGGGGATGGGAAAACATAGACATAATTAACATTTTTAATGACTTTTGTGACTTTTGCTTTGGCACTTTTGGTGACAGAGTGAAATTTTGGATGACGATCAATGAGCCTCACACAATTGCATGGTCGGGATATGGACTTGGACAGATTCCACCAAAGGTTAAAAATCCAGGAACTGCACCATACAAAGTTGCACACAACCTACTAAAGGCTCATGCAACGGCCTATCACACATATGATGATAAGTATCGCAAATCCCAAGGTGGTCTAGTGTCCATTGCCCTCAGTGCCAATTGGATTGAACCAAAAGATGTGAATGTTCCCACAGAGGTGTTGGCTGCTGACCGTGCTCTTCAGTTCCAGCTGGGATGGTTTGCACACCCTATTTTCAAGAATGGTGACTATCCTGATGCAATGAAATGGCAGGTTGGAAACAAAAGCGAAATCCAAGGTCTCCCAGAGTCAAGACTTCCTTCCTTTACAGAAGAAGAAAAGTCTTTCATCCGAGGAACTGCTGACATGTTCTGTGTTAATCACTACACTACAAAGATAGTGAGCCATACTACAGCTCTACTTAGCCCTAAATCATATGACTATGACAAGGATTTGGTTGAAGCAGAGGAAGGTGACTCACCAACTACTGCTATCAAAAACCAGAGAGCTGTTGCATGGGGCTTGAGAAGACTCCTCAACTGGATCAAAGAGGAGTATGGGGAACCAGAGATTTATATTACTGAGAATGGAGTAGCTACCGATTCAAATACAATTTGGGATGATACTGCCAGAGTATTTTATTTCAAGACTTATGTTGATGAGGCTCTCAAAGGTGCAAATATTTACATGGCTCTCTTTCAATATATATATGCAAATCTTTATATCTGTGCATTGTTTTTTTATATAATTTGTTTGTCCTGTTGTGTTGATATTTTAACAACAGCCCATGACCTCGATGGTGTGAAGGTGAAAGGATACATTGCAGCATCTCTCATGGATTCTTTTGAGTGGCTTAATGGATATAAAATTGGATTTGGTTTGCACCATGTGGACTTCACCAACATAAATCGACCAAGGACACCCAAGTACTCCGCTCATTTCTACTACCATGTCATAAAGGACAATGGTTTTCCTACACCAGATGATGAGAAAATGCTCTATGGAAATTTCCGCAATGATTTCATTTGGAGTACCGCAACAGCATCATACCAGGTAATTAGACGAAGCCTCAGTGTTATCGTTTGGTCAGGGCGGTGCACAGATATTCCTGACTTGTTTGTTTATGTACTTAAATCTCTGTAAATGTTTCTGTTGTCAGATTGAAGGGGGGTGGAGAGAAGATGGAAAAGGTCTCAGCATCTGGGACAAGTTTGCTCACACTCCTCTCCGTATATTTAATAATGACAATGGGGATATAGCATGTGACAGTTACAATAAAGTCGATGAGGATGTCGCTATACTGAAGCAACTTAAAGTGACTCACTATCGCTTCTCCATATCCTGGTCGAGGGTGCTTCCTGATGGCACCACCAAGGACATCAATGAGCCTGGACTCAATTACTATCACAGGCTGGTGGATGCACTGCTTGCTGCAAACATCCAACCTCATGTATGTGGAATCCTTGCCAGCATCTCAAAAATATTTGCAGTATTTCAGGGAAATAGCCGGTTGTGAAAGATATTCTGTTTTTCCTTTGCCCTCAGATTACTCTTTACCACTGGGACCTTCCACAAGCACTTCAGAATATAGGGGGCTGGGAGAATGAGACAATTATAGACAAATACAGAGACTATGCTGACCTCATCTTTAGCCGCCTTGGGCATAAAGTGAAACTTTGGATCACTATTAATGAGCCGTACAATATAGCCAACATAGGCCATGGCTATGGAGCAGCTGCCCCAGGTATGCCACCATGTTCCTCTCTCTATCTTACACTCATACCAGTGTGTGCACATTTATTTGATAAGAAAAATATGCTTATATGAAAAATTGTATCAAAATATTATGGCACACTAATATTGTCCTTTATCATACAACAAACCTGAGCTATTACTCTGTGCATGCAGGGATCAGTTTTAGACCAGGCACTCTGCCTTATATTGTGGGTCACAACCTGCTTAAAGCTCATGCTGAGGCCTGGCACCTCTACAATGACAAGTATCGGGCCAAACAGAAAGGAAGTATATCTATCACCATTAACTCTGACTGGTCAGAACCGAGAAATCCCTACAAGCAGGAGGACGTTGACGCTGCAAGACGTGTGGTGCAGGTACAATTCCTGAAAAGTGGGGTCTCAGACATGTATGTAAGTCATTGGAGTCTGTTATTGGTTGTTATTTCCTTTTTTGTCCAGTTCTATATTGGGTGGTTTGCCCATCCCATATTTAATGGAGACTACAGCGACATGATGAAAACAATCATTCGAGAACGAAGCTTAGCTGCTAATCTGTCAAAGTCCAGGTATTGTATCAATTTTTTGTTAAAATTTGAAAAAGGCATAATGAAAGTGTAACCTGTGGCACAATGACAGAACACATGGAATATCAGAATCAGAATCAGAATCAGAATCAGAAATCAGAATCAGAAACAGTTTTATTGCCATTGTCAATGAATACAGGATTCACTGACTAGGAATTTGTTTCTGCATACAGGTGCAACAAGGAACAAAAAAGACACAGTAAGGAAAAATGTAAAAGATTTAAATAAAATAAAATAGAATAGAATGTAAAAAAATAAATAAATAAATAAAAGATTGAAAAGGTATGTACAACAATATACAGAACGTCAGTGCAATTGAGCAGTGCAATTAAGTCCAGCGGTAAAGTGACAGTAAAGTGACCACGGCAGTTGTAAAGTGACAGTTATTATACAGTGTTAATGAGTCCAATAGCAGAGGGGAAAAAACTGTTCTTGTGGCGGGGGGGCTGTGGCTTTCCTGAAGTCCACAACCATCTCTACTGTCTTCTGGGCATTGAGCTCCAGGTTGTTGCTGCTGCACCAGGTCACCAGCCAGTCCACCTCCCTCCTGTAGGCACCCTCATCGCCATCCGAGATGAGTCCGATGAGGGTGGTGTCATCCGCAAACTTGATAAGCTTGACGGAGTCGTGGCTGGAGGTGCAACAGTTGGTGTACAGAGAGAAGAGCAGAGGGGAAAGTACACAGCCCTGTGGAGATCCTGTGCTGATAGTCCGGGTGTCAGAGACATTCTTCCCCAGCCGCACGCGCTGACTCCGGTCCGTTAGGAAGTCTGTGATCCACCTGCAGGTGGAGTCGGGCACATGGAGCTGAGAGAGCTTGTCCTGGAGCAGAGCTGGGAGGATGGTGTTGAATGCAGAGCTGAAGTCCACAAACAGGATCCTGGCGTAGGTTCCTGGGGAGTCCAGATGCTGCAGGATGAAGTGGAGGGCCAGGTTGATGGCGTCGTCTACAGACCTGTTGGCTCTGTAGGCAAACTGCAGAGGGTCCAGTAGGGGGTTGGTGATGGACTTGAGGTGGGATAAAACCAGACGTTCAAAGGTTTTCATGACTACAGACGTGAGAGCCACGGGCCTGTAGTCATTTAGTCCTGTGACGCGTGGCTTCTTCGGGACAGGGACGATGGTGGAGGACTTGAAACAGGCTGGGACGTGGCATGACTCCAGGGAAGAGTTGAAGATTCCTGTGAAGACCGGGGCCAGCTCGTCAGCACAGTGTCTCAGGGTGGAGGGAGACACAGAGTCAGGGCCCGCAGCCTTGTGTGGATTCAGCCTCTTAAACAGCCTGTTCACATCCTCCTCCCGGACTGAGAGGGCAGAGGGGGGAGGGGGACAGTCCATAGTGGTTGATCTCGGGGTGGTGTGGGGGGTGGGTGGGTGTGAGTCCATGACTTCAAAGCGTGAATAGAAGTCGTTGAGGTCGTTGGCCAGTTTGAGGTCGTCTGTAGAGTGAGGTGCTCGGGGCCTGTAGTTGGTGATCTCTTTCAGGCCCCTCCATACAGTGGCAGAGTCGTTGGCAGAGAACCGCTGCTCCAGACGTGTATTGTACCTGGATTTAGCCTTCCACACCTCCCTGCTAAATCCGTACTTTGCACGTTTGTAGCTGTCTCTGTCTCCTTCTCTGAAAGCAACCTCCTTCTGCCGACGAAGCTGTCTGAGTTTTTGTGTGAACCAGGGTTTATCGTTGTTCCAGGTGACCCTGGAGCGTGATGGGATGATGCTGTCCTCACAGAAATGAATATACGAAGTCACCATGTCCGTATATTCGTCTAAACTGTCTGTGGAGGCCTTGAACATATCCCAGTCCGTGGTGTCAAAACACGCGCGTAGCTCCTCCGCAGCCTCACTAGTCCACTTTTTTGAAGTCCTCACGACAGGTTTGGAGAGCTTTAGTCTCTGTCTGTACGCGGGGATCAGGTGGACCATGACGTGATCTGAGAGTCCCAGGGCCGCGTGGGGCACAGCACGATAAGCACCACTCACTGTAGTGTAACAGTGATCCAGCGTATTCCCCTCTCTGGTCGGGCATGTGACAAACTGTTTGTATTTTGGAAGTTCACGACTGAGGTTCCCCTTGTTAAAATCACCAAGGATTATAACTAGGGAGTTCGGGAAAGTCCGCTCCACGCTCATAATCTGGTCCGCCAGAGCGCGCTCCGCCTCGTGCACGTCTGCGCTCGGTGGAATGTAAACAGCGGCCAGAATATGGAAGAACCTGGAAATTTTCATCTTGATTAAACTTGTTTATGAACAAGTTTTATCAAGCAAATTCACTTTTGTTACTTTAATATCTCTAGGCTGCCAGAGTTTTCTCCAGAAGAGGTTAAAAGAATTAAAGGTACCTATGATTATTTTGGATTCAACCATTACACCACTGTCCTGTCATTCCCAGTGAATTATGGGACGCTTCAGCACTACGATGCCGATAGGTAAGCAAGTACAACAGCGTACACAGTAGTGTAATATGCACAAGGTGAATAGCTGAAACGATATTTCTGCTTTTCTGTGTGCAACACTGGCCAGAACTAACTGATTTGAGCTTCACAGGGGCGCAGGGACGATCGCTGATCGTACCTGGCTAGATTCAGGTTCAGCTTGGCTGAAGGTCTCACCGTTTGGATTCCGGAGAATTTTAAACTTTATTAAGGAGGAGTATGGAAATCCCCCTATCATCATCACAGAGAATGGCATCTCAGAGAGGGGGCCTGTTGACCTAAACGATATATACAGGAGCCACTACTATGAAAAATACATCAACCAGGTGCTGAAAGGTATCAAACTACAACTTTCATTAAATGCATTTAGGACAGTATATATTAACAATTTGACAGCAACGATGCATTCAAAAAAATGTTAATTTTCACCTTCACTTGCAGCCTACTTGCTGGACGGTGTGGATATCCGAGGCTACACAGCCTGGTCGCTGATGGACAACCTAGAATGGGCCACAGGCTTCTCAGAGAGATTTGGCCTTTTCTATGTCAATCGATCAGACCCTAAACTTCCTCGAGTGGCAAAGTCCTCTGTTGACTTCTACTCCACCATCATCAAATGCAACGGATTCCCTGACCCCAACTCGGGGCCACACGAGTGTTTGAACCCTGAGCCTGAAGGTAAACTGATGCAGATAGTTGTTTAGTTCGTGTGAAGGACGATTAAGCACAATGGGAGCTGAATCTTAAATTAACTTACAGTATAATAATGAATTAACGGGGTTTAACAGAGTAGGCAAGAGTGGAAGCAGGCTCATGCAGGTAGCCTGTTTCTGTCCAAAGGTTAAAAACAGTCAGCACCTTTTAAGGTTATCTGCTTTCTGGACTCTCATCAGCATAACAGTTTGAACATTCAGTCAAAGGAGCTGGTAGGTGACTGCTGTTTAGTCATGCTTTTACTCTTAATGCTAAGCCAAAGCTAATTGTCTTTTACCTTTACCTTTGTTTATTATATAAATCATCATTATTATATTAAAGTCATGTCATCTTTGATTTTGCCAGAAAGCAAATAGTGATTTTGTGGATTGTTTTTTTTTTCCTGAACTGACTGAAAAAAAGCATAACCCGTGGTGTCTTCTCTGCAGGAACAATTGCCCCCCCAATCACTGATGACACTGTGAGCTTCCTGGGTATGAGTCTTTCTACAAGTGATGCTGAGACTGGACTTAACACTACTTTTGCTCTACTGATCGTCGCAGTGTTTGCAGCAGTTTGTTCATCGTTTTGCTTGTGCAAAGCAAAAAAACAATCCAAGAAGCAACAGTCTGAAATGAGGTTTTAATTGCAACCACACGGGTGGTAGTCACCACGCTGGATCTTCAAATAAACACAATTTTATTAACTCTCTGCATGTTAATAAAAGAAATTTAAATCCTGTTCTAAAAGCATTTTTTTTTACTTTTATCTTTTAACATATGTTACTGCTGCCCCTAATACCAAGTTTCTGATTATATATATATATATAAATATGTACAATATTTGCATAATCCACATTATTTTCTGCTAAACTCACTCTCTGTGACTCACAGCATCACATAAAAGCTCTTTGCAAAGTTGTTTTTATAAAAACATTCTCTCCTGTATCCTGAGCTCATCATTGCTTATCTGTAGGATAATAAAACGCCAGACAATATTTTGTGGCTAACGTCACACCTCTTCACTTTTTCTGTCAGAGAGTGTTGCAAGAGGAATGCTATCCAGCCACCCTCTGGGAACATTTGGCAACCAAGAGAGACACAATCACAGCAATGCCCGCAGGGATCTTTTCATTTTGGTTGCCAAGTCCACAATACAATCACTTTATATCGCACAACATAAAAGCATTTTGCTCTGGACATGATAACTTACCTACCTAGCATTTCATGACTCGCTTTTAAAAGCAGAGAAAATACAGCAACTTCTAGCCCCAATTTCTCTTTCAGCATATGATTTTTTTTCTTGCACTTACGTTGTGAAACCGAAGATATTGCTCCATACATGAAGTACTGGAATGTGACTTGCAGGAGTGGCCTTACACAATGACTCGTGTCATTACAGTCACTTTTCAGTTTGGTGACAGGATATTAGCATTTGATAGAGAAAATGGCAAGGGAGTTCCAGTCAGTTAAACAAACAGGGGCCTTTCTGTGTGCCGCCTGCATGATTGTGTGTTTTGCAGTCATGTGATAGAATTAGGACACCCTATGAACACCTGTGTTTTTCAAAAACAAAATGGTCATAGGAATGTTTAGTATCAGTTTTAACAATAATGGGATATTCAAGTAATATAACTAAACAATTAAATCCGAAGAGGAGTAAATTCTGGTGAAGAGCAGATTAGGACACCCCTTCATTTTTACCCACTTAAAATAGCTACAATCACACACAGGTGCATCACATCACGTGGGCGTGATCAGAACATCGTTACTCAGCATTTTGAAGGAAGCTTGCCCTATTTAGACCTCAGACATTTGGTTTGTTGTGCTCCTGACAATCCTGAAGATTGAACATCATGGTGAGATCCATGTAGCAGCTTTTGAGTCTGGTAAGAGATTTGTAAAAAAAAATCTCTGAAGAATTTGAAATCAGCTATTCCACCCCAGAGCAGACTGCAAGACGCTAAAATTTGGTCAAAGGAGCTGCAGCAGGCTCTTGCTGCAGTTGAGGTCAAAGTGCATGCCTCTACAACCAGAAAGAGACTGCACCATTTTAATTTGCATGGGAGGCGTGCAAGAAGGAAACCTTTGCACTCTAAGAGAAACATGAAGGCCAGAGTCTTCCCCAGAAATAAATAAAAACAAGATTAGAGATATTGATTTGTGAACATTTTGTAATAAAGAACTGAATATTTAATGGGGGGGGGTCCTTATTTGTTCACATGACTGTACAAAGTGGGTTTTGGGTAACTGGAGATTTGTAATTGACCATGGAATGAATGGGAGCATAAATGGCTCTTGTGTCTCTGTATGTTCATGCTGTTGCAGGTTGTTGACCTGTGTAGCATGTACACATTCTCTCATCCACTGTCAGCTTGGATTGGCTCCAGCTTCTCCAGCCACCTGTAAACCCAATTATGTTGTAATATGAGTCTCTGAAACACTGCACCCACTTTGACTGAGCCTTTGCTGTTAACGGTACAGTCACTTTTCAAACACACAAAGAAGTGGTGGAATATATATATATATATATATACATATACATATATATATATATATATATATATATTCCACCACTTCTTTGTGTGTTTGAAAAATAAACAACTGACATGGACCACTTTTAAAGGAGCAAAACTGGAGTGAAACCATTTGAAAACTGTTACTTGTTGAAAAGAATTTATTTTTAAAAAAACTAGCCACAAAGTACTATCAATACAAAACGTATAAAAAGTACAAAAAGCGTTGCTCAAAAATAGCTTGAGATGACCATATTTGAGTCGGCACTGATGGCACAGTGGGTCTGATTCAGAATACAAACGATGGCATCGCAGTGGAGCGCTTTCAAGCGATTGAATTCACATTGAACTGATTATATCATTTACAGCCCTCATCTGAAACAGCCAACACTAATCCCAAAAATCAGCACTTTCTGACATGGAACATGGCACACAGTATTATCCCTTATTTAACGGATACAATGTAGTTTGGCTGTGTACTACAAAAGGAACACTTGCTGGTGAAAGATGATGTGCGCCTAATAAAATAAATTGCAGGTTATTATCCAGTTAAGTAGATACAACGAGAAAAACTGCTGCAGAACTGTTTGGTGAGCGCACTAGTCCTTCAAATGAATCATACTCTGGGAAGTTCAGACAGCCATAAATTTCACTATTTGAACAAACATAACAAAAAAAAAACATCGTCCACAGTGACAAGAGCCTCTTTTCAATACCACAATACTCTAAACTAATATAAAAATAAAGAACAGTATCAAATACAAGTTTAAAACAATACAAGACAATATCAAGAGTTACATGTTTTTCAAGCATTACCCAGGTTTGTTACTACCTTTGGACAAAGGCACCCCAAGTGTGTTCCAGTTACTGTACTCGGCACCAGACTTGGGAATGTTGACGGTGCAGTACCAACATTGTGGGAAAAAAGAAACCTTTGTATGAAAAAACACCTCAAAGTCTTCATCAGCATGACAAACAACCAGTACATTGCTTCTACAAGTGTTGACTTTTTTTTTTTTTGGTGCATCTACAAGCACTGATTCACTTACAAAATACCAGATCATACATTCTAAACCTGTTTTGTACTACAACTGGCTTGGCCTTGCAAAATGGCATCATATGGAATTCCAGTTAAGCTCTAAGGCAAACTTGAGATGCATTCACTGTGAACTTCCAACTGAGAACATACTCTTCAAAAAGGACTAATAACTAAGTCTCATCGTAATAAAAGAAAAAAATAAAATAAAAGGAGTAGCTGCCCTGAGGGAGAAGTTAACCTTTACCATTCTTGTTGCGCAACTGAAGTTTGTAAGCACTTTGGATTTGCAGACAGACTGGTGTCTCGTGTTCTGCTGGGTTGAGACAACCGCTCTCCTCCTCGTTTCATTCATGCTCGACCACAGCCGGCCATAACACTGGAAGGCCTGAGCTGACTTCATCCACCTCAAGCTAATTCACCACACACACATACACGTTTGTTTCCCCTATGTGCGTCTGCTGCTCCTGATGGGAAGAGTTCAGCTGATGGTGACCTATGCACGGAGACCTGTGAACAGAATGATGGACTCGATATTAGCCTTTTATTACACATATGCAGAATATAAAAGAAGATGAGTTGTGATGATGTGTGTAGAAACCTCACCTTTGTCACATGTGATGCTTTGCTTCTCCTGGGCGAAGTTTAGCCTATTCTGCTCGACTGCAGTGCCGTTGGACTCTGGGCTGCTGCTACGTGACGGGCTGTTCTCCTCATTCTGGTAAACCATATCCAGATGCTGCCGGGCAAGCTTTAAGTGTCTACGCAGCCTCTCCAGCTCCCGTGATGAAGCCTCGTCCCCAAACGACTCACGGCCCGAGTCTCCCAGGTTATCCCTAAAGCCCATTTTTCCTGTTGGGTCCTTCTTTAAAGCAGTGTGGTAACCTGGAGGCGCAGATGGCTGGCGGCAGATGGAGGACCTCTGGCTGGCCAGGGCTGAGTGTCGGGGGGTAGGAGGCCGAGATCGGGGTGCACAGAAGCAGTCGCGAATACCGCTGATGCCGAGGTGGATGATCTCCAGCAGGGTGAAGAGCAGACACAAGGCGCTGACGGCGTACATGATAAGCAGGAAAATGGTTTTCTCAGTGGGGCGTGACACAAAGCAGTCAACTGTGTGTGGGCAAGGAGAGCGAGTGCATACGTAGGACGGTACCACTTTCAGCCCATAAAGGATGTACTGTCCAAACAGGAAGGAGACCTCAAAAACGGCACGCGATAGCAGCTGAAACACATAGACCTTCATTAGGCCGTCTCTCTTGATGCGGCGACGGCCGTCATGCTTTTTGCTGGGTTTCTCCACAACTTCCTTTTCCTTCTCTGGCTCAATCTCCTCCAGGATCATGGGGTCCTCTTCGCCATTATCCTCTGCCTCCTCATAGTCCCGGTTGGCACCGCGGCTCACTATCGGCATCCGCTTCCTGCTTCGGGGCCCGTAGTCATCATCCTCCATGCGAGCAATCTTGTGCATAGCAAAGCCAAGGTACAGGATTGTGGGGGTGGTGATCAAAATCACCTGAAAGACCCAGAAGCGGATGTGCGACAGCGGTGCGAACGCATCGTAGCACACATTCTCGCAACCAGGTTGCTGTGTGTTACACACAAATTTACTCTGTTCATCATAGTAGATCGACTCGCCGCCAACTGCCGTCAGCACAATACGGAAGACGATGAGGAGGGTGAGCCAGATTTTTCCCACAAAGGTGGAGTGATTGGAAATCTCGTCCAACAGACGAGTGAGGAAGCTCCAGCTCATTTTGTCTCTGGAACAGGAAGGAACCCCTCAGAACTCTGGGAAGGTGGAGAGAGAGAGAGAGAGAGATAAATGTCAAAAATCATTCTTAACACCTTTACAGAAGTTGTGACTGACAACAAAATAAAGCATTAGAAAGGCAGGTCTCTGCCTCCTACCACAAGGTGGAGCCATTGTGTCACTGTTACCTAAAGACATTTCATTCACTTCTGATCCCACAGGTTTTCACCCCCAACAGAACCATTTAACTTGATGCGAAGATATCGAACAACTGCTACATTTGTCATTTTTATTTACTTCAAGACAGCGCACAATAAAACATTAATCTTGTACAACAAGATAAACCATGATCTGCCACAACAATAAACATAGAGAGCACAAAGCATAAAGACGTGGGCTACATTTCCATTATCAATGGCATGCCAAACACTGCCGTAACTGCACGTGTCCATTACAGCCACATGTGATGATTTAATTCTTAGAAGCACCATCACTATCATTCTGCTCAGCATGGTTAATCTGAGCAGTACTGCGAAGCAAAGAGCTGTGGCAACAACAAGCTCATGTGGTTTCACACCATCTGAGACCTTGCTCATAACTTCTGTTAATATATTAACCAATACTATAAAACTACTGTATGTTGTTGTCATCTGTTGGTCTGTTATCATCCATTTCAGTCCTCATTGTATTTTGTCCTGGCCCATAGCTGGATTTTAACAGTGTTTAACTGAAGATGTTTTCAGACATAACCAGGACCACGCAGCGGACAGAGACAGTGAGAGTCTGGAGGGACATTCACAACTACAGAAACAATGCTGGAACAGTCTGAAGAGGGATGACACAGGAAGCAAGATAAGAGACAGAAATGTAACTTCAAGAAAGGCCATTGTTCTGTGGACATGTCTGAAAACTACTGAATCAGCTGGCATTACTTCAAGTATTTGGACACAATCCCAAAACGCGAGACGTCAAAGCAACGTGCAGGCTGGTTTCTGTAGCCTATAAATATTGTTGTTGCCATCCCTGTGGACTGTGGAAATTTCTTTGCTGTATTTTTACCTCAGAAGTTTTCCAGTCTGAGATGTGGGCAGATGGGAAATGCGCCAGAAAATGCTCTGGAATTACTTTTTCAGAAAAAAAAGTCAGGAATTATTGTCCATAGCAAATGCACTTTGAATACCCCACTTTTTGTCATGTAAATTACAGTATCAATAAATAAACAGATTGTTTTCAATCTTAGCAATAAGTAACAAAAAACCCTCTATCAGCAGTTGAGCTGCCTATGATTTGATTATCAACCCTCCAATGATGCAGATAATCAAGAGTAAAAAGTAGATTCCATTTCAGCAAAACAGTGAATGTTCTGAGTCTTTCTTTAACCTCTATCAAAAACACACTGAGGATAAACATTATCTACCAACAGTGAAAGCAAAGAACAATGCTTCTGATAGAGAACAGTGAAGGGTGGTTAAATTTTAACCACAAAAAGGTCATTGGTCATTACAGGGTCCAGAAATATGGCTGCAACTTTTTAAAACTTACACAAGTTGGCATGAGAACTAGACAAACTACAGTGCAGACAGTGAGCGACAGAGTGTCAAAGGGTCAGTCTATCAGAGCTAACCATCAGATGATGAGCTCTGAACCCCCACTCCTCTCCCATACATTTCTGATGTCAGATTAGGGGCAGCTGTGTCCTCCCATCTCTGTAACTTTCCCAAACCAACTGTCCAACATTCACTTTATGCTGTTAACAAGCCAGATGTGTGGAGGTGAGCCCAAATCTCTGTAATGCCTTTGTAAACAAAGCACAGAAAAGTGCATGACATTACAACCACGGCATTATTCAACCTCACCCAGGGTGTGAACGCCCCTGTAAGATTAATGGCAACGGCACAGCCTTTCTTAAAACAAGTTCCAATTAAATTCAAAGGGTAAGAGTGACCGAGAGCTGCTCAAATATCACATCACTGTGTATCTACCACTGACAAGTATCCACGGCGCTCTAGCAGAAAGGCTTAATAGAAACTATTTGTATTGGTGTGAATGGGAGTACTGTATGAACCTATACATGAATGCACATGGGACATTGGGGTTGGGGAAGAAAAAAAAAACTATCCTTTGATACATGAAGTTTCCATTGTACAACAGCAGCAGCAGCTCAGGTACTTCAACACACCGAGAAACAATGTGCTGTGAGAGAGACTTGAAAAACCGCTCAACACACGAGACTCTGATGAGATCATTGATTTTCAGCCAGTGATGAGTGAAAGTTTGACATTCGGCTTGTAACATGTGCTCTGACGTGCATTTAGAAGAAGAACGTAAAGAGTGTAAAGAAAAACAAGGACAGAGAAAGAAGGACTTAGCGTCAAATGTTACGTCGAATGTTGAAACTAATATTAGCACATGATTTTGCACACGTCTCTGTAGCGGCAAAGTTCGTTCAATTCAATTTTATTGACCCACTTTTTAAAGCTCTTCAGTTACAACACATGCCGCTACTATTGTACAGCCTTCTAGCATTAAGCTTGACAACGATGAGAATCCAAGGTCTTGCCCGAGTCTGCTGGTGTCTGGTGTGAGTCGCTCCGGTGGGACGTTGCTGATGATTTCTATTTCTCCAGTTGTCGCTGATTCCTATTTCCGTAAATCGCTCTGGTAGATCTGGGGTTGATCGTGCGGATTGAATCTCAGGTTAGTCCCGGGTCAGACTCCGGTTAGTCTCTGCCATCACAGGTTGACCGCTAGTTTAATCGCGTCAAAAACTGTCTTGCTCTGTAGGCCGACAATTCTCTTTTCTCCTTCAGTTCGTGTGTTCTCCTTTCTTGTCGTCAGGCAAAAGTGAGGCGTACAGCTCATAGCGGCCCGATACCTCACACGTACACATCGTGCATCTGGCTGTGTACTATATATGAGGTCATCACGGCCCCAAAGGCAGTGTTGTACATTAAAGCATTCTTGGCCACATTGTCGTCATGAAACGAAACCTATCGGTTTGGTCAATACGGCTCCTACAGTCTCTATGATAACTGCCACTCACATTATGCTTCATCTGTGGTTTTTTGCAGAGCTGCCTTTGTGCAGCTACATCCTACATGCAAACAGTTAGACCTCAGCATGTGACACATATGCAAGCTTTGCCAGGTGTCAACATCAGGGCAGCTGACAAAACTCTTTTCTCAGTGGAAGCCTGTGATTTTGTGCTGATCTCATATATATATATATATGTGTGTGTGTGTGTGTGTGTGTGTGTGTGTGTGTGTGTGTGTGTGTGTGTGTGTGTGTATAAAGATTAAGCATCAGCTTGGTTCAGGATGGAACTGAAGATTTGTGAGCTGGCACAGGCCACTATGCTGCTTTTAAATCTGGGGTTTATGGCTGGGAGTCGCCCCAGCTCCAGTCTGATGGGACGTCCTCGTCCAGGGGAAAACCACTGCGTCACATGCAAGAGTCTGCAATTATGTGTCAGACTTGTTTAATAAAAAAAACACATTCTCACCTCAGCAAATCACCCACATGCCACAAAAAGAGGCTAGAATTACAGCTGGAAACTGAACGTCTGTTGAAATATGAGATGAAGAAGTTTTTTATAGATTCGTGTTATGAAAGACTTCAAGTTTTCCTCCACCATCTAAAACATTTAAAAGCATTTTTGCACAGTGCCTGAACTGAATGACCAGAAAAAAACATTAACTGCTCTGCAGAGTGGGAAACGTCATAGGCCATTTTCTCTGTTGAACTGTTTAAATATGAAGGTTGTCTTGTAAATCAGGACTGACCTGTGACGTGGCCATTCATACACCAGATACTCTTTCTGAATATAGAAAGACCAGTGTAGTCTTTTACACAGTGTTGCATTATGGGCTGAATGCAGCCTTAATGCAGGTCTGTCTTCCAGAGTTAATCCGCCTTAAAGGCAGCAATAAACTCTGGCTCAACCTGGAGGCTGCTCTGACATGCAGAGACTGATTTCTTAGCTTCTGGTTGTTTTAATTTGGATGGTGGTCAGTGTGGTCACTCACAACTATGCAGACGTTTACTTCAGGACATAACGGTCACTTCAACACTGAGCACATACATTTCACTTGGCCATACCCATACTGCCTTTGGGGTTAAGAACATGAAAATGATGGTTCAAAGTAGAGTGAAAAATGCAGATTTTCACATGGTGACACATTTCAGTGATGCAGTTAAGCAATAAAAGGCTGGATGCTACATCATATGACGGATCCTGTAAATATGCCAGTCTGAGTATTAAGTTACAGCTTTTAACTCAAGTAAACACAAATGAATCAGACTCTGGCAACCACTATATTGATGCTGTAAAACTATGACTGCAATGTGTCAGTAGATTTTAACTATCAAATAAGGATGACAAATGTGGTTTAAAAAGAACATACATAACACTATAGCAAATATTTTCAATGTATTTGCATTGTGGCTATTTGTCATTTAATGGCAACAATACCAAATCACAATGACAGTCAATTTAAACATAAAGAATGTTTGATTTTTTTCCATCACCAAAAAGATGATGATCTGAGTGTGGTGGTGATGGTCCTGGACCTCCACCTGACCCATCCCCTAAAGCTACTGCTCCTTTTCACCTCTTATCTACTGAGAGACCCACCCCCACACTCCAATCTGTGGTACTTGAAAGAAAACAGCTCAATTCCAAGTAAAGGGTTAGTAAAGTTATTAGAGACTCATCAGTCACTGGAGCCTGTTGAACAGAGGGGCTTTTGTGCCCCCCAACACACACACACACACACATCTGGGAGGTTACCCCCCTGTATCCCAGAGCCCTGCAGCTGAGAGGCCTTCATGTGCCTGAGAGGGAAAAGGCCAGAGACAAACAGCACGAGTCCAGCTGAGACACTGACTGAAGAGACAACTATTAATTAATGAACAATTTAATCAACTACCCGTTAATATCTCACACACACACACACACACACACACACACACACACAAGCAGCGCAGTCTGCTTCACAGCTGTAGGCTTCAGCACACGCTCTAATATAAATATAAATCCTTAATGTGTGTGTGTGTGTGTGGCCGCTGATAAACAGATTGATCAGCGTCCTCGTGGCTGGATGAGAGGAGCGACGTCACCACGGTGCTGCTCAACAAGCTCCAGCAGACGCACAGTGTGCGGCCAGCGGACAGTGAAGTTAACACTGGGCCGAGTGACTGGACAGGACGTCTTCCTGTGGACACTCTGTACAGTGCGGGACAAGGGGGGAGTGGGGGGGGGGGGGCGCAGGGGGGGGGGGGGGGGGGGGGGGCGTCCGAGAGACAAAAACAACACGGCGCGTTCCTCCATCACCACATCCGGTCAACACTTACCCCTGCTTTATCCACACTGCGTTCCTCACAGCGCCAGTTATCAACACGGCGTGAGGCGTTCACTGCCTGAACCTGCGCCACAGTGCCTGACGTTACCACTTAACAGTCCACGCGCTGCGCACGGTGTGCGCTAATCAACGGCGTCTGGCGCCAGGCTGTGCGCGTGAACCCCAACTCTGTGCCTGATCCAAACACTTCCCTACGCTGTGTGTCCTGTCCCCTCATCCTCAACACGGCTTATTAAAGGCGGCTGTGCTGCGCTGTGTTGTGTTGTGTTGTGTTGTGTTGTGTGCAGCTGTTGAACAACTAACGTGGCCTCAGGCGCAAAAAGTTAAATACACAACTTGGAGCTTCGGGACCATTGTTAGCATAAGCTAAACGGCAGCGAAAAGCCGCCGCGTCTGTGCCACGCTTCGCGGGTGTGTGTGTGTGTGTATTTTTTTTTTTTACCTTGATTCCGGATCCTGGCTTTTTAAGTTGTCGTTTATTTCGACAGCCTTTTCGTCCTCCTTCTTCTTTTCTTTTGTTAAAGAGACGTCTCGTGCTCTGTTTTCAAGCCATCCAGTTTTCCTTCATGTCCGCGTCCCTCTCCGGTTGCGTGCTACACTGCGGGGTGAGGACAAAGAATATTCCCAGTCTCCCCCTTTCTCCTCCCAGTTTTCAGCCGGGCACCCCCCCTCCCTCTCCCCACCTCCTCTCTCCCTCTTCCCTCCCTCTCCCCACCTCCTCTCTCCCTCCTCCCCCCGCGCGTCTGCGCGCAGCGGAGGAAAAACCATCAACTGCCAACATTCCTGACGCAATCCCTGCTTCTCCTTTCTGTTATAACTCTGAGCTCTGCACTCACAAGGCAAAGCATCTATCTATCTATCTATCTATCTATCTATCTATCTATCTATCTATCTATCTATCTATCTATCTATCTATCTATGTCTGTCCGGCTAGCTAACTATCTAGCTATCTATATATCAGCAGTCTGCAGATTGTTGACAATACACATCTGCTTCTCAGAATTGTATTTGTTTCCACAGAGTAAACAACATGTGCCTCATTTGTGGTCGTTACAACCTAAAATGAAGCACATGTCTTGTTCATGTTCGTGTTCGTATGGGCAGCAGGTGAAGACAGCGGCGGTTTTCGAGACCGTGTGGTCGTGTCACCCCGTTAGCGTCTAGCCCCCCCATATCATCCTGATGGGGATATGTGGAGTAACTGATAGCGGCGTGCCCCCTCTTCCTGCTTATGCAGATGTTCGGAAGTTGTTGCCGTCACGAGGCCTCTTCCTCCGTGACACTTTCTTTGCCAAGGGCAGCACGTGCCTTTCCTCAGCCCCCTCTTGACAAACTCTTTGAAGCCACATCCTACACTTCATCATGATTATTCCTAGAAGACAAAAGAGGTGTGTGTGTGCTATTTATGTGCCGGATTAGGATTTGGAGTCTGAAGCACCTTGTGTGATAAATCACAAAGAGAATGGTCACTGGTCCCAACTTAGCACTGTTTGGACTGAGGAAATAAGGGGACACATGTTAGCCTCACACTCCCTCAGCTAACAGCGACATGAATCACTTGCATTTTCAGTAGCCTTACTCTGCACTTTCAGCGAGGAGCGATTTTAAATGAGGTACGTGCAGCCTCTATGATTAAATATTGCAGGCGTCCCAGTCAGAATCAGAGTCCTGAGGTAGCCAGTCAGACTGAATGATTACATTGTTCTTCCCGGATCTCCTGACGTGCCCGGAGATTCACTGCTTCGCCTCCTCTCCGAGCAGAAACGCAGACAAAGCAGATCGCCTCTACCGCCGCACGTCGCTTGTTGTAAACGGAGGGACCGGCCTGACACGCTTTGTCTCGCCCTGTCGCCGGCTGGCAGAGGCACTTTAAACGTGGCGGCTATTGTTTAATATCTGCTGCAAACAGCAGGTCAGTGAAGGAATGCAAAGCCCTTCCCCCCTTCTCAGGGAGCTGCCGAGCTCTATTGTGAACCACAAGCACGCTTTTATTCATAGGGTGTAATACGGGGGACCTGGTAAACCACAACCCAAATGACAGAGTAAAATCATCTGCAGACTGAACAACCCGGCCTTGTGGCTCTAGAGGGCTGAAGTTAGGTCTCTTGTTGCTAACACTGAATAAGTCCGTGTGTTTGCATGTGGACTCACACCACAGGTATTCTTGACTCAGGGTATGGTTCAGGGTTTCGAGTGAGCATGACTACAATTAGAGTTTATTCTGAATTCACTCGTTTGTCGGGTCACACGAGGGTCACGCATCACATCGGTGAGATTGTCTAGTTTGACTCCAATAGTTTATTGTGTGTGGTACATGAACATGTTTGGATACTGATGATGTTTGTTCACACACCTTGTAGCTGAAGGTTGAAGGGTTTAAGATGAAACAGTATCGGAAAAGCAGACGTGTGCGACGACCAAAAATAGATTTTTCTAAAAATGCCCCGCGAAACAGTCAGTTTTGCAAACACCTATTCCGTGTCCTGCTGCGGGTTGGAAAGCTTGTCTTTGTCTAAACGCTGAGGCATGATTTACAGTCTGGCTCAGCGCTGCTTACTCAAGTTGCCTGTGATTACCCAACAAAGGAGATTTAAAACCTTCTATTGTTGTGTTGTCTCTATGTGGGTGTCACAGCTGTTATGACGCATGCACATTACTGCGGACATGGCTTAAAGCTACTTGCTCGTTTGTTACCGATGACATTTCAGTCTCTGTTTTGCCTTAAAAAAGAAAAGAAGAAGAAGAAGAAGAAAACGTATCTGTTTTTTATGAAGGCTGACGTTTGGACACATTTTCCACTCGGCCCCACAAATATGATGTTGCAACATTTCCAAAGAGGTCTTCGCTCAAGGGTCGCTCGCCTCCGTGTTTGCTTCAGAACCTGACCCACCGTGAAGCAACCCTTTCGCGCTGTTTGCTTTGCTGCCTCGCACACACCTCTTTGCAGCGGCGTTAAAGAAAGGGTCAGCCTGTAGCTGGTTTTGTGCCTTGGTTCTCCTGAGAAGCCCATGATATGATATTCGCTTCCTGGCAGCTGCAGGAGCCCAAAAGCTTCAAAGGCTTATGAGGATGGAAAAAATATGGCTCACACATTCAAAACCCTTACTAGGAAGAGACTGCATTCATCGCCCCACAACAAATTAATCTCCCTCTATTAATCCCATCCGTGCAGAATGCTTGAATGGCACAGGCACACTAATGATAAACTACAATCACATTAAGGTGTCTGAGTCGGCAGAAATTCTTGCTGCATGCTCTTGCTGGTTTTAATCTTTTAGCTTTGCATTCTTGAGGCCGTCTCCCCGCCAACACACAGGGGGGGGCACGAGGGTGCAAGTCGTTTTATTAAATGGCATTAGCACAGGGTCAACCTGGCAACCGTTCAAGATGACTTGACCTGCCGTGTCCCCGCCATGTTTCTCTTACAGCTTGGTGGTCAGTTAGGAAGGTTATTTTTTGTCCAATCCCGACGCTTATTATTTTTCTTTTTTTTTTCCTTCATCCGTCAACATCTTTGTGAGTTTGCTGCCTGTATTAAAAAGACAAATATTGGTTCAAGGAGCAAATCTTCCTCCACCTGTAGCTTTTTGGCACATCGAGCACAGGGAGTGATTAGGTTCAGCAGTAAACGTAGCCCACACTGTTACGTTTTAATTCAAACTACAACAAAAGTGAAGTTTCCTGCCAAGCAGGACTAATGCTTTCCATCTGTGTGTTGGTTAGGGAGTCTGTGAATCACAAACAGAGCCTAATAAGGTTCTACCTCAGATCAGGGTTTAACTTAACCCCCAAAATCTAACGTATACAGAGAGACAGGACTTGCTGTTTTTACTAGAAATGGGTTTTGGGCAGAATAAAACAGTATGGAGGGTAAATGAGCTAAATCATGCCTCGTTATCATCATTAGATTAAAGATTATGGAGCATTAATGGAATTACATATACTTTTATAAATTAAACACTTCTATACATTGAGGGAGGAGCCTTACAGCACATAAGTTGACAACTGTGGAAAAACGTTCCTTTGTAAAGTCTTGGAACTGTTGCTTTAAGGTTTACTGCTACATACTTGCCAGTTAACAGCCTTTTCCCTCCTGTTACTACCTATCACCCCACCTCTGGGACAGTCCACAGGGGCGTGGGGGGCACAGGGTGACGAGGCACTCAGTTAAAAAAAAGAGGGGGGGGGACAGGCTTAATTTGCAAGGTCACCTTGTTTTTCCTGGGGGAGGGGTACTGATGGCTTCTTATGTCCTGTCATTTATAAAGAATCCTAATTGTAACACTGGTCTTGTTTGCACAGACAAAAAAAAACAGCTTGTATTTTCTCTGAGTCCAGATCTTGTTAGGAAGGACCCCCACTCTCTGACATGCAGTGAAGACCAGCAGTCCTCAGTACATGGTTGGGTTGCAGATGGAACAGGCTGCACGTGGGACACACAAAAGAAGCCTGCTTATATGGAGGAGGGGTACAGCGTTACCATGGAAACAGACAGCCCTACCCCCGTAGCAGATGGTGGTGGTGGTGGTGAGGGTATCGGGGGTTGGGGGTAGTGGCGGCGGGACCCACTGATGATTATCTGTCTCAGGTTTATGTCCTGAAACAACAGCTTCTGTTTGTCTTCTTAACAAAACAGGTGGGGTGGGTCTGTGTTTAACGGCTTTGTCTGTGGGTTACAGCAAAACACATTACTCACATCAGATGTCTTACACCGTGAGATGTGCAATCTATGGTTTTATACTGTTGCACACAGTGACATTGTTGATTCTTTTGGCAAATTGCTGGTTGCTGCGTTCATTTCTCTCTCGTCTATGGGAAACCCCCTTTTTTGGATCTTTGCAAAGACCATTTTAAAGTTATCAAGATAAAGCAGTGAAATCTAAGACTCAGCACTTTAGCAGGTCTTTTTCTAATTTAAGTTATTATTTTAAATTCCCCTTTTTCTTTTCCTTAGCCAATTCAGTTGGCATGTTCATCTGACAAAGACCCAAACATGGTTTAACTTCTCCACGGCAACAATATGTCATTTGATAACTTGATAATTAATGGTGGTATTTTGCTTTGCAATTTTAAACCCATATTTCTGTTACTGACCTCACAGTCCATGGCAAATAATAAAAAAAAAATTACAGGAATGTAAGTTTTTATTAACCTTTTGTTTTGCATTGTCACAGCTAACAGCGTTTGCCTCTAACTTCAGTTTGGTTCCAAAGTTGCTCGTCTGGTTTGCTCATCTTACTTGTTTCTCACACATCAAACATTGCTCCAGCAACATATTTTTAATAAAAGCAGAGCTGCATTTTTCAAGCATCAAGCAATTTGTCAATTTGTAATGCATTCATCAAAAGTGTCACCCAGGAGGTCACTCTGTTCAAATGATATGAGCTCAGCAGAAAACAATACATGTAATTCCAATATCTCTATGTCAGTGAGTGGGTGGGTGCTGTGTAAACACTGGATTGAATTGGAAAAAAACCCCAACCCTATCCTCTGTGTGCAAATTCTTAAGGAGCATTTTCAGCTCTGTAATCTACTCATTTGCATCCGCACACGAATACTTCAACACATTATACAATGCATTAAAACACCAGTAAAATGGGAGGCAGCTTCAATGCCTGAGAGCGAACCTACTTTGAGGCAGGGGAGGACAGGAAGTCCTTTGAAGAGAGGGAAAGAAACACTTTAGGGCACAGGAAATGTGGTTATAGAGGATGCCCCTATGCTCCGATGTCCCTTTGTCCCTGCTGCGTACAACACACCAGTGAAGAACACACTCTTCCTTACAGTTGCAGAGTAAGAACCCATAAAACTTTGAATGTGACATGTTTTTTGCTTGAATTTACTATCCTGCACTAAATCTTCAACTTTTATGAGTGTTATTTTTCAGCTTCTTGCTGCAGCAGCTGCATCTGTGTAAGATAATGTGAAAGTGCTATTACAAGGTTGTCACCTGAAGCCATCGAGAGATAACCTTTTTTTAAACACCACGGATAACACACTGTGTGGAGGTATCAGCTCCCACGCGTTCACTTATCTCTGTCTTTATGTGGACAGGCTCCTTTAAGAGACCCCACATGTTACACAGCTCTCCAGCTGCCCACATCTGTTTTGGAGGTTTTGCAACGTCGTGCTCTCTGGCTTCCCTTTTGCAGTCGCTGGCCATTTTCAGTGACACCCACTCTTGTGTCTTTTCCAAAAATGCCGCCCAGTGTCATTCAAAATGTAGCTTCTGTTGGATGTCCAAAAATCAAACCAGTGTCTAACGGTAATTAGCTTTAATTCGGACCGTTAATCCCCCTCTGCCTACGTGTCATAAACACACTGCTCTGATGATGTCAGCAGGACTGAGCCAAAGAGTCATAAATGCGTAAAAGACTTGGCAAGTCACACTGGCAAGAGTGAGGGAGGGGAGAAGAATTATGGGGTGAGTAAAAGTGCTAAGATCACCATTGATTCACTATGGACGGCACCTCTCCCCCGGATGGTGGGAAAATGGGATAATCTATCAAAGAGTCGGTGAGAGGCTTCGCTGGAAAAGATGATTTGTGGGCTGGGAGACCTGAGAGACAAAGTAACAGCTGAACCTGAGAAGCAACTTTATCAATTAAAAAAACAGATATTAAAGCCAACTTCAGTTGTATGTTAGTTGCGGAATGTTTTTATCCATCACCCAGCACACACTCTATAGAATATTGAATATTGAATATGAAAACATGGGTTGGGGTGAAAAGTGGTACGGCTTTACACAGCTGTGGGCAGGTTGCACATGGTTCTTGCACATGTGTTTATTCCATCTGGCCCTGCCCTCCCATGTCTGAGTGGTGATGTCATGAAATGAGATGTTTTTCGGGTCTCACAGCTCCCTATTACACCACGGTTTAGGCACTGGGTCAAAGTTAGACTTCTGGGAGACGGTTGAGTATGAGTATGTGCGGGCTGGACAGGGACGTATTACGCACAGTCTCTCCATGCAGGGTCAAAATGAGCACAACTATAATTAAGAGCCATGGCTTTACCACGTTATAAAGGAAATATGACTTGCTTATACAAAACTAACCATCTACGTGGAGACAATATTCACAACTCATAGAGGATATGACTACTGACTGACTCAACATACGCACATTTGGACTGACTAGACAGTGAAAACCAAATAGTCTGTTGTTTTTTTATTGTAATGCCTTTTACTTCTGGAAGTAGCAGTTCCTCATCGCTCCCATCATGGCATCATTCAAGGAAACACAGAGAGCTGGGTGTAAAGAGGCAAACCTGATTAAACGTTGATGTGTCGTTTCATTTTCGCTCACCATCCACACAAAATGTGTCCCCATTTGAAACATGAACCAAATAAAATCCAACATATGAAGAGAAGTTGTGGTGTAAATAACTTTTTTATTAAAAATGGGAAGACACTGTGAATCATTTTGTGTGACTGCGAACAGGCTGCCTTTGAGCTGAGATTAATTGAGGAAGATCAGAAACAGTAAAATGCTTTATTGCAAAGTCTGTGAAATGTCATTTGGGAAATGAGGAAGTAATGAGTGAATCAAATCTACGTGAGAAATTTCAGTGTATGCCAAATAACTGAGTCTGTTTTGTTGGCTGTTAAGGCTGTGGGTTCACTCAGCAGTCACTGGATCTGTGATGCTGACAAACATCTCACAGGTCAGGAACAGGTACCTGGAACTATTCTGCACCACGGCAGAAGCAGATAGATAGATAGATAGATAGATAGATAGATAGATAGATAGATAGATAGATAGATAGATAGATAGATAGATAGATAGATAGATAGATGGATAGATAGATAGTGTATGTGTGTGTGTGTGTGTGTGTGTATAGGTCATCCTAATTTAATTCTAATTCTAATCATGCCTTGGTTTGGTGTGAGAATAGAAAAAGAATTTGCCATAAGTTAACAATTCTTTTCCTTTATACACGCTCACAACCTGGTTCAGAACCATAGCAATTAAAGAATTGTAATATTCAGGGACAGTTATAGTTACAGTTATTGCGTACAGAAGTCCCTCTTTTTATTTGTTATATTTCACTTCTTACATATCTTAACTCTTTTTTAAAGACACACGTTCTTAGTGGGCTTGGCACCGCCCTTACGTAGGCGGAATGTTACGTTACCATGGTAATGACATAGCCACAGTTCGCGCCGCCTCTGTGTATTAGCTAACAGCGTGTGGTTAACTGGGTTTAAGTCTCCTTTTTCATCGTGTGTTTGCGGATCTGGAGCGCTCACTACAGGACCGCTACCGTAAAGATGTTGTGTGTGTGTATATAACATATATGGACTAACATATATTTTAAATACATATAACATTATGTTATGTTACAGATCCCAGAGGAACTACTTATCGTGCTCAGTGGTCTGAATCATTGCATATAATAAAATAAATGAGAGTATGGGAAATAAAGTAAATTAGTTTACTTCCTCACCTTCCCCACTTCAATACCTTTTTTTTGCTATTGGACTACATTTCCCAGAATCCACCTCTGTATCCTGCAAATTGCATCTTTATATCGTGAGTCTCGTGGCATGTTACTGGTGACTGTGAGGACATGAACCATAGCCTGGCCATGTGATGCAGAGACGTTCAAGCAACAATAAATCAGCTGACGAGAAGACGTAAAAAAACAGTCTGTGTTTAATGCCCCAAGTAAATCAACTTAGTCTCGATAGATAGATAGATAGATAGATAGATAGATAGATAGATAGATAGATAGATAGATAGATAGATAGTGTATGTGTGTGTGTGTGTGTGTGTGTGTGTGTGTGTGTGTATAGGTCATCCTAATTTAATTCTAATTCTAATCATGCCTTGGTTTGGTGTGAGAATAGAAAAAGAATTTGCCATAAGTTAACAATTCTTTTCCTTTATGCACTCTCACAACCTGGTTCATAACCATAGCAATTAAATAATTGTAATATTCAGTGACAGTTATAGTTACAGTTATTGAGTACAGAAGTCCCTCTTTTTATTTGTTATATTTCACTTCTTACACATCTTAACTCTTTTTTAAAGACACACGTTCTTAGTGGGTTTGGCACCGCCCTTACGTAGGCGGAATGTTACGTTACCATGGTAACGACATAGCCACAGTTCGCGCCGCCTCTGTGTATTAGCTAACAGCGTGTGGTTAACTGGGTTTAAGTCTCCTATTTCATAGTGTGTTTGCGGATCTGGAGCGCTCACTACACGACCGCTAAGGTAAAGATCTTGTGTGTGTGTATATAACATATATGGACTAACATAATATGTTATTTTAAATACATATAACATTATGTTATGTTACAGAGCCCAGAGGAACTACTTATCGTGCTCAGTGGTCTGAATCATTGCATATAATAAAATAAATGAGAATATGGGAAATAAAGTTATTAGTTCACTCCCTTACCTTCCTCACTTCAATACCTTTTTTTGCTATTGGACTATATTTCCCAGAATCCACCTCTGTATCCTGCAAATTGCATCTTTATATTGTGAGTCTCGTGGCATGTTGCTGGTGACTGTGAGGACATGAACCATAGCCTGGCCATGTGATGCAGAGACGTTCAAGCAACAATAAATCAGCTGACGAGAAGACGTAAAAAAACAGTCTGTGTTTAATGCCCCAAGTAAATCAACTTAGTCTCAAGCAGATAAGGATCCTGCATATGTTCATCTAAAAAGGCAATATCTACATATACTGTAAGTCGAACATGTTTATATTCCCTAAGGGTGAACATTTGGTTTCATGAGGAGGGAGGAGCTGAACTGACTCCACTGGAGACAGAGAGGTCACGTTTCCAGGTCACAGAATGAGTCCTCGTCTTTATCAGATGGGCCTTTTCATCGTCTCGCCTCTGGCACGCTGGAGCGTGGCTTTTTGGGACTGACTCATCTAAATAAAAAAAGATGAGTCTGGTTTTCTGTCAATAAGAAACTCGCTGTTCAGAACGAGTTCTTAAAAACATGTCAGATTAAGGTGGCTTGTGCAGTCGGTTCATTAACTTCTGCCCCACCTAGCATGATCACTCTGGGCTGTACACAGACTTGATTGTGCTCCTGAGGATGAGTTACACAATTTCTATGTCAACCTCCGCATCATTTATAGCTTAAAGGATAAAACCTTTTCAACCACTGAAACTCCTGCCGCCGCACAAACTCCGACCCATTTGTTTTGATCCGTTTTGCTTCAGGCGGGTGAAGTACAGCTGTTTTTCAGACACCTGACACTTTGGGTGCAGCTTTTGTGCAACTGCTGCAGTAACTGCTTGGTGCGTGAACGCTTCCCCCAGGAGCTGTTGGAGAGATGAAAACAAAGATCAGAAGAAACATCTGCGAGATGGCCATAGCATATGAGAAATGAATGTAGATGAATGTAGGCTTCTAACATATTTGCCCTGACTTCACTTTATAAGGTATTGTATCCATGTTCAACTTATCAGATCTGCTCAGCTGCCCACAAATGGTTCAAAAATGAGTTCAACCGGAACAAATCTGTAATGCTGTGTATTCCCTGTCATCCACTTTTTGTTTTCACTCTTGGCCCTTGGTTTTGCACTTATCACCAGACCTTGCTGTGTTGGAACTTGGAGTACGAGTGGTGGCCCAACCAAACTAAAGGGTCACTTTGTCAAGAGAAGCCCAGACACCTTGAGTCTTTCACAGCCACTTAACTGAACCGCCATCCTCCAGTTTCAAGCAAAAACCCCCTCCAGTTTCTGGGTTTGCAAAACATTTCTATGTCTCCTTCCTGCCCTGTGAGAGAACAAACATGTTATTTCAAACTCGTCTCAGACGCCTAAAAATGTACTGAACGGCATAGTGGTGGGCTTTGGAACATCCATCCTGAGCGTCATATGAACCTGGAAATCTAATCTAAAGCCTCCGGCTCCTTCTTTGAAGTAGAAACACCTTTTCTTTTTCTTTTTTTTTCTGGATCTTACATCACCTTCCATATAAACACTGATTCTGTCTATGTGACCTCATGGTCTCCCAAAAGAAACAAATAATGGAAATAGAAATAGCACAAGTAAACAAATAAGACAAAGGTTAAGAAAAGAAAAAGAAATGACTTGGATCTTGTAACTGGAAAAACAAAAGTTACTGTAGAGTAAGATACTGTTAGAAAGATGTGCACACAGTTTTCTAAAACTCCCCGAGTCTACCTCCTCTGTGTGTTGTCGCTGAAGCCGATGACAATAAATTCTCTTTATTACATATTGTATCACAGCTACAAGTGTCAGAAAGACTATTACACCGTGGATGATGGAGTGTTTTCTGTCTCGGCTCTAATAGATGGACCTATAAATTCAACCTTCAGAAGTCAACTAACTTTCTTTTATTTGAAGTAAGGAGCACATGTACTCCGCCTTCCAGGACTGCACAGTATCAGTAGATTAGGTTCTGTGAAACATGTTATGCAAACTGATTAGTGTACAGAGAAAATGCCTGACACATAACAGCTGTATAATATTTGCACCATAGTGGGTATCTGGAACAAAACTCACTAGTTCTCTCTGGTTCTCATTTAATAAAGCAGAGACAGGACTTATTTACAACAGGGACGTTAATGAAAGTGCTGAGTCTTTACACCTTTAAGCATCCAAATATAATTTTGACAAAAATTGTATTTGTCCTTTTACATGTCCTTAAAATATACTCTGTGAACTACAAAACGCACTACTGCAAGATTCCAATGTCCAGATAAAAACACTTAAAGGCACTGATCGTATCAGAGGAGATTCCCAGAAGCAGTATGTCATTGATCTACCTCTGACATGCTTTACCATGGCAAACACAACAGGCTAAAGGGAGTCGCCACTGACACAACAATAAAGATCTTTACTGACAAGCAGGGCAGCACACTGGCTACTGTTTTCTCATCCCCCATTGAAATAGACAGGATCTATCAGTGGTGTGTCCACAGCCTAATCTGCAGCCATCAAGCACACAAAAACTAAAACAAACACGGAACCCTGGGTAGGTTAAAGTGACGTGTGTGTGTGTGTGTGTGTGCGTGTGTGCGTGCGTGCGTGTGTGCGTGTGTGTGTGCTCATCTCAAACTGACGTTCTTCAGGCAAGTAGTCTGGTGGTTTAAAAAAAAATATCAGCTTAACACCTTATATTACAGATGACTAAACCACTACTGTTTTTATAACACTTTGCTCTTTTGAAATTGCAGTAGTACTGCTGCGAAATGCGATATACTATATATATCACATTTCATTCCGCATTCCATAAACTGAAAACGACATTACTTGTTATGACATTACACAGAATTTCATCACCAGAATATTTTCTATTACATCGCATCATTATGTGACTCGACACCACAACATACAGTTAATATTGTTATGATGATTGTCAGTTTAGTGTCAGGCCGATATATAAGCAGGACCCAGGAGCAGAGACTCGTTCCACAGTCTTTATTAAATACGATCTCTTTAACAGAGTGACAAATGCAGAGCTATGAAACTTGACTACTCTCTCTTTTAACCTAATGCTACTATAGAAGTACAAATCACAAAATCTACAAAAAATGCTCCAAACGGGAGAAAGGGAGTCGCCACTGACACAACAATAAAGATCTTTACTGACAAGCAGGGCAGCACACTGGCTACTGTTTTCTCATCCCCCATTGAAATAGACAGGATCTATCAGTGGTGTGTCCACAGCCTAATCTGCAGCCATCAAGCACACAAAAACTAAAACAAACACGGAACCCTGGGTAGGTTAAAGTGACGTGTGTGTGTGTGTGTGTGTGCGTGTGTGCGTGCGTGCGTGTGTGCGTGTGTGTGTGCTCATCTCAAACTGACGTTCTTCAGGCAAGTAGTCTGGTGGTTTAAAAAAAAATATCAGCTTAACACCTTATATTACAGATGACTAAACCACTACTGTTTTTATAACACTTTGCTCTTTTGAAATTGCAGTAGTACTGCTGCGAAATGCGATATACTATATATATCACATTTCATTCCGCATTCCATAAACTGAAAACGACATTACTTGTTATGACATTACACAGAATTTCATCACCAGAATATTTTCTATTACATCGCATCATTATGTGACTCGACACCACAACATACAGTTAATATTGTTATGATGATTGTCAGTTTAGTGTCAGGCCGATATATAAGCAGGACCCAGGAGCAGAGACTCGTTCCACAGTGTTTATTAAATACGATCTCTTTAACAGAGTGACAAATGCAGAGCTATGAAACTTGACTGCTCTCTCTTTTAACCTAATGCTACTATAGAAATACAAATCACAAAATCTACAAAAAACGCTCCAAAAGGGAGGAAAAACAAACTGACTAATACAAAACAAAGGCTATGACAAGGTAACATAAACTATGAAAATTACAAACAAAATTCACTTTTAAAGAGATAACTCGACTTGCATACTGCGATTGCATAGACTATGGCTTGGAAACAGAATGCTTGTGATATCTGGTCAACGGACTAAGACAAAGGGAAACGCAGACTATTTAACACATGAAGGTAAGGGGGAACAGGTGGAAACAATCAAGACGGGGATGACAATCAGACCAGCGGGAAACACATGAAGGGAAGTGGGAAGTGACCTAAAACGTGAGGAGAGTAGGATTACAAAATAAAACAGGAAATCACATGACAACACAGACAAGACATGACATTTAGATTCTTCTGCTAATCCTCCGTAATCATTAGAAATCAACTGGACTGCTCTCTAACAATTCCTCCGAACTCATGGCTGTCCATTACATTACATCAAGCAGCGCAAGCAAGTAGTTCAATGTGATGAGTTAGTGTGATCGTGGTGTTTTTTGTTTTTTTTTTCGTTTTGAGGTCTTTAACCCTTTATCGGGCACTAATTTAACACCACGAGTCACATGCACCAGAACATTCACTGAATTGTAATGGTCCATAATGTGAACCAACATTATAAAGAGTGAATAAAGTGAATTAAGAATAAAGTTCCTGTCACAAGGCATGTCTGAAAACACAACTGACTCTTTGACGACACTGCACTGAAGCACTGCAGGGAAACCATCGAGTCACAGTGTGTAGATCTAAGACCTTTCAGCCTCAGACCATAAATGCTTATTATATAGGAAAGTGTTTCCCCAAGTTTTACCCTTCTGTCACCAAGAACTCAGTGACTATGACTTTCCTCTACATGCCCGTCTGATAAACAAACGCTCTTTGTCTAGGTTAACTGGAGCACATGGAAAAGCTGAGGGACCAGTGTCAGTGTGGTTATTAGTGCAGCTTGTGGTCAGACAGATGGAAAAGGAACAACAGTCTTGAAATGGTTGTGGCAGGGTTATATTGGGAAACGTTTCCTTTCACAAGCTACAGAGTAGGCAGAAGGGTGATGCAGGGTCACTGGCTGAGCCAGGCAGTTGGACATCTGTGTTGGTGGCGGTGGGGGTCCTGCACTGCTTCACTGTGTCAGTCCCATAGACTCAGGGAAACATCGTCTGTGGATGTGTCGACACAATAAAATAATCCATTTTTACATACTGTGAAATATATATCTCAAATTCCAGTGTCACTAATTAATGTAATCCTTTCTGTGTTTTGTTTTACATGAATATTTTACTTATTCTCTCATTTTCACCAATCAACATTCTTCTTAAATGGCCCTATGCTATGCTTTATTATTAAAGCTTTTTCAGGTTTCTGTGTTTTTGTGTTTTCTTATTCATATTACAGAACATTTCACAAAACTTTTGCTCTGACCACTTCGCTCAAACTGCTGCTGCCCCCCACTGGATAAATACTGTCAAAAGGTCTTATTCAGGATTATTTTTATTCTTTTCAGTTATGTTTTGAAAAGCACGTACGCAGTCTCTGTAGAGATTTCAAGAATGTTTTTGAATACAAAGCAGTTTAAAGCCAAACTTTACTGAAATGTAATGAAGCCCTGCTGAAGTAACAGTTTGACAGTATTACATTATCTGTATATCTGATATATCTGAGAGGTGAAGGTTTGGGACACATCTTAATGGACCCCTGTGGTACCACAACAGAAAATCAAGGTTTAAAAGATAAAACATGTCCAGTATTCATTGATAATGAAAATGTTGTGTTATTAAAACCTTACATTCGTCTTAGAGTTTAATATAAAATATCTACATTTGTGTCAGCGGTTAAAGTTAGAGTTACTTTGTCTGGATGACAAAGGATGAGCACGTCCTGCCGGTATGTCTCCTCACATTTCTTTTAGTCACATATTTCTTTTTCCTTCTTTACATTAAATAACAGCTAGCAAATAATATAGGTGCATTAACACTATATACATTATATAGCAGCACATTACATAACTTGGCATTGGATTACAATTTATCCCTTTCTGTTATATTTCATTAAATTGCAGTGCGTCACATCTAACAACTGCTCAACTTATGACCTTTTAAACCCAATCTAAGATGTACTGATATATAAGTGATGTTATTGTAACTATTACTTTGCTCTGCAGACTCAATCTATTATTGCAGTCAGACAAACATGTTCATGTTTTTACAAAAGGAAACGTTTTATCTTGATTGCACAAGACAGATATGATCTGTTGTTTGAAACTTCCTTTTACAGTTTCCTTTATTCACACGTTATGACTTTTTTTTTTTACAACAAAACAACTCTTTTTGGCTCATACCTTTACTCCAGGTAAAGCGTTTCACATCTACAAAGAGAGAAGATGAAGCTCCAATTTTTCATTGTTACTTTTGTTTGTAGTCTGGTTCTAACCAGCCAAGAGGAAGGAGAAAATCAGGTAAACAGTACAATTGCTTTATTTTTGTTATTTTTATACAGCAGGTATAGTTGACATTTAAATGGAGTTTTGATGCATAGGAGCAAATGACTAACACCTATGCATCAGGATATGTAGTGACAATGCTATTGCCATTTCAGTGTTATTGTGTGGCAGCTATATTTGTCATAATACCGTTACATGGAAATCTGTTGCTAATATTGAAGTTTTTAAATGCAACATCAAAACAACAGTATAAATGGGAATCTAATATTGCTTAGTAAGAAATGTTCGACTTTTTTTCTAACAAGGGGATTGAAATCAAAATCAAATTTTAAAAAGCGTCCATTGAGCTGTTTTGCAGTTGTAGTTGACCTACATTAGAGATGAAGGCAGACAGAGATTAACCTGGATACATCCCGGTTTACTGTTACTGTTACTGCTTAGTCTTTTGTGATGAGTTCAACTGAACAGAAATGAACATGAAAAAAGAAATTAACCAAATTTCTCAACTCGATGATTGTGCGATTTGTGCTGCAGTTTATTAAACAAACTGTGACCATTGTGTTTTCACTTAGGCGCTGACAACAGAGGAGTTTAACTTTGATGAAAATTACTTCAATTCCATTTTCAACTCCACATACTATGCAGATGAGGTATACACTTCACATACCCTTGCTGCTCCTTGCCATGTACGTATACCTGGATTTAGTGGCCTGGGCATGATGGTTACCTACATCATTGTGTTTCTCTTCGGCGTGATTGGCAATGGTGTCGTTCTCTATGTGGTTGTCAATATGAGGAAAGGCTGGAACACCACAGATATCTACTTGATGCACCTAGCGATGGCCGACCTCCTCTTCTGTGTTACACTTCCATTCTGGGCCGTGGAGGCTCACTCCAGTTGGATCTTTGGCAACGTCCTGTGTAAGATCCTATCAACTTTTCAAGAGGCATCAGTATACTGCAGTGTTTTCCTACTTGCGTGCATCAGTGTGGACCGTTACTTTGCCATTGTGAGAGCCACTCATGTCCTGCCCTCCCAACGCCTTGTGGTGAAAGTGGTGTGCTGTGTGGTGTGGTTGGCAGCTACTCTACTGTCCTTACCCATGGCTATTCAGAGGGAGAGCATGGACACTGAAGACCTGGGTCAGACCATTTGCTATGAGAACCTCAGTGGTGAAAGCAGCGACCGCTGGCGTGTTATCCTGCATTGTCTGCGTCATTCGTTGGGCTTTTTCCTGCCACTGATGGTGATGGTCGTCTGCTACAGCTGGACTGTGGGGACGCTGTGTCACACAAGAAATCAGCAAAAATATAAGGCCATGCGGGTCATCCTGGCTGTGGTCTCAGCTTTTATTCTGTGCTGGCTGCCTTATAACGTTACCGTGCTGATCGACACACTTGTGCGAGGCGAATCCTTTAAAGTGGAGACATGTGAAACTCGCTACACATTGGAAATGATGTATAATGTGACCCAAGTGTTGGCCTTCATGCACTGTGCAGTGAATCCAGTGCTGTATGCCTTCATTGGGGAGAAGTTCCGTAACCAGCTGCTCTTAACTCTGTACAGACATGGCTTGATCAGTCAGAGTCTCCAGATGGCTTACAGGAAAGGCTCAGTCAACAGTATGGGGAGCAGCAGATCTAGAACCACCTCTGTTATGTAAACAACTTATTTTATTTGACCCTGCAAGTGGCCAAATGAGTAAATTGTAAAATATTATTACAAAATCCAACAACCAAGTCGTTACATTTGCTCACATAATGCATGCAAAATAAATTCTGAAAAACATAAGAGCATTCCACAAAATGAATAATTAGAGTCACCAGACAAAGCTCAGTCTTGAAATCGTGTATTATTAACAGCAAAGGAGAGTGGCACATGACCTAAATAAAGAAACTGCAAAACCATAAGTCTTATTCACTTATCTAATCAAATATCTTATCAAATCCTTTGTTTACATGCGCATGTACATACAGACAGTGTAATACTAGCAATACTGGTAATAATATAATACTGATGTAAAATTGAGTTTAATAAAATTCAGTTATGACCTGACCTTCAACCTATATTATATGATGGTCCATTGCAGATGATTGCACCCTATTTACTGTCACTTTATCAACTTTGCGCTGCAGGATCGGTCTAATATTCTGCTATAAGATTAAACAGGTAAGAGTGTTTACAAAGGAGACACTGAACGGTGATTGCTCAAGACAGATATTATCAGTGGTTTAACACTTCCCTTGACAGTTTCCTTTTACATTCTGTAAATATTATGCAGATATTGAGGTTTTTTATTTTATGATCAGAACGAAAAGACTTTCCATTATTATTTATTATTTCAGTTCACATTAACTCTTATTCTATGACCCTGAATGTGCTTTCTTTATTTTGTCACACAGTTTCAACACTTGAAACACACTGAACTCACTCTTTCACTTCAGACAGTGCCAGTAATGCAGACCACACACACACACACACACACATACACACACACACACATATTTTCTTTTATGCACTCTCACAACCTGGTTCAGAACCATAGGCAATTAAAAAATTGTAATATTCAGTGACGGTTATAGTTACAGTTATTGAGTACAGAAGTCCCTCTTTTTATTTGTTATATTTCACTTCTTACATCTCTTAACTCTTTTTTAAAGAGACAAGTTCTTAGTGGGCGTGGCACCGCCCTTACGTAGGCGGAATGTTACGTTACCATGGTAACGACATAGCCACATCTCGCGCCGACTCTGTGTATTAGCTAACAGCGTGTGGTTAACTGGGTTTAAGTCTCCTTTTTCATCGTGTATTCGCGGATCTAGAGCGCTCACTACAGGACCGCTAAGGTAATCCCGGTGTATGACGATGGATGATACTCTGAGCTAAAGTTTACCATTATCATCTCTTAGCAGAGGGCTAACGTTAGCGGGGAGCGCTGCTGAAAAGATACATAGGATGTCGCTTGACGGAAGCAACAGCGCTCGTTATTCTTTCAAAATAAATTCCCAGTCCACCTCCTTCGGTAACACATACAATGATAATCGGACGAGGATGTAGGAACATGTTTTTTGCTGTAATATAACATAAGGCGATGTGGTGTGGGATCATCACATCACAATAATGCACGTAGACGTTGTTTGCCATTAAACGTTTCAAGCTGCTACTTTGAAAGTAAAAGCCTATCACCGGAAGTGTTAACGCAGGAAACAGTGAAATCTTAACAAATCATTCTTTTTATTGCATGTAGCCACTCTTCCATTGTACGCTTACTGTTTGCTGATGTGTTGATATTATTCTCTCTAATCGAACAGCGTCTGTAAGTAAAACAGACATAAAAAAGGATGATTAGCTTGCAGCTCTTTATAATCGGCTAACTAAAGGTTGTCCCAGTATATTAGCTAACAGTATAGCAGTTAGCCATGTCTTTACCTCGACAAGTAACTGTCTAGTTGTTGCACTGTTGTTGTCCGGTACAGAGAGTCTTGTGGAGGTATGATGTCCGGGGACCTGGCTGGTGTGTGGGAAGTGGCACTGAGCGATGGCGTCCACAGGATAGAATTTGAACATGGGACAACAACAGGGAAGAGGGCCATCTATGTTGATGGGAAGGTAAGGCTCAGGTCTTAAGTTATTATGACTAGGCTAGAGACTGTCCTTCTCTTCTATAACACGATCCTCTTCATACTCGACAGTTTCTCAATGCAAGATCCAGGTTCTGATTGTTTCTGTTTTTGTTCTGGGCCACAGGAGATACTCAGGCGGGACTGGATGTTCAAACTTGTGGGGAAGGAGGTGTTCAGCGTGGGCCAGTCGGACACCAAAGCAACCATCAACATTGATGCAGTCAGTGGCTTCGCCTACGAGTACACACTGGAGATCAATGGGAAGAGCTTGAAGAAATACATGGAGAACAGGTCAAAGGTCACCAGCACATGGGTGCTGAACCTGGACGGCACTGACTGCAGGGTGGTCCTGGGTCTGTTCCTTTGCGTTTCTGTATTATTTACCTGCTGTCCTGATCACATTTCTACCTCTACAGGTCTACCCACTACTATTATGTCAGAGCTGAGGCTAAGCTCTTTAACTGATTTAAACCCATTGCCATCTTTCATCCAACTGTGTCATCTGGACAAGTTAATCCATTTTACAATTAAACTGCTTACAGGTGACCAGGAAACAAACCTGTAATATGTTCAACACATATTGTACATTCAGTCCATGAAATGAGCTGATTAATTCATTGAGCTGGCAGAACCGAGGATGGTGAGGTTTGCATTCAAGCTAACTGATGATTTGTGTCAGTTAATCCAGGTCACTAAGTACAGCTTCATAGTTACACACTTACCGACAACACACATGCCAGCATGTTGTCATCAATATCCTCAAAAGTTAATTGCAACTCGTCAAAATTTGACCTCAAATATTTAAATGAACCTAAAAGTCACAACCGGACAAGTTTTCAAATTCACAATCTGATGAAATTGCATTTGAATTGTCACATTTTTTCCCACAACCTGATGAAACTGAAGGTGATTCAAGAGACAGAACAGAAACCAATCAGTGCATTTCTATTATGCTTGTTGTTGTGGTAAACCAAAGACAATCAGACAAACATCTTCACACCACTACCTAACGTCAATAAAAAAAAACAGCACTATAACTGGCAGTCACATCACATGCTTCTGTTACACAACAGTTGGATGTTTTAAAGATTCAGTGTTTTTTCTTTTTTTTTTTTAGAGAAAGACACAATGGATGTTTGGTGTAATGGACAAAAGATTGAAACTGCAGTAAGTTTAATACCAGTTACTTTCTTATGTTTATATATATTATAAATGTAAATGTTAATATAAATGTTATGTGTTAAATATGATATACATATATGGTATGTTATATTTGTTATTTATTATTTATTATTATTTGTTATTTATGCAGTAGTCATTCAGTAAATCAAAATTGATAATTGGGAATTCCTGTCTCCCTGAAGTCAGGAAATACTGTGGTTGGCCCTACAATTTAGAATTCTACCAAACATTATAACGCTATGTGGCTCTTGAGTTGTTTGCATATAAAGCTGCTCCAGAGCAGACAGTATGGCAGTGAATGATCAGCTGTCTTTGTCCTGGCTCCTGTAGGGCGAGTTTGTGGATGATGGCACGGAGACCCATTTCACACTCGGAGACCACAACTGCTGCGTGAAGGCTGTGAGCAGCGGGAAGAGACGAGACGGGATCATTCACACGCTGCTGGTGGATGGCACAGAGATCGCTGAATGCACAGAGTGACTCTGCGTGTGTTTACATTTGTGCAAAGACTTGTAGTATCTGTAACACTGTGCTAGGGCATAGAGATGAAGATGCCAGAAATACATGCTCCCATGTTTGAATGTCCATGCTGTAGGGGGTTATATTAGCCATATTGGTAAAGGCTGTTGTATGTAACTAATACAGCATGATATAGACCAGACCCCACCTCTGGGCGGAGAAGTTTCTGAAAAGCAACCTCAGTGAAAATGATTCTGAATCATAAACTGGTTTGTCATATTCATATAGATACTGTAAATTTCAGTCATATAAATAGTCGAAGCCGGATGTGCCATATTTATTCTGGCTTATTTCGCCCTATGGTTGTTAACTTGTGTACTTCCCTGTTGTCATCACCCACACATCAGACATCAACATCATCAGGCTGCTCTCACTGTGCTTTAATGTTTGCTTTCATGCACTGTCCAGCACAGTAGGATTACATATCAGGGTAGAAGATTGTTCCTTGAATGTAGCATCATTCCAGTGTGCAGTGTCCCATGACTGATATTTATTAACTCTTATGTTGAGATGTTCAGTTGTGTTTAGTTGTTTGGTCCAGCCATGTGATTATGCAGTTGTATGTATTAAGCTTAGACTACTGTAGATGTGTCAACACGTCACATGGTCCCCTGTCTACAGTTTAATAGCTTTAAAACTTTTACAGACAGTCATTTAGTTGCCAAGTTAATGACACTGATGACTTAAGAGACGGAGCTTAAAGCTCCAGCTTAAGCAACGCTGACTGTGAGATACGTTTTTTTGTCCGACTAAGTCAAACGTGAGCTTTCATGTTCTGTCTTCATTTCATGTCTTTCATATGTACTGTACAAAATTTGTAATCATATTCCATTTTGTTTACTGTTATGGGATGTTCCTGTTTGTAAAATGTACAGTACCTTCATTCCATCTGATACACAGAGCTGATCAGGTTTGTTGCTGTTGACCTTGGTAAAATGATCCTTTAATAAAAATAGAAATGATTTGAAGCCAAACTGAACAGCCATGATCTGAGTTTACATGAGCCCGTCTTGTCAGTCCTCTGACAAAATCAGTTGTTAAAGGAAACCACATTGATAACCTTTTTTAAAAACATTTTTTAATTTTACTATTACTGTTAGGTATAATAACTCTGCTATTGATTCAGCATCACAATCACTGCATTATGGCTCAAATGAAACTAAACAAATGATTTGTGCTAATTTATAATGTATATTTTTTTAAGGTAAAAGGAAAATAAAATCTATGTCTATTTTAATCCAACAATTTATCCAGAATGTATTTTAGATTGATTCTTCTTTTATATGAGAATCATAAATCACAACAGACTCAGAGGTGGAGGAAGTGGAGGAAGCACTCTTCAGATTGGCTTACAGGTGATTATGTACCTGGGCAGAGCTTGATAAGTGCTAAATATGACAGCGATGTCAGGTCCTCCACTCACACTGTCATACATGCTCAGGGGATTTGTCCCCTTGGCAGGCGGCAGAATGAGACCCCGGCTACCAGGGGCAGCGTCTCCTGTCAGCACCTCAGCCTCCACAAAGTACAGATACTCCTCATTTTGCTCCTTCCACACGTCCATTGCCCTCCTCACTGTACCAGCAAAGTAGATACCCTCTCCATATGCTGGATCTGTACACAGGAGAACATGCACAGAAAAAAATTTACATTTCGTTTTGGTAACTTCTCTTTATTTGATGTTGAGGTAGGTCAAACGATGAAATTCCACACACCTGAAGGTGGTGCACACTCTGCATGGAATCCAATCTGGCAAACCATCTCACAGAACTGTGCAGGTACGCGCTGAAGCATCAGTCGAGTAGAGTTGCATTGTATCTGTCTTTTCTTCTGCTCAAACATCATCTTCAGCGCTGCGTTCTCCACTGTTTCCAACTGAATACAACAAAAAATCATTAGTCCCATTGTGAAACTGTGAAAAACAAGACATGGGAGATAAATGACGCCATATCTGTCCATACTGTACCTTGACAACATGCAGCTGCTCCTTTTTCATATTATTCCATCTGTCTAAGAATTCAGGGCTTTGCTGATCAATGGTCTTTCTTTGAAAGGACACATCTTCATTAGGTCTTAGAGACATGGCCCACACCTCCTCTTTCACAAATTCCCTCTGGATGTGGCAGAGCATGGCCTCCACCTGCAGCCCAGTGACTACAACGCTGTCATGTGACTCCCCGAATAACTTCATGGCCACGTGACCCCTCTTGAAGGACTCCTCAATGTGAACGCCCTTTTTCATCAGACGGGAGAGGTGCCGCTGTTCTTGCTCACCAAAGTGCTGGATGAAGTTGTTACAGATGGTGACCGTGCCAAGAGAGTTGAGAAGGCCACTGAGCCATCGTCCAGCCTCGTGGGCTGCGTGTACTGAGGGGCTGTTCAGGATGAGCTTTGGGCTGGGAGGTTTGCTGTCTTGGAAGTAATCTTTGTGCTCAAACGCTGGTGGAGAAAACATAATTGCAGTACAATTTAGGTTTTTAGTACAATCAGAACAAGGGTTAATCCAACATTCTCACTATGCTGTCACTATCACTTTTACATTATCTTCACTAGTTTATATTACAATATTTCAGCACTTAAAATACATGAAGATACTATGACCATGATGACTGAAAACCTTGATAAATACATTAGCCACGTTATACAAGTATATTTATACTTCTACAGGGCCACAGGTAATTGTGATCTGTGGTAAAGCACCTCACACACTGATTCATGTTAAACATTTGCAGAGATTATTTTTCAGGATTCTAAAACTGGTTCCCAGGATTTCGTAATAATTGCAGTGAATTTGTCTACCTTTTCTTTCTGTCAATTTTTTACTCTTTTCTTGATTTAAGTAGTCAAACAGCAGAAATCAGATATCAGGAAAAATATCTCAGATAGTACATCTTTTCAAATATGTAATTTATTTTCTTTTTCTGTGTTTTAGTTTGCTTCCTCAATTTCATTTCTATATTATGGTGTGCACAGAATTTGTTTAGTAGCAAACGGGGAAGCTTTGTACTATTTGCATATTTGGAATAAACAAACAATCTATAAACTAACCATAAGGTTATGAGAAACGCATTGCTGCCACTATTGTGACATGTCCCATCACCTCCCTATTTAAATATCGGCATTAAGGATAATTTTGTATGCAATTGTGTCAATGGAAATATTATGTAGTCACCTTGTGTAAAGCTTGGGTCAGATGCTTTTTGCTGGACAAATTTCATTTCTTCCTCAAAAGCCTGGTAAGAGACAGACAGTGACAAATACACACATAGATGTTAAGATGGCATTTAATTTAAAACACTGCTGACTGCAGATGTATCAGATTTAAGTTACCTAATTAATATCAGAGCAACTTTATACAAAGTGTCACAGTCAAGTCATTCATCAGTTCATGCTTCACTGTTACCTTTTTCATGTTTACACATTTTAATTATTAATATTAATTATTTGACTTGTCTTTTATGACTATTATCATAGTGATTAATTACTTAAAAATTAAATTAAATTAATTAATTATGTGTGCTGTCAAGGCATTCTGGACGCCCACTACAGACATATGCACATATGGTAATACTATCACATGGTAATAATATTCTGATGTGAACCTTTTTTGCAATACAACCTTAAATGTTTCCTTGTCAGTTGGATATATGACAACATTAACTTCCAAATCCTTCATGGATGACTTGGCAAAGCTGAACACTGCGTCCAACATGATTTGGGCAGACAGTTTTTTACTGAAACCAAGGCCTCCGGTGCCGATGGCGGGAAAGGCAATTGACTTGTGTTGACCTGAAACTGCCATCCATAAGCAATGTAGCACTGAGTCGTAAAGTATCTGTAATTAAAGAACAAATGGACAAATATCAATATGAATTAATACAGAATGTTTTTTCATTAAAATTTGTGCAATGAGCTCCATTTCAAAGTGCGCAAATAGTGGACTTTTGATAAACCAACGACAAATCCCAACTAACTGACACAAATTGTAATCTTAATACTTTAGATAATGATATGATAATGTGAACACACCCCTATACCCTCCATTCCAATCCACATATGGTTTAAACATAATGTACCTGTTTCGCAGCACCATGTCTATTTTCAGTGCAAAAGGTGTGAAACACCGCTTTACACTGCAGGGAGTAGGGCTTTGTCATGATGACCAGTCCTTGACTACTGTCTTTGTAAAGCTCCTGTTGTATTCCATGACCTGCTTTCCGCAGTAAAGCTCTGGAGATTTCACCGGCTTTCAAGTCACGGTCTGTTGATGCAGTGTTGACAATGACATCTGTCTGAAAGGATATGAAAAAGGAGAATTCCAACCCTTATACTGTCAAACAAAAAAAATGAATGTTCATAAATACAGCAAATTACACATCAGTTCACTTAATAACAATAATCATAATCATAACAAAATGAGCGATTTGTACCTGCTGCTCTTCAATTTTACCCCACTGCAGTCTCAGAAGGACATGTCCCATTTGGACAAGTGCAGAGTTTCTGCCAGCTGCTGCCTTGCTGTAAGACTTGGGCAGGGGAGCAGCTAGTATCTCACGACACGCCCTCTCCATTTCCCTAACCGCAGGTTCCTCGTTGTTCACAAGGAGGACCTCATCAGGATGATGGTTTTTAGGGGAAGCGTAGTCATAGTATTCCTTCACAGCTGACACTATGGTGTTTGCACATGGCGGCAGCGGGTAGTTGAACAGCCCCGAGCTAAGAGCAGGTATGGCCACGGTCTTCAGGTAGTTTTCCTGAACTCTGTCCAGGATGTTCTTGATGGTCTTCTTTAGTCGCGGTTCAGCTGATGCAACATCCGACTTTGTGGGAGACAGAGGTAGGCAAGGACCCACAGCATGAATGATCATCTTGCATGGAAGCAAACCAGCACTGCAGACAACTGCGTCTCCAGTTTCCAGGACTCCATTCCTTTTGATGTACATGTCGCTCTCCCCTTGGATTTGTGGACCACCGGCACTGGACAGAGCAAGAGCCAGGCCACCACCATGCTGAAGCCTGACATTAGCGGCGTTCACGACAGCATCCACCTGCACGTTGCTGAGATCATCCTTCCACACAGACACCTTGACACCTGAACGCAGTGTGCAAGTAAACCTCTTCTCTGGTATGACGGTCAGCCTCATCTGCTGTGCTGTGGCTCCATCCCTCTCCCAATCCACACCCTCAATGATGGCCACACAGCCAAATTTGCTTTTCAGGATATCACTCAGAGTGGATCCACACTGTCTCACAATGTTCACTGAAGGCCCCTGAAGAGGAACGTCTAATGTACTCGCCATGGCTCCTCAACAGAGCTATGGAAAAAAAAAAAACACAAAAGTGAGTAAATCATGCAGTGATACTTTCTCGTTAAAGTTAACACTAAAAGTGCATCAGGAAGAGAAACATTAAATAAATAGAATTAAAGTAATTAAGTTGCATAGACTTGCTCAGTAAACACTGAACTTTCAGGTTAGGTGGCTATGGGCGGAGACTGGCAACCAAGGATTCTTTTTTTCCAGTAGAGGGAGACAGAGTGAAATAAGCAGCTTGGTTGCAATAAAGTTATTACTTGAAAGTTTAGAGGAGACTGTCGGATAGAGAGAAACGCACCAGTTTATTATTAAATTGATTAGTGTTTCCTCGTGATGTGTTTGATACTGTCTCACTCTCACTTGACTGCGCCACAATCAAAGCGGAAGTTCACTTTCGTTTATTACTCCTCACCCGCGATTAACATCTTATAGTATACAAATATGCATCTCTTTCTTACTGTATCAGTTCAATCGACTTGTGAACAGATATAAACCGACACCTTTTCTTTTAGGGAACTGTAAAACGACGTCAACCAATGCGCGCGCACACTGATAACAAGAGAAAAACACCTGCGTGTTACCACTCGGTCTGACAACAGACTGGAGGCAAAACATTATTGTTATCATCATTATCATTATTATTATTACGCTGATGTTAGTGATGATGATTATAAATGAGATGTATGTAACAATATTAGCTGTGGTCGTACTCACTCGGTGTGTGCAGGAAAGTCCCGCGGAGAGAAAGAGAAAGTGAAGGAGTGTCACCGCACCCATCCAACTTCTCCGAAACAAAAGCGAAAGAGAGACAGGGAGACAGACAGGGAACCGCGGGCAGACATGGACGACGCGTATTCATACCCTCTGCTCGTCGAGCTCGACAGACACGACATCCAGCGGTTAAAAAGCAAACTGGTGATTTACTTCCAGAGCAGGAAGTCAGGCGGAGGAGACTGCGAGGTGGAGTATGAGAGTGGCAGCAGGAGAGCTGTGGTGCGCTTCCGGTCAGAGAGGGGTCAGTCTGCTCCATTAACAACAACATCCATACAGTGCATCCACTGTCTCAGCCAGATGTGTTCATCCTCCTCCTCTTCTTCTTCTGCTTCTTCTTCTGCTCACAGATCAGAGAAATGTGTTGATGAGAGCGACGCATCAGCTCCGTGTGGATAACAGCGTTTGTCTCCGGATGACGGTTCGCTTACTGGCAGATGAGGCGACGACGCAGGTCAGTGAAGGAAACTTTACTGTCAAGTGTGTCCCAGAGAGCTTGATGGGGGATTACAGAACAAAACAAAACAAAACAAAACAAAACAAAACAAAACAAAACAAAACAAAACAAAACAAGACAAGACAAAACAAAAAGTAACCTACTGTAACTTTCACTTTCTGTTTCCTGTTCATTAGTGACCTATTCAACCTTCACCAATCTTTCTACTGTGTGATGGGAGCTGTGGCTCTGATCAGAGTGAATGTGTGTGTGTGTGTGTGTGTGTGTGTGTGTGTGTGTGTGTGTGGTGTATGTCCTGTCCGTGCTCTGTCCCTGACCATCACAGAGACGTAAACCATGGAAAGCGTTTCAGTGTGAAAGAGTTCATTACTCCAACTGAAACTCGAATGTCATATTTGTCATATTTGAATCCTTTGCAGTGCAACATACAGTCGCACACCAGTGACTAACTAAATCCTGACTTAAGCTTTTTGTGTGTATCCTAAGCAGGATCCTGGTCCACCTGATGAACCCAGCAAGAAATGTAAGTAGCAAGTGGTGTAAGTAACACTGGTATGTGTTTGTCACAGATTTAATTGCAAGATATGCTCGACGGACATCCTCTCATGTCGCACACATACAGTATGACTTGAGAAGATAAGGGGAATTCATGGTGGCCACAAACACAGATATACCAGGAGATATGGTCTTATCAATTATAGTCACGTTAATAGTTTAGTTTCATATAACCATTAACAATAGTAAACCACAGTCCTGCAGTATTCGGTACTATAAATCTCCTAGTAAATGTGTCCACACAGAACACACAGAGTCCAGAACACTTGGTAGTTTAGCAGTAAACTTTCCTCAAATAGAGGTTTGATTTATTCTTATTATTATACCATTTATTAAGAATATGACTGACTCAGCATCTAAATCATCATATTTCATCAACAGCGGATGCTGCTGCTGTGGACAACAAACAGTCAAGTGCTGATGAACTCTCACCTGCAGCTGAAGTTCAGACAGAAGCAAAAGGCAGCGACAGTTGTGAAGCAGAGGAGCCGTGCTCCACTTCAGTTGTTTTAGGGAATATTTCAGACAGGCTGAGTCAGGAGTTCTTGGAGATGCTGGTGGAGAATGTTTTTAAGACTCCTGACTCTCCAGCTGCCTCCAAAAGTTTCACACTGGAAGTCATTCCTGAAATCTCCGCCACTGTAGTTACGTTCCAGGATGGAAAAGGTATTCCTATATATATATATATATATGTGTGTGTGTGTGTGTGTGTGTGTGTTTGTGTGTTTGTGTGTTTCTGTCTTTGTTTAATAATAAATACAGAAATTACAACTAAAATCACACAGAGGTTCCTCTATCATAAAATCAAATAAATATCCATCTTTAGCAAAACTGTGCTGATTTGGGGAAAAAAATGCAAAATGAAAATTACAGTAATTTATGTGTAGTATAATAATAATAACACGATCATAAATAAGTTCAGGAATGCCTATCATATGCCAGATTTACTGTGCTAAATTGTACTTTGCTATGCACAGACAATTCTCTCTAAATTATCATTTAACATTAAAGGGATCATATGGAGTTTTCCTGTGAACAAAGTTAAATTCACTTTTTCCTCTTATCAAAGGCAAAGCTTATGTTGTTTTTTTCTCACAGAAAGCGCTGACTTTGTGACAAGATGCCTTGAGAACAGGATGTTCAAAAGTAAGAAATTATCGGCCCGACCTCTTGAAGTCACAAAGCAGGTTGTGGTTGAAGACATACAGCCTTTAAGTCAAGATCTCCTCTACCTGTATTTTGAGAATGAGGGAGGAGACGTGGAGATTGTTGAGCTGGATGAAGTGGAGCAGTCTGCCATTGTCACCTTTAGAGAATATAAAGGTAGTGCAGTAGTAGCAAATGCAGTATGTTGACAATTAGATACTATCTGAAGTCTGGGCAACTTGACAGTTATTATAATGTTTTTTTTTCCCGTAGCTGTTCAAAAAATCATGAAGAAGAAGCATCACATCAGACAACAAGAGATCAGAGTTTTTCCATTTTATAAATCTTTGGGAACAGCCCTCTATGGCAAAGATAGGCCTACCCTAAAACTCCCCCCCACTGTCTGTCAACCCATTGACAACGATGTCTGGAGATACCTGCATGGCAGTCAGTCTGCAGCAGAGACGATCCGCAGTGACTTAGCCAAGCACTTTTGTAACGTAAACCTTGACCAGCCTACTGTGTGCTTGAGCCCCATGTATTCCCTACTTCAAGAAAAAGGTGCCAAAGCTATTATTAAAGCGTGGGGGGATACTGTGAAGTCAGCGTTTGCACAAGCTGTGTCAAAATATAAAACAGTGAAATTTCAGCCAGAGTCAGCTGTATGGGAAGAGTCTGAGGAGAACCTCAGACAGGTTCTGCAGAATAAGGATGTGGCTTTAGTGCCTGATAAAGCATGTGGTGTCTTATCAGTGGTTGGACTTGCGGATGAGGTCAGCAGTCTTGAGAAAACTCTTTGTGAAGTCATAAACAAAATGAACAGAAAAGGGCAGAGGGAGAAATCAGGCAGAACCCAAGTGATCAAATTGTCACCGTCCATATTCCACCTCCTGTGTCAAGATGGTCTGCAGGAGAAGTTGTTAGGTATATACCCAGAACTCAAAATGTCATTCAGCAAAGAGAGTTCCGATTTGACAATAACAGGCTTAAGCGATGAGATTCTACAGGCAAACCAACTCATATGCAATGCAATATGTGCATTGAAGCGATTGCCTTTAGAAATAGATACATTTGTGCTTGACTTGTTGAAGGTTGAAGAGCAAGAGATGCTTACGAATGCCTTGCTGACATCCTGTGGAATAAATGCAGCATTTGAGATCAGTGAGCAGGGGGTGCAGCTTCTTGCTTTTTCTGATAAAAGTATGAGTAAAGCTAAAGACCATCTGCAAGGGCTTCTCGTATCTCAGCACATTGACGTGGAAGATAGCAAAGTCCTGCAGAAGTCAGAGTGGCAGAATCTGGTCAGTCAAGTAGAGAAATCCAACAGTAAGCCATGCAGGAGACTCCAGGTCCTCAAAAGCGGACAACAAGTTGTGGTGTCAGGCCACCGGGACAGTGTGGTAAAGGTTTGCCGTGAGCTTAGTGACTTCTTAACACAGAATGCTCATGTTGAAGAAACTGTTCCGGTCAAGCCCAATGCTATTGTTGAATACATTAAAAAACTCAAGACCTCTTGCTTTGAGCAAGTGAAAGACAAAGTGGTGATGTCTTTTGGAAAGGAGGCTATCTCTCTCAGTGGTTGCAGAGTTCATGTCACACATTGCAAGACCATCGTTCAAGACTTGGTCACCTCAGTGATCTGCAACAGTTTAAAAGTCTCTAAACCTGGTGTGAAAAAGTATTTCCAAGATAAAGAAAGTATGTATGTTTCCTCGCTGTTGAGTGAAACAGGATGCTTGGTCCAGCTGACTGATGAGAGTAGTGGTAGAGGGACATCGGGTGCATTGGGTACAGCAGTAAATGATGACACCATCCTGAAGAAGACACTTGTTCCACATGCGGATACCAAAGGCACCAAGTCTCCTCGTGTGAAACATGCTCAGACCCTTGGATTTGACCAAAAGCTGGGTCAAGTGAAGACCAAAGAAGGCTTGGATATCACTCTTACCAAAGGATGCATCCAAGATGCCAAGGTAATTTACATTTTTTTTCTTCATTCTAATGAATCAGTCCCACTGTGGAACCATAAAATACTCAAGGATTTGACTGTATGACTGTTGCCATTCTCACACCACTAAAAATAGATGTGTAATGAAAAATGTGCATTGAATAACATTCTGTCAATACATTTCTAGACAGAGGTGACCGTGAACACTGTGTTTCAAGATCTTGACCTGAGCACCGGGGCTGTATCACATGCCATCCTGAGTGTGGCTGGACCCAAACTTCAGCAGTTGGTACAAGCAAAGACTGCAAGAGGAAATATTGGTGAGATTATTGTGACAGACGGCTGTAATCTGAAGAGTAAGACAGTCTTCCATGCAGTTGTACCTCAATGGGACAAAGGGCAAGGCACAGCCGAAAAGGTAAACTGTTTATTATTTTTAGTATGTGTAAACTGATTGATATACATATAATTAAGGCAACATGTATGTAATATACCTTTTTGATTAGCAGGTTGTTTGGCTATACTGTTGCCGTGGAAATAGCTGTTTTGTGTTCAAATATGTTTGACTTGCCCCCCACCCCCAATATACACCCCCCGTCATATGCACGATTATTTGATCATAATGTATCAGATGAAATAATTTGTACAACAACAAATAGTTTTTGGGTATTGTGTGCACAGCATGAGGTCAGGGGATCATGTCTTCAATTTGTAGTTCTAGTGTTCAGTACCACATGTGACACCTAGACATTAATAACATTTATGCACTGCCTTACAGACCTTGGGTGGCATTTTCAAAGATTGCTTGTACAAGGCAGAGGAAACTGGCCTGACATCCATATCCTTCCCTGCCATTGGCACAGGAAACCTGCGTTTCCCAAGAGACCTTGTAGCCTCATTGATGTTAAAGGAAATCTCAGCGTTTAGTAGCAAGAAGCAACCGAAACACCTGAAGAAGGTTGTTATTGTCCTCTACAAAGGAGATACACAGACCATCCAGGTAAAGAAACAAAATAAGGTTTTTACAACTTTTATGTTAATTTCAAAAGGACGTTACCTGAAACACTAATATCTCCTGACGGAAACACTGTTTACCCAGAGTCAGTGTAAGTTACTGTCTGTCTGTGTTCCTGATCTTCTCTTACTGCTCTGATTCTGTCCACAGGTTTTTAGGGATACATTTATGAAGGAGTTCCCCAGTGCTTCAGGAGGTTCGCCATCCACAAGTTCCCCACAAAATCAATGTAGGAAACATTGTTTCAACATTTTTGTATGTAGTTAATAGTGTGATGCTTGTAAAAATGTCAGGAGCCTATAAGGGGTAAATTAATAGTTTATGTCAAATAAACTGAAGACAGTCTAGTCAGTCTTTTAGCGATTGTAAAGCCATTAGTTTATTTATTAAATACCATAAAGGACTCAGTTATTACATACTAATTTCTGATTATAAACTAACTGATATTTTCCAGTATTAATCATTGTAATGAAACAAAAGTTTTAGGCAATTCATTGTGGCACTGCTGTTAAACCTTTATTTATTACTACTCTCATAAGGTCCCTTCTCTAAGGTTGTCTCCAGCTCAGGAATGTATGAGACCAGAATGGGAAGTGTCGCTATACAGGTGCTCAAAGGAGACATAACAAAGGAGACTACTGATGTCATTGTAAACTCCTCCAATGAGACTTTCTCTCTGAAGTCAGGTAAATGACAGTCAGAACTGCAATGTTTCAATTGTCATGAATAATTAATTTGCACGTTTTAGCCATGTAAAATTTTAACTTGATCCTAGCTCTTAGTTATATTTAAGCAATCTACATTTAGTCTTGTTTAGATTTTCAGATATTGACATATATTGAATGCAGCTTTAAAAGATAACTGCTAAGTATTTCAGTGTTAAATTAGCCCTCTTTATTTTATATTTATGTAATGCAGTATATGGTATTTATTCTGCCTTTTCTTCTGCTAGGAGTATCCAAGGCTATTTTGGATGCAGCTGGTCAGGCTGTTCAAGCAGAATGCCAAAACCTGGGTAAGAAACTACTGGCCACTAGATAGTATAGATTTGATAGTACAACCCCTTTAATAATCAGCACAGTTTCTTTCTTGAGTGGAAGAGGGGTAAAAACTTAATAAGGGTGGTAAAAACGACAGGTGGCAGTGTCTGTTTAGGTATATGGTTGCCTATATAGTCAGGTGACCCACCTGACTATGTAGGCAGCACATGCTGAGGAAGCCATACAGTTTTTGACCGTGCCACATGGTGTAGGGAAGCTGCAGGTTAGAGTGGAATATACAAGAATATTAAAAAACGTAAGATTTGTTCAAAAAATATGATGTAAATGCAGAAATGCAACTGGTAAAGTCTGTCAAATCCATTGTCTATACCTATACCTATATCTTTAGGTGCCCAGCCCAATCCAGGCATGATATTAACCCAGCCAGGTAACCTCGAGTGTAAAAAGATCCTCCACCTGGTCGGACAGACGGACCCAGGAAAGATCAACAAAGTTGTGAAAGAAGCTCTCCAAATGTGTTTGAAAAACTCATACAGCTCTGTTTCATTCCCTGCAATTGGCACAGGTGAGATTTATAAATGGAGCTTTGTAATTATTTCTTTCATGGAAAGACACGAGTATGTCAGCTGAGAGGTTTGTTGACAGTGAAGACACAGTCATGGGTGTATGTTTTGTGTGTGCCTGTGTATGTTCACATATTTTTAGAGTGTACTCTTGCTCCGATAACCACTAATTTTCTATCATGTGTGCTGTACCCTATTAGGTCAAGGCAGTGTACAAGCAAGGCCAGCAGCAGATGCCATGTTTGATGCAGTGATCGATGTGTTGAGCCAATCCACTGTTGGGCCCCTGAGGACCATTCGGATTGTTATTTTCCAGCCACAAATGCTAACAGAGTTCTACAGCTGTATGCAACAAAGGGAACAACAAGAAACACCTAAATCCACAGATACTAATAAGAGTTGGTTCCAGGCAGGCATGAGTACCCTGAGGTGTAAGTACAGATAATCTGTTTATGTGATCATGTTGAATTCATACTATATTTTGGCTGGGAAAGTCTAATAGAAAGCTTGGACCTGTTTCTTTCAGCAATAATTGGTGGTAAAGCTGATGGCGATTCACAGGCAACAGGAGATTTCTTCATCAAGGCTTTGGACCCAGACCCGGCTTGCTTCCACATCTGTGGTGACTCGCAGCCTAATGTAGACTCAGCCAAACAGTGGATCAGCGACCTGATAGCCAAAGATCAAAAGTCCAGCAAGATCTTAGAGTCTGCAATCCTTAGCCTCTCTGATGCAGACCACAAGCGCATTGTTGACCTCCAGAAAACGATGGATGTGGGCATTACGATTGAAAACAAGAAAGGCGAAGCCTCGTTAACTATTGAGGGATTCAGCAATGTACTTGAAGTCACCAATCTGATCAGAGACATGCTGAAAAATGTTAGGAGTGAGGAGGAGTTGAGGAAATACGTGGAGCTGGTGGCTGACTGGCAGTATCAAAAACAAGGTCTGCAGTTTCAGAGTTTCGATTTGGCGGCCAACGTCCAGCTTGAGCTGGCTTTGGAAAAGAAACTAGCAAGTGTAAAAGTGACAGTGCAGGGTCACAAGTACACTGTCACCATGCCACATGGCCCAGCCACCGACAGCCATGGACGTACCATGCAGATAAGGAGAATTGACAAACTGAAAGGTATTTCACTAATGGAGGGTGAATTGTTATTTCATTAGCAATTGTTTTAAATGTGACTTTAAACTAAAGTTAATTGTCTTAATTCTCTTCCTTACGTCTGTTGTTTGCCAATAGGCGAAGACATACCCACACACTGGGATACAATGCCACCCAACACTTCAAGTCAGGCCATCACCATCAAGGCTGGAACAACGGAGCACGATGAAGTGTTGAATCTGTTCAAGGCCTCATGCAACCGAACTGTCATTAAGGTATCACACTGTTTATTTACTGCTTTAGCCATCGTGGTTTAGTGATGGCTATTCAAATGTCCAGTTATTGCCAGTTGCAAGAATACAAAGTTGGTCATGAAGTCACCAGCTGGCCTCTCAGCTATTTGGCTACTTTGTTTTTCCCGCCTTGTAGGTTGAGAGGATCCAGAACCCCGTGCTGTGGAAGAGCGTACAGCTCAAGAAGCGAGGCATGGAGCAGAGAAACGGTCATCAAAACAACGAGAGGCGTCTCTTCCACGGCACCTACCACAGCACTGTGGCCGTGATCAACGAACACGGTTTCAACAGAAGCTACGCGGGAATGAATGGTCAGAAATTCATCTTGACAGTGTCTCAATATCTTTATTAAAACATGAAGATTGACGCATCCCACTCATTGTAAAGTAATTTCACACCACAGTTAAATGTTGGTCTTTATATCAGTTTGGTTATGCCTAACTCAGTTATTAAAGTTTACATCAAAATAATATTGATAAATAAATATGAAGTGCAGCAGTTATATTGCAGATTAACAAAATAAATTGATCCTGCTTTTTTATTTCCAGCTGCTTGTTTTGGCAAAGGCACATACTTTGCTGTCAATGCTGTGTACTCTGCGAATGACACATACTCCAAGCCGAATCAGAATGGGGAGAAGTGCATGTACCTTTGCCGAGTGCTGACAGGGGATTACACTCTTGGTAAACCGGGGATGATCGAACCACCAGCCAGAGGCCCCACCTCCATTCAGAAGTACGATAGCGTTGTGGACAACGTGAACAAACCCAGCATGTTTGTCATCTTCCATGACATCCACGCTTATCCTGAGTACCTGATTACATTCAAGTGACATTATCAGACACTGACATAACAAATACAAATGCCTTGAGCTTTTACACTGTCTTCTGGGCTTATGTTCAGCTCAGTCTGGTGATCCACTAAACAGTGCCTTAAAAATCAGTGCCTTCTGAACAGATTATATAAAAAATCAAGGGTTAAAAAGAGAGAACTGCTCTTCCAATACATATGTGTCAATGAAAGTCAATATATGTATACAAATGGTTAAAGGGTTTTAATTAAATTTAATATGAAGTTAATTATTCAAGCTCAATGTCTTTTGTATTAAAGCAGCTCACATAGGAAATTGAGACTTTTTTTTAAATAAGTACATGCCCTTTTCTTTTTCTTTTCTTTCTGCCCTTTCTCTTTCTCTCATTTTAACAGTCAGTCCAGCTCAACCACCAGCAGATGTCACTGTGTCCTATTGAATATCATACGTCTGTAGATTATAGCTTTTCCGTAGGATGACCGATGACAGTTCCTGTAAGATTATGATATAGGCTGAATATTTAGTGTTGGTATCTACCTAAAGGACATATTTTAAAAGTTCTTGTATGAATAACTCCTTGCTGCACAAATTAAAATGTTGTATTTTTTATGTATCTTAAATTAAGCAGTAGTCGTGGTTATAAACCAGGCTTATAATCTGTATGATAGAAATACCCAACGGTAGATGAGAGTGCATAGATTTACTCATCAGACGTGGAGGTGTCACTCGTGTCAGATCAGGGAGGTTTTGGTGTAGCAATGCTGACCTCTTGTGGTCACTCAGCCGGGCACTAAACCAAAGCAGCATCACAATGAGAACCTGTATGTCTGTTTCTCATTCATCCCATTTTCCCTTTTTATTTACATAAATGCTGTGTAACACAGGTGCGTGTCTGATCGGGTCCAAACACGACGCGTCACGTTGTCCGTGAAGTTCGTTCCCATTCAGTTTGAGGGTGGAATTCCTTGTTGTTTCCCACCCATGGGCGCAGGTGTGTCTTACCTGTGTTTTGGGACAGTCAGACGCGGAAGTTTTCGTTTCACCACTGCGCACACCGCGAGCGCAGGAGACACTGAGGTTTGAGGGTTCTTCCCAACACACATGGAAAGGTGAGCGGAGACAGGGAAAGACTTCATCCGATCTGAGATCGCAGACAACTTCCAGCGTGTGAGCGCGAGACCGACCCGATGGCATCCGCCGGACAGACGCTCCCGAGCGGCCCGGTGGAGGCAGCGGGCCTCGGGGAGAGTCTGTCGATCCACGGCAGCTCAGAGAGGCTGAGCTCCTCCGCCGTCAACCGCATCCTGATGGAGTTTCTGGCGTACTTCGGCCGAGCTGTCTTCCTCCTCTACCCGGTGTACCTGACCGGGTACCTGGGCCTCAGTATCAGCTGGGTGCTGCTCTGCATGCTGATGATCACCTGGTGGAGGAAGAACCGCGAGTGGAAAGACGCGCGCATCGGAACCGCTCTAGAGTTTGTGGACAACGAGACACATGTGATCAACAAGGAGCTGGAGAGTGCTTTGCAGATGGCATCATGGGTATGTATGCATGTATGTGTATGAATGTATGTATGTATGTATGCGTGTAGATGTGTGCAGGATCATGTCCTCATGTGCGGTTTGTGTGCGCACAATCACAGGCTGTCACTGTGCCATTTTGCGCACTTCAGCAGCCAGGCAGCACAGTGTTTGTGTTCTCTCTCGTCTGCCTTTCTTTACAAAACAACACAGCAAACACAGCCTGACACATCACGGCACATCATGCCACCCTCACTGTTGCCTTGACAACTATTGCACCTATTTGCATGACATGCCAGAGTTGGGTGGAACCTCCCAGAGTCTGGAGATGGGCCAAGAGCCAAGCAAATGTGCTGCAGTTTGACTGGATCTGGTTCCTTCTCCACATTTGATCACACCACACCCATTCAAACAGTGACTCAGAGGAACCAAGGAGAGAGGAGCAATGAAAATGGTTCCAAAGGAACCACCTCTACTGCCAGAGGCTTACTGTGTCTTGCACTGTTCATAGCACAGGTTTTAATGCATGCGTCAGGTGCATTTCAAAACGAGTAGTATTATGATGTTAACCTGCCTGTAGCTCTGGGAAAAAAATGTGCATAAAGTTTTGGATAAACTGGAAATGTATTGTGGACACAATCAAATCAGTGATTCCACACCTCGACTGATTTGCATCGGCAGGTCGGGTTTTATATTGACCCACTTAACCCATGAGGCATGTTTACAGTTTAGTTTTTAGTTTTTTAGTTTGCCTGATGATGATGATGATGTCATGTTTTTCAGGTCCATTTCCCTGATGTTGAGAAAGTCACCTGGGTTAACAAGGTACAGCATTGAAAATAATGTTCCTCTCCATGTAGGATGATGCACATGTTACTCAGTGTTTACAGCTCCAACACTAGCCATTCCATCAGTCATGTGTGTGACTGCAACTGTACCTAAATAACAATAGAATTCTTTCATTATTATTATTTGTATTATAATTATTGAAAAGTTGAATTGTATTTGACGTAAACCGACGTTTGCAACCAAAGGTGTGTTTACATGCTCCGTCTGTCCAGGTGGTGGAGCAGGCCTGGCCTTTCTTTGGGATGTACATGGAAAAACTCCTGAAAGAAAACATCCAGCCGTCCGTCAGGCTGTCCAACCCCGCGCTCAGAATGTTTACGTTCACTAAGATCCACTTTGGACACGTGGTGGGTTGAAGTTTGCCATCGAACTCCATCGACCTTTTACTCTCACTCCATTCTCCATTTAAATCTATGAGTATTTTTGTCAGTGGTCAAACTGATGGTCCTAAAGACGGTTGAGGAGTTTCCTTTAAAATGCTTTCTCAATTCCAGCCTCTCAGGATCACTGGAATTAAAGCCTACACCCATGAGGTGGATCAGAGGGAGGTGATTCTGGACATGTCTATATGGTCGGTTTGAAACATTTTATTTCACTTCAGAGCTGTTTCTGTCCTGTCATCTGATCCAAAAGCACTGTCAAGGCTGAACCACAGTGTGCGTGTCATTTTCCCAGCAGTCATTTCTCACTTCCACTTCACTTTGCAGTTATGAGGGTGATGCAGATATCGACGCTGTAGTGAAACCGCCAGTCACAGCTGGTATCAAAGGCCTTAAAGTGAGCATCGTTATTTTACTCTTCTCAGCACTAACTGTATCCTCGTCATGCTCCCTGTGTTTACATCTCCTGTAAAAAACATCTGTAATCTTCCAGCTCAAGGGGAATCTGAGGGTCATTTTGGAGCCCCTCATTGGTCAAGTACCATTGGTGGGAGGAGTCACCTTTTTTTTCATCCGCCGCCCAGTGAGTGTGATATTTTTGTTGTTGTTTTGTCATTAAATGTAGCTATGTGATTATTGGTGTTTAAAACTAAACCATCTTTACCAGAAACTAGAAATCAACTGGACTGGCATGACTAACCTCCTGGACAGTCCCGCCTTCAGGTTAGTTTCCATAGAAACGCCACATGACACTTTTGTTTTTTGGCCTAAACAGGTCAGAAAGGTTGCACCATTATTTTGTGCTTTTGTTATCTGGTTGTAAAGCTCTCCTGTCTCATCTGTTCCCCTCTCAAGTTCACTGTCTGAGGAGACCATTTTGGACATCATCGCCTCGCTCATGGTTTTGCCCAATCGCATGTGTTTTCCACTCATAGACCAGGTCAAAGTGGACCAGATGCGGTTCCCTCTACCGCGCGTATGTCAAACTCACTTTATTAACGTTTCATTAACTCACTTTAAAACATCAGCATTTTACATTTGTGTGTTTGTTAAATCCACTGCCGTTACAATTTCACCACTGCATTGACCAATGCGTGTCTAAAGATGTTTGCAATACACATATTTAAAAATGTGAGACAGTCCTCTCATTAACAACCTCTCTTTCTCTCTCCGCTCCGTAGGGTGTGGTGAGGGTTCATGTGCTGGAGGCCCGAAATCTGGTGCCTAAGGACACATACATGATGGGTTTAGTCAAGGGCAAATCCGACCCCTATGCAAAACTCCGAGTCGGCAACCGACAGGTCAAAACCAAGACCATCAAAGAAAATTTGAACCCGCAGTGGCATGAGGTGTATGAGGTAGTGTGACGCTTTATTTAAACTGTTTAAGAGGATTTGATGTTTTTGGTAATTGTTGTTTTTTTTTATATCCTGTAATCCTGCGTGTCATGTTGCCAGTTGTGCCTGGATGTTCAGACGTGATGCTCAGATCGAACATCTTGTTGTTATGCGTAGTCTTTTGAAGCTGAACACGTGTGTGGACGTTTTACATCTTATGCCCATTTAAAAAAAAACATCTGTCTCTGCTTCATCCTTATGCAGTTTGTCATCCATGAGGCTCCGGGCCAAGAGTTGGAGCTGGAGATATATGATGAGGACACAGATAAAGATGACTTCCTTGGAATGTAAGACACTATTTGTTCAGTATTTTTGACCCTTATTTTGCTGCCATACACATCCTACTGTGACATACAGTTGACCCATAATTATTGGGTCAGCTTTAGCACTAAATATAGAAATTTGTTTAAAAATTAGCAGATTGCTTATGTATAACAGGGAAATTTGGGCAAAATGTCTGTATACTGGTAGTATAAATGCTGAAAAATGCTTTTAATTGTTAACGGCATGAAGTTCACTCGCTAGCATCATATTTGATTAAGACAAATGGCCTCTCTGCATTAGGTATAACCTTGATTTTGGTGAAGTGAAGAAGGCAAAAGAAATTGATAAGGTGAGCTTTCATTTCATCTTCTAGTTACACTGGAAAAAGTTACTGAGATTGAGTTTGCTCTGTACAGTACAATAAAATCACGGTGTTCACAAAACAAAATACTGTAATGTGAAACTCTGCATCAAAACAAAAGAATCCAAAAGAATTCAAGAAGAGAAAAACTTCTGAACGCGTAACCATTTTCACTAGATTGCCATTGATATGTCTTCATTAGAAGGTCGTGCTGATGAATGAATCTCTCTCGCTGTTGTAGTGGTTTACTCTGGAAGGGATCGCGCATGGAGAAGTTCACCTCAAGCTCCAGTGGTTCTCCCTCAGCACTGACTCCAGCCTGATGAGCACAGTACTGTAGCCCCAGCTATACTGAAATCACCCGTTAGACTCCCATGTCTATTAGTTACCAGTAGTTATTTGTGTAAATTGTGTAATACTCTGTGTCTTCACTCTCTCACAGTCTACAGATGGCTTCGCTTGTGCGATGCTGGCAGTGTATCTGGACAGTGCCTCGAACATTCCAGTAAGTGTGTGTTGTTTCTAACAGGAGGACTGTTGTTATTGAGGGGAGATGTTAAAACATGCATAAAACAATCTGCTGATATGTATTTTTTGTGTTTGCCCCCAGAAAGACCACAGTGAGATCACCGATCATCCCAAGCATGGGAAGCACTTGAAGGAAGCTCGGGTAAGAGAAGAGTAGAACATTATTTTTCTCTGTCAAAGGATCAGGAAGTCATTTTATGTACACAAAACATCAGTCTGAATGAACACGTCAACAACATTTTTTTCATTATTCCACCACCTGTTTAGAAATGTAGGCGACTCTTATCCCTCTCTTTTCTAACACCATCTTAAGTGTCGCCGAACACAAAACAAACTGTTCCTAGGATACCGCCCTGTGCTAATTTAACACAGGTTCCTGAGGATTCCTAATCCAGGGATCTTTGATATGTAGAGGCCCAACCCCTCTCACAGCAGAACCAGCTCATACAAAGGTTTTATCACTTGACATTCCTCATAAGGTGTGCAGCAGCGTTCATAAGTATTTTCTCTTATCTACAGCATGATGTCATCAGTTTAACTCTTTTTGGAAAACCATGTGGCTGCATAAGGGGCTGCATATGGCATCATTATTGAGGGTTATCAAATACTGTACTTCGTGGACATGTAGTGTGGAATGAAAACAGTTGATTAGTTTTTCAGGAGAGACTATGTACTTTCAAGGATTTAGTCATTTGACAAATATATATGATATATATGCAGGAGTTGCTCTTGTCAAGAGAGGATTGTGTGTTGGACAAGATGTGTAATAAAAATGAAACAGTTTGGTAGGTTCAGGTAATCTTTAACTTTATAGCATTACAGTGGATTGTACTTTTGTGTCCTGATGTCAGACAAGAGCCTCAGTTTGAACCAGAGACTTTGTGTTGCTGCTCCAGGTGGAATAGTTCCTCTACACAGCTGGTTTTTCCCGTTTGTCTGGTGCGTGTCTGTCATTTTTGGTGGGTGTGTTATTACCTGCTGGTGTTCATGTGGCCGGACTTACTTAAGCTGTGCTTAGGGTTGGATTCTTAGATCATAGAAACATGCACACAAAACAGCTGGTTTGTGCTGGAACTTTTTTGGAATTAACTTCATAGCCGTTAAATAAATGAAATGGAAATAAATAATTGGAATTTTTTTTCGGGGTTTCTACCTAGGTCAAATGAAGAATTGAGGTCACAGACCACTTAACAGTGACAAATTTGGTTTGTTCAGACTTGTACTGGTGTTGTAAATCCCTTTTATGGGGGAGGAAATTCTAAACTGTGAACTGTGTACCCCCTGCTGGCCATTGTCTCAAAATACACTCTCAAACGTGAAAAACAAAACAGTGAGATCGAAAACAATTAATTTCCTCAAGTTTAGTTTTCAATATCCTGAAACGCTGGAATAATGTCCGGAATGTTTAGAAAAGCTCTGGCCAAAGGTAACGTTCAAAAACTTCAATAATGATAAAAAGTTACTCGCTCCCCTTTGCCAGTGTTAACATCTGTTTCATGTATCCCACATGGTTTGCTGTATTTGCAGTCTGCCAGGGAGGGAAATAGAATCTACCCATCATATATGAAAACCAGCACTGAAAATAGCTAAGATAATATTTATTTGTTACACAAACATATAAAATGTATAGTGTTGATAGAGGTAAGCCACTCTGACCATCAATACAGTTGATAATGCCCTTTGTGGTTTTGGAAGTTTTATGTATCGGTTCATAACTTAAATATTTCTGGTTTGCTTCAATTGATCAAAATAGTCAGTTTAAATATTTCTGATATGATTTTGGTTTTCAAAACTCTAGGTGCCAAAGACAAGGGATTGTATATACTACAGCATACATAGATACAAGGATGGCAGAACAATATACAGTATTATCAGGGGTCAAGATCTTAAAATGTTACTTTGTGAATAAACCATTCATCTGTAACCCATTTATTCAAAAGAGTGAGTTATGGGGAAACATACATGTTTTAAAATCAGGCTTGATCCCAGAATGAATTCAGCAGTGACAGTAGATTGTGCACGGTGCATCACTGGTTTGCTTTGTTTTCAGTTCACGCGGCGAATGCCCAATCCCAGCTCCTTTGTGGAATTCTCCGTTGACAAGGAAGTTCAGAAGAGCAAGGTATTACCCTCTCTTTTTTACACTCATGATGCTCAACTGGTGTAACAATGTGGCACAGCACAGCAGTTTTCTGACTTCTTGCAAAAAACAAAAACAAAACTTTTTACCCTCCCCCAGGTTGTGTTTTCATCCAAAGACCCAGTGTGGGAAGAAGGCTTCACCTTCTTTGTGCATGATGTGAAAACACAGCAGCTCATTGTTCAGGTTAGTCACATAAATTCTTGTGTTAATCTCATGTTGAAAATCACTCAGATCAGAGCTGAAACAGTTTGCACTGTATGTTGTATGTAGACCTCAAGACCGTTGGCTGGTATGATCCTGTATGATTCATGATGTATGCATCTGTAGGACTGACTAAAGACAGCTGTATTAGTTATTACATCTATATGTGTTAGTTCTAGAGACACCTGTCCATCAGACAGATATCCTCAGGTGATACAAACTTGAATTTGATATTGCTGTATCTCTGTGTCGTGGTTCAGATCAAAGAACATGAGAAGAAGACTCAGCTTGGTGTTCTCACCTTGCCCCTCACTCGCCTCCTCAACACCTCCAACATGATGCTGGACCAGCGCTTCCTGCTGGAGCGCTCCGGAGCAAACAGCCAGATCAAACTGAAAGCCACTCTCAGGGTGGGTACACGGGATATGACTATGTGCAGATCCAGGCACATCAGTCCTTCAGCACAAAGATGGTCACATATGTTCAGAGCCGCTGGTTTTATTTTAAGTTTCCATTTTGCAGGTGTTATATCATTGTATGTTATTAACTGAATGTCTTGTTAATGAAAACCTGGAAGTGAGCAATAGCCTTGTCCTTTATCCAACAACAGATTCTCACTCTGCTAAAGCCTCCACCCAAGATTATCGAGACGCCTCCACAACAGCCACAACCACAACAGCCACAGACCAACCAAGCAAGTACCGGCCCTGCATCTACTCCCCATGTCGCGACATCCTCATCTCCAGCTTATATCTCCAAAAGTATCCCCACCAGAAAAGCAGTATCTCCATTCCAATCACCTGATCCCCAGAGTGGGAACAACGATGCTTTTTCTGCCCAACGCCGTGGGTCCTTCCACGCGTCTGAAGGTTTGCGGTCGACGTCTTCCACATCAAACATGCGTCGGTATGACTCCCATAGCCTGCTGTCAGAGAACTCCATCGCGTCATCGCGTTATGATCTCTCAGACGGGGCCTCATATCCAGAGTGAGTCTCGAGTTTCATTCTGTGTTTATCATTGTGTCCTGATCAGATCACTTTTCAACTTCACACATTTATTGAGCTTGATGTATTTTGTGATACAGTGATATATGTGTCCATTTTTACCTACACAGAGCCCTCAGGAAACATCAGGGTTCATTTGGGGAAATCCACCTGACTGTACGCTATGCTTCCCTGAGGAACAAACTCATCGTCCTGGTTAACGCTTGCAGGTATGCTAAAAAAACAGCCTCACTAGTGCTACCAGAGGTAGCTAATACTGAACTATGAATTAGCTCTTATTTGAGCTCAGAGTTTAAAAATTCATGTTAAATTTTATTAGGAGTACCTTCTAAAATGCACACATTGAACTTAGAATAGATAAAACTTAGTTTTCAGAAGTAGTCCTGTTTCATTTTTTTCCTGTCTGCCAGTGGCACTTAAACGGAGTGGATATGTCTTGTCATGCACCATGCAGGTTGAGATCTGACAGTTCTCACCGTTCCCACTTGGATCTCCTGGCAACAGGCAATTATCACGGCTTGGCACACTTCTTGTTTTGTAATTACTTGGCAAAGAAAAAAAAACACTCTGGCTACATCAGCTAGAGGTTCTGGGTTACACCCTGTGATTCTGTCGCAGTCTCAATGACATTTCCTATCTTGAGTGCCCTTGGAGTGGGACATTGACGGTGTGTACCTCTTATGGGACATAGGCTGTGCTCCAAGTGTTTGGATGTGGGGCACCGTAGGGACACCCTGTTGGAACTGTGTGACCTTTGGGTAGACCAAAGGAGCCGCTCCTTCCTGCCAAGAACTGAAGGCTTTGCAGGGTGAAACAGAGCAGCTAGAAGCAAGTCCTCTGGCACTGAAAGACAGTGCCCACTGTCCCAGGCCACAGTGCCCAGTCATTTGTAGTCTTCTTTCCTCATGGCTAGGATTGGAAACGCCCTCTCAATCAATCAATCTCAATATGGCAGCTTAACTAAGAGCTGATCAAAGATGGACCTCGACCAGCCCTAACTATAAGCTTTGTCAAAAAGGAACGTTTTAAGTCTGCTCTTAAATACTGAGAGGGTGTCCGCCTCCTTGATTGAAGCTGGGAGATGAAATCAAATATAACTCCCAGATTCCTGGCTGTTTCACTGGGAGCAAGGACAATGCCATCTCGTCTGGCTATATCATTAGATAATGATTCTCTAAGGTGTCTAGGACCAAGTACTAAAAGTTTTGTCTGCATTTAATAATAGAAAATTTTGGTTCATCCAGGTTTTAATGTCTTTGAGACATGCCTGGAGTCTAAGTAGTTGATTAGTTTCATGTGGTTTCATTGAAATATACAACTGAGTGTCATCTGCATAAAAATGGAAATTTAAAGAGTGTTTTCTAATGATGTTTCGTAGTGGCAACATGTATAACATAAATAACATTGGGCCAAGCACAGAGCCTTGAGGAACTCCATAGCTGACTTGTACGTTTTGTGACAACTTATCATTAATTTGTACAAATTGATGTCTGTTTGATAAATAGGAGCTAAACCAATTTAGGGCAATTCCTGTTATGCCGATTAAGTGTTCGAGCCTATGAAGAAGGATGTGGTGGTCAACAGTATCAAAAGCTGCACTAAGATCTAAGAGAACCAGAACAGAGATAAATCCTTTATCTGAAGCCATGAGTAGGTCGTTTGAGACTTTTGCCAAAGCTGTCTGAGTGCTCTGATGAACTCTGAACCCTGACTGAAAGTCCTCATATAGACTATTGGTATGAAGAAAATAATTTACCTGATTGGCGAAAACCCTCTCAAGGATTTTTTAGAGAAAAGGAAGGTTGGATATTGGCCTGTAGTTATTTAAAACTTCTGGGTCCAGACTTGGTTTCTTGAGGAGAGGTTTAATTACAGCTACTTTAAAAAAATGTGGTACATAGCCAGATGACAGTGACAGATTGATTATATATAGTAAATGAAACTCTGTGTTCTCCCAGTTGGCCAGTTCCAGATCTAGTTCCACAGTCTCTTTAAATGCCACTGGCAGTCAGAATCAGAATCAGAGGTACTTTATTCAGATACAGTCATATACATCATGCATTTTTGTATTTTCTTGGTTTGAATGCTGTGACTGAATCCAAAATAAAAGACTACTGTAACTGAGCATAGAAATGATTGTCTTTTCATTATGAGATGATGAAATTGATTTCACCAGGTTGTTTAAAGATACTGTGAGCAAAGGCATCTATGTTAACTAATTGTCTGTGCGTGTTGCCAACAGGAACTTATTCCCCTGCAGTGACAACGGCACAGACTCTTACGTTCGCCTGTATTTGCTCCCGGACCAAACCTGGAGACACCGCAAGAGGACACATGTAAAGAAGAGGACAGTCGACCCCGTCTTCAATGACAAGTCAGCTCCTTTACTGTTTGCCAACCTCATGTAAATACAGTCTATTAAAGGGTCAAAGGTTAAGACCAAACATGGCCCCTCTTTTTCTCAACCCCCTCCCATCACAGGTTTGAGTTTGACGTGCCACTTCAGCAGGCACAAACAAGGAAGTTGGACGTGGCAGTGAAAAACAACAAAATGTTCCACACACGAGAGAGAAAGGACATTGGCATGGTAGTAAAAGCTGATCGTTATGGACCATGTGGTTTTGATTTCATTCCTCTCACAAGATTTTAAAGGCTTTTGGCAGTAATGCTTTGGGTTGTTAGCTAGTGTCACTAATGAGAAAAGCACATTTTTCAACTTCATGTTTCAATTTTTGTCCTCAGGTGATAATAGATCTTTCACAGATGGATTTGGTCAAAGGCACAACAGAATGGTACAGTCCTTGCTTTTCATGATTTGGATGAAACAGTTGCTGCATGTGAGGAAACAAATGTTTGGCCGAACTACATGCATATGAATATTTCACATCTCTTCCCTTTCTAAGGTATGAGCTCACGTTGCCTGGGCTGAAGAAATCCAGCTAGATGGCGCACCCATAAAACTTTGCATCTTGAAGAGCACCCTCTTTGCCAAAATGTAGGCCTGAAGAATCCGTTATCGCTGATCGGATGTATGTTGTCCAAATGCAGCAGATTACATAGCAATATTCCAGACCAAAATAGCAAATGCCTACAAATTTGGCTGTGAACATCCTGGGACGTTAATACCAGACATATGTGTCAATTTATTGTAATTTATTTGATTTGATAGGCTACTACCAAACATTTGCTTTAATGAAAAGAAAAAGAATGTAGAGTAAGGACATTTTGACAGTATAGTAGGTACACAGGTGTTACTAATGACATTAATGGAGGTTGTGTACTTTAATGTGATTAGTAACAAATGCGTTCGCCCAACGTTTCATGTGAAAATAGCTACTGCGAAAATGATCTTTTCATCAGAAACTATTCTGCCTGTAACCATGGTGATGTCTGTATTTTTGTTCTTGAGTTGATCTAAGTTTAAAGTTAACTGTTTGTATTTTATGTTACTGTTGATAAATACTTTGTTTTGATCATAAAAAAACCTATGGTCTCCATTAAAAGTGAGTTATTAATCATTTGTCTGTTTAATTATTCAGTAGCTGCAAAGTTTTTAAGTTCCCAACTCTGGTGTTTCTGAAGTGACAATAAATGTTTACAGGTGTTATCTGCTCACATTTTTTCACATTTTTTTTTATAGCAAATGAATATATTTAAGTAAATTAGTGGATTAATTAGATATTTTTGTGTGAATGTGAATGTGATTGGTTGTCTTCTGTAAACAGCCTGAGCTAGGCTTTGATATTCATGTCCTCCTACTTCTCTCACAGTGTTAGTGACTTTACATTCACACCCTGGTAAAACTTGAAAATTAACCGCATCACATTAAAGTATATTTTATTGTACAATATATTACACTATACATTCTTAAAAAATACAATTCACTGGAAATCAACATTCCATTCCATGGCTTTGAATAGTTTCCTATGGCTTTGATGCATTGATGTTTTCTGTGACTTTGATGATGATATAACGTCCATAGAATGTACATGAGCACATTCTTTATAACTGTGTCTTAGGAGTTTGCAGAAAGTTGTACCAAGACAACTAGTAGGTTAAAATGCATTTTCAGGGAGAAGATATGAAACTGGCCATGGCAGTAAACGTGAGTAATGGGTGGAATGGTATCGCTGGCAATTTAGGGCTGGATGATTTGGGGAAAAAAATAGTATTGCATTTTTGTCTGCGATATATATTGCGTTTTTTTTTTTCAATCTAACATTCACAATATAATGTAAATGTGCTGCAATAAAATGGTTGTATTAAGTGCAGCACTCGCATTTTTCTCTCTCCCATACCAGAGAGTAGCCACACGCGCCAGACAAAAACACACACAGACTTTGCATATTCAAATAAAACCACAACTCTGTTGTGGAAGCACTGTTCATACACATTAATCACGGGTTTGGAAACACCAGCTCCCTCGAATTCATTTGAAAACTCTGATTGCTTTGACAAGTTGATTGAGGAAATGGTCAGGGTCTTAATCGATGGTAGCTGACTTAAAAAGTGCTTGGTAAAGGAGTAAAGCAGCTAAGAAAGAAAGAAGCACCGTTATTAATCCACACAATGAGGAAATTATTTCTCTGGATTCCACATATGAGGACAGAAACATGTTAGTACATAGCACACATCACTCACATGCAGAGCAGTGGGCTGCCATTCAAGGTGCCCGGGGAGTGAATTTGGGGGGTTAGGGGCCTTGCTCAAGGGCCCACGGTGGTGGAAGGTAGTGGACAGATGGCGCGGGTCTGGGATGGTGGCACTTCACCCAGATCTTCGGCCGAACCCGGGTTTGACCCAGCGACCTCTCGGTCCCAAGTCCGACTATCTCGCCTCTTCACCACCACTCCCCCTAAGCTACCAACCATGTGTAATAAAGTAAAAATGGACAAAAAGAAAATACTTGTTGAAAACCCTGGTGTTAGATGTGATGTGTGATATCAGGAAATCACCTTAGAGAACACTGGAATGATTAAAAGAGAGGAATTAGAATCAGATGAATGCAGGCCTCTAGTATCAGTGTTGCTGGAATTCGAGGATAAAGATCTAAGTGAGAAGAGTAGAGTATGTTCCCTTTAAGTGTCACATTGCTGCTGTATGCATATGGGTGATAGAGTCATGGAAGATGTGTGGCTTGAACATGCATATGAAACATGCCAGAGTAAAGTGTTTTTACAGCGATACTCATATTCGATTTTTCACATACAGTCCCATTGCACACAGCTAGTGCTCATGGAATGAGTATCGGACATATCATACCCTCTGTGAGTGACTGAATGAGCGCATTACATTGCTGCTGTATGCAGAGGATGACAGAGCCATGAAAGATGCGTGTATTGAACGTGCATACGGGACATGCCACAGTTCTTGAATATGAAGGACTTACCCTGGGGAAAGAAACATGCTGGAACACTATTTATATGCATTGGATCTGGGGTAAGAGGTTGTGTGGAAGTGGGAAACTTGGTTTAAACCAAAGCTAGATTTTATTATTGAATATTCAACTGTGCGCAAGGATAAAATGTGTTGTTGGCCAATGTGATGTGTTGTGGTGCGATGTGCTGTAATGTATATATGGTGGTAATACACCTAAAGGTTGTTTGCAAGCCACCAGTTCACAACATCATAAATGAATTTGTGTACATTTCTTCTCTTATAGAGAGACTTTGATAAGCAGAGGCAGAACTTTGACATGAACACCATCCAGAGTGAACTACTGAGCAGTGATGCCCAAAAGCATCTGGGCCCAAACCATCTGGGCCCAAACCATCCAGCTCCTGACCACCTGGGCCACGACAATTTGCCTCAAAACCTTTCAGGTCAAAACAGTTCAGGCCAACACCACTGGTACCAGGACCACTCAGGCCCAAATTATCTGGGCAGAGAATGTTCGTGCTGTGGCCACCCGGGTCCAAAGTATCTGGGCCGAGACCATTCATATCAAATTTCTCTGGGTCAAGACAATTTGTACTGGGACCACCAGCGCCAAATCAAACCAAGCCAGGACCAACCCTGCAGAGACCACCCGAGCCAAGACTATCATCACTGGCAACATCAGGGCCGAAACGTATCGAGCCGAGACCATCCTAGTCAAGAGAATTCTGGCCGAGACTACTCCTACTCATTCCAGGACTTGTACAAGGACTATCCAAGCCGAGACTATCCGCGCAGAGAAAATTTGTACCGCTCCCACCAAGGCCGAAGGTATCCGGGCAGGGGCAATAATGGCCCAAACTATGCCTACCAGGACCACTATGGCCGCAACTATAGGGGCCCAGACCATCATCACCAAGGCCAAAGAGGCCAACCAAGACTGCACAGGCTGAGACCATCTGGGCTGAGACAGGCTAGACCAAGACTATCCATGCGGCAAACACACAGGCTGACACCATATGGGCAAGACTATCTATACTAGGAACATCCCAGCTGAAACATCTTGATGGGGACCCGGGTTTAAATCTGTTCCTAGCACACACAGGCTCAAAGTTAATGTAATGTAAATAAAAGTCTTTCTGAGCTGGTTGATGAGAGGGATTAATACAGGGCCATTGATGTATTGGTGGGGTGATGGCTTATGAGTGTTGATGTATAAGTGTAGTAATGACAACAGAGTACAGATAATATTGGTAGGAATCTAATGTGGTGTTGAGAAATCCAGGTGTTACAGAAGACAATTACATAAGATACAGAAGAAATACAGAGGATAGATAAGGGAGACAGTGTTGGGGAGTTACAATACAATTACAAAATTGAGGAAGAGGAAGGAAAGGAAGATGCTGTTGACGTCCAAACAATCGATGTCTAATCTCGACACATCTAAGCGTCCAGTATAGCTGCAAGCACTCACATACAATAAAATGGGGAAGAAGTTCCTTGTGTCATTTAATGCTTAGCAGATTAAGTGATGACAAAGTCAGTTTCATATCATTTCTGATGCAAGAGCATTGTTATGATGTAAGATGTACCATTAGTCTCAAACATGACAAATGTTTTTCCAAATATGACCCCGAACCGCCACCTAGTGGTGTAATCTTTATTAGTTAATTTTATGAGATTGTAGACCAGACGATGTATGGTTAACTTTTGAACACATACTACAACTAAAGAACATTGACAACATACATTTTTGGTCTATTTTATAGAACATTAATGCCATCACTTATCTGGGTTGTCATATGAAGCTCTACTGTCTGCACATAAGTTCTGCACATTTGTCATTTTTCACTTTATTAATGATGAGGGTACTCGGTACACTTCAACTGTTTCTGAGCTCTTTGAAACAACTGCATTGTGTTGCATTTCATTGAGGCTCATCATGTTCTGCCTGTTCTGCCCCAGGTCCCCACACAGACACAAATTTTAACTCTAATCTCTGAGTTGTGATGTTCTTTCATTATTAGTGATCACTGATCACGCATATATGGGGTGCTAGAAACATTGTTGATCAAAGGTGTGACATCATTAGTGTGTAATCACCAATTCTATATATATATATATCATAACATACAACAGGCGATGGAAACCTTTGTTGTTGTCATTTGTTTACAAATCTGATATAAAGTGGTTTGGTAGTAATACACGTAAACATTGTAACATGATGTAATGTGATTTGGTGGTAGATCACAATTAAACAACAAAAGAAACCAAAACCCTTATACTTATCAACACCAATAGTATTTCAGACAAAAGGACCAGCTTTTTGTATTCTAATATTACAGTAGGATATAATGATTCCTGCAGATTCTCTCCTGAAATACAACACACCAGTTGTGGTCAGCAAACGCACGCGCAGTAAATCACCAAGAAGGGAGCGCCCTTACAGAGGGAGCCATCGGCGCCAAGTTAACTATTGCACTACAAAACCCAAAGCAGCCCCCCCGGTAACCCTCAAACAGCAAAATGATGATATGCTGAATGTCATCTTCCCACCCAGGAAATGGATGGATGGGAACAAACTGTGGATCCAGCAAGTGTCCAGTGTACCTTGTTCAGGAAAAGATGTCATACACCTGCAGGAACTCCTGGACAGAAACCTACAGCAAAAGCAGGCCAAAGAAACAGGTATCTGTCCAATCCGCAGGGAGCTCTATTCCCAGTGCTTTGATGAGCTAGTCCGACAGGTGACCATCACCTGTGCGGAGAGGGGAGAGGTGCTGTGGAAAGTTAGAAATGAGATGCAGACTACTTTTGATGCCTACCAGCAGCTGTATGAAAGCTGCATGGCTTACAGCATGAAGAAGGTGATCAAGCTGAAAAGGGACAAAGCTGACAAGGAGAAAAAGATGCTCGATCAGGAGGAAGAGATAAAAGAGCTGAAGGATCAGCTGGAAGGAAAGAAAGCCGAATGTGACGAGATTAAGAATACGGAATATGAAAGACAACAGGCGAAGAAAAAGAAGGACACTGAGGAGGCTGAGGTCCTGCTGGGAGTCATTGAGCAACTGAAGACCAAATTAAAAGCAGAAATCAAAAAGAGAACGTAACTGTTAACGTGTCCAGAGCAACAACTGTACAGACAAATTGGAGAAAAGGTCATGGAGAAAGTGGGATAATATGTCCTGGCTTAATTTAATTAACACATGACAGATGTAACACAAGGTCCTGTACACGCATTTCCATCTTCACTTCCAGTCAACAATCGGATATATTTACACTTATTCACAACTGCAGTATAATTAAACAGTGTCTCCTAGTGACAAGTTTTTCCATATGTAAACATTTGTCTTCAACACTTCTACATCTTGCGAAGTCATTTTCTGAAAGTACACAGAAAAAGTTGTCACAACTTGACTTTATTTTTTTTTAAAAGATCTTATGAACTGGCCTCATTCTCTTTGTCTTTGCGAATCAAGAACTAAAATAAATAGATTTTTTGTCTCCTGAGCACTGTCAGTGTCAGGGTGTAGTATAGCAGCACTAGTATCATTCCACTGGAGGAAATGGAAAAAGAGCCTTTCCTTTGTTTGGTTGTACTTTTTAAGCCTATCAAAACCGGGTCGTGCTGAAAAAATATATTAAGATAATCAATTAATCAAAAATAAAACAAAACAAAAAAAATTGAGAAAGGAAGCTAGAGAACGATGAATTTCATAATTTTTAGGTTTAATAAGGAAGCCGGACAAAACCCACAAAGACAGAGAGAGAATATGCAAAAATATGCAAAAAAAATCCCAAACTTTTCTTTTTCTTTCAGCTCCTGTTTTAGATTTTCCTTTTAGACAATTAAATAGACAATGAACAATAACAAGTATTAAGAAGAGAAAAATAACAACATTTAAGAAAATACAGAATAAACAATGGAACATATGAAAAAAATAAGCAAAAAGTAAAAATGTGTGAAATTTTACAGCTCATATTCAATTTTTGACATCCAGTCCCATTGCACACAATAATTGCTCATGGAATGAGTGTTTATCGTGTCATACACTGTGTGAGTGATTTAATGAGAGCAGTGGTGGTTAAACATTCAGATGACTGCAAAAGGAAAAGGAAAGCAAAAGGACCTGTTTTACATAGTGGAACTTGTTGCTCACTGGAGGATGAGCACCAGCCAAAGATTCAACTGTGTTGTGCTGAGTACAGATACAGTGCAATGGAGTGCAGCGCAGCGTCTGACCAAGTGCAAAGAGCACTTAAGTGCAGGAGAGGAGTAAATAAATACATAAAAAATAAATTACATCTGAGATAGATATGGAAAGAGCTAAATGTAAATAAAAATGTAGATACTGTGAATCAATATTAAAATTGTAATCTGATCAATTTAAATTTTAAATAGTGTTTAATAATGCAATAAACACAATTTTATTAACTA
>JAFBJQ010002491.1:0-55063 GCA_016785345.1 Trinectes maculatus | reverse complement strand
TACCCTTGTACACTATAGATATTTATTTATATTGTCACAAAAGCACATATTTTATTAACATTGTGCCTGGACAGAAACATTCCCATTTAACTACAAGATACTACAGGTTTGCTGAGTCAAGAGAGTTTATGTGGGAACGGATTTGATTAATCCTGACTGGACCAGTATACTGAAGTCATGGTTTATGAAGGCCCCCTGCTGGTCATTGCGTCCAAATACAGACTCAAAACAAACCAACAAAAACCCCCCCCCCCCCCCCCCCCCCAAAAAAAAAAACAAAAAACAATGAGATAGTGAGATAGAGAACGATGAATTTAATATTTTTTTTAGGTTTAATTGTCCTCGACATTCCAACATGTATGTGTTTGGACTGTGGGAGGATGCTGGACAATACACAGAGAGAAAATGCAAACTCCACACAGAAAAGAAAAAAACAGACTTTTCTTTTTCTTTCAGCTCCAAGATCTCGTTTTATATTTCCCTTTCAGTTTTTTTTTAGTTTTAAAAGAAATACATTTTAGCTGATTTTAAAACTTCCGGTAGAGGGATAGTCCCACATGGCTGCAAACAGACACCGTCTCGTTCGGATTAAAATGAGGTTGGAGCTCTTTGTCCACATTACTCTGGTTCAGTGCAACGCCATCGGTTTGTTAGTTGCGTTTTGCTGATGCGTTATTGAGTCCGGAAGTTCCGGGCTGACATTGCGTCCTTAGCAACCAGCGGCGCTAGCAACGGGACCGGGGCACAATACCAAACATTTGCTATGACCAATTTACAGAGCTAACAGCATGAGTTTATACGAGAATAAGGAAATAACTACAGACAGCGTGGGACACTTGTCACAAGACTCACCACAGGTACGTTTAACACCACAGGTACGTTTACACTCAGTACAATAATATTTACGTAAATAGATTTGACACTGTTTGTTATTGTTTTATCCACAGAACTCTAATGTTACTGTGTAGTCAGATTAATGAACACAAATTTCTTCATGTTCTTCTGATGGTCCCACACATCACATTGCATTACATTAGATCTCATATTAGATCACAGATTACATTGCAACACATCACACCACAATGGATTACAACATCTTGCATTCCATTACAGTAGATGACAAGACGTCACATGGTGTACAACACATCACTGAAAACAAACACATCCAACTTGCTTTTGTTAACAAGACCAAACTAACAGGCCAGTCCCTTGCAGGTCGACAGTAAGGAGCCCTGGATGGAAAACAAACCGTCGTTTTCACTGATCCCCTCGCAGAAGCACAAACCTACGGCTCTAAAAGGTGGGATAAAATTTTAGCTAATAATATACTGTATTTTCTTTCAAAATTCTTGTTTTCAAATATAGAGTTCTGAACAGCTATTCTTCAGTGTTGACGGTATTGACATATTATAGAAGTTCTGTTTAAACTGTTTTCCATATGTGGGCTGCAGGATATGAGTTGACAGATGAGACAGACAGTAGGCTGAGTAGAAGTTATGGCAGGGGCCAGGGCCTTTCACAGAGTGGAGACACAATGCAGATCCCTGGCACCTCCAAGCCGCATAGCCGCAGCATGAGCACAGCACTGGCTGAAAAGCAGAAGAATCTCCGTAGATTTGTGGTTAAATTCATATGGTGAGTTGCAACATGTTTGGTGACATTGTTATTGATGTATTTATCCATCTCTTTATCCAGCCTTGCTGTTTTCTCCTTTACCATTCTGTAGTGTGGTGCATATGCTGTAGTTTCAGCAAAGGAAATATTATTTTTTTCCCCGTTCTTTTCAGTCAACAGAAGGAGGAGGGAAGTGACTCTCAATGCGGCTTTCCCGAATTAACAGCACAACGTGACCGTGCAATGGTGAAATGCAGCACACACTCGATACACATATAACATGAATCCTTTGTTTTTGTGCATGTGCAAAGACATTACGTGCACTTATTATTATTTGACATCATCTTGTTTTATTGTCTTGGTCTCAGTGGTTGCAGTTGCTAGGTAGTGTGTTACTTCATCTTTATCTTAAACTGAATACAAATAAAGCGATTGCACATTGTGGTTTTTGTTTTTTTTTCGCAAGGAAGTTTTAGCCTGGATACGCAGCGTGCATAATTACATCATCACGATCATACGCACCAGGAGAGTTATCACAGAGATGTACATGATAGGCTAAAGATATTTTTCATCATGAAGTAATCAGCACTGTCACAATAAACATCTTCTCAACTATTGTTTGTTTAAATTGCTAAAGCTACGGAAAATGGCTAATAATTTCCTGTCTTTTCAGAAATATAATTACTACATTGAGCATGGGATAGACCTGAAGAACGTGCCTCCTCTGGAGGACTCCTGGCTGAAGACCATTCTGGGACTGGTCCCCTGCCACCTGAAGAGCCTGACCACACCACTGGAGCTGCTGGTCAATGAGATCCAGGAAGACTACTTCTTTAGCATCAAGACAGCAATCTGTATTTAATTAATATGCGTTAATTTTAATATAATTTTAATTTAATTTTCAATTCATAACATTTTTTTTGAATTATACCATTTGTTTTGATATATGTTTTTTTGTATTTGATTGCAGTGAAATTTACATTCAGAGATCCAAGAGGAAGATACAAGGACAAAATAAAAGCTCTGCCCGCTCACAGACTTGAGTAAGTCTGGAATGATGTGAAAGAGAAAGTTTTTATGTTTATCTTGTAAGAAGGATTCAGTGGCTCCAGCTAAGTGTGTCCTCTGGCATGACTTTCACAACAAGGTCACACAAACACGCCTTGTTTTCTTTGAAGCCAGCAGAATAATGGATTATGTGCAATGTTTTGATGAGAATTAACAAGGTTTGTTCTTCACAGTCCTGCTCTTGTTACTCTGTTACTGTCAGATTGGATGAGTTTCCAAAACCATGGAACAAAGCTTTTGTCCATGCACAAAAGAGGATGGGAGATCACCTTCACTCTATCAATCCCACAATGCTGCAAGTGCTGCACCTTTGGCATGTCTCCTATCAGTAAGTATGCTGAGGTCATGAGGTCAAGTTAATATTAAATCCAATCTGGATTTAATTCAGTTAAGTTTAACTTAATTGTCAGCACAGAACAAATGATGAAGACAGAATGTGTGCCTTATACCTGGTACAATATTACATTTATATCGACTACTGTCTTTTTAATTTGTGGCTCTATCATAATATCTCAGCATGTGATAGATGATAAGTCTGTTTGATTGTAAACATGCTGACAATCAATGTGCCCACTTGGTTGACCTACTTTCAGAAATGTCCGACTGATAGATGTACAGGAGTTCCACAGCAGAGAGGAGTCTATGGAGCTGTCTGTCTTCCAGCAAATTGTCACCAGACATATCGATAACGCCAGAGAAATCCTTCTCAGAAAGTGAGTCCACATTATCATTTAATGGATGACAGACTTTAATTAAATACACAATAAATCATGGGATCTCAAGTCAGCCTAAATAGTGGCTATAAATTCGTACATAGTAGCAATCTTTGCGTTTTTTTTACCAGTTGGATTCCTGAAGTGCAAGACATTTACTACCAAGGTTCCAGACGTAAACTGGTGCCTCCCTCCAGTAACATGACCAAGCTGTTGTCTTTCTTCAACTGCGCGGCTACACTGATGACATCCCAGCTGCAGAACCTTGCAGTCGACTCACTGAGGGACTATACAAACCTGTTTTCCCCAGACCAAGTAAGAGAAAGCATAAAAACCTAAGCTCAGCATATTTTTTAAAGGCATGGAAAGTTGGTTTCTTTTCATTTTCTTTGATTTGCTTTTCTCACAGGGATCAGTGGAAGCCTATAAACACCCAGGCTTTGTGCTCCATCTGAACCTGGGGGACCGAGAGCTCAGGTTTGAGCCAGACTTTCCATCGTATGAGGAGGCCCTCATTAACGTCTATGAGATCATGATCAGGTCCATCAGCATGGTGCCTCGTGTGGAAACCAAACTGTTCCCTGAATGGGTAAGAAGAAATGTCTTTGTGTAGTATCTATGAAAGCTGTGTCAGATCACTTTGTATGATGTTTTCCGTGCAGTTAATTAAAAGTACACAAAATGGACATAAGAACAGAAGCAGAATATATATATTTATATACTATAATGATATTGTATTGATGAAATGTTCTGTTCCTGAACCTCCTCCACTATGTGGTAATAGCTGACTCAAGTAGCGTATGCTATAACTTTGGCACTGCATCCATTTTTTCCCTTTGTGCCTGGAGTCGCAGTCAGACCTTCAGTATGGGAGCACCCTGAAGCCAACCATCCTCCCAGAGATCCTTGAGGCCCAGCGGGAGGAGGTGCGCCGGGTGTTCCAGGCTGAGTGCCTCAGGCCCAAGGAGTTTGTTCATGAGTACGACAAGTATGCCACACTGGTAACCAGGCAAGCAGATGAGGACGTGGAGCAGTTTCTCAGTGAGCAGCGCTCCTTCCAGGAAATCATGGAAAAGATGCTACACTACAAGGAGCTTGTTGATCGCATCAACATGTCATGCAAGGTACATGTACAGTTGCTTAAAAATAATATATTAATTTTTCGACAGTAAAGTGAATTAAATATATTAATATTAGACAGGAAAAAACATACTGTTGGTAACTGGTGTATGAGGATTTGAGGTGTACATAAGTTTCTTTACCTTGTAAGTTCAGCTACAATTATTATTCCCCATAGATCCCCCTGCAAACAGAAATTACATTTAATGAATTCTAAAATTTTAGTTGCTGTATGATAGGTACTGTATGTAACTGCACAGTATGAAAATTATAATATAACTGTTATTGACCTATACGTTGGGGTTTAGGTGGTACGTCTCGGGATGTTTGAGGTCCAGTCTCATAAGCTCATCCACTGTCTTGTCAAGCGTGCTCAGGACCTACAGCAGAGACTGTTAACGCGGATGGTACAGGACCACCAGGACATCAACAACAAGTCAGCTGACTCGTCATCTTGCGATCCACTCCTGTTTTTACTCCTCTAATATAACCAGCGACTGCTGCATTTGTTATGGTTTTGTTGGTGGATTTCTGACAGGAACAGTTGTACTAATATGCACCTTAGGAAATACTCAGAGAATTTAAGGGCAAAAATATGAAAATGTTCTTATTCTTAGTTTGAAGTTGTGTCGTAAACCCTCTGTACATGACAGTAAAATAATGTGTCTCCCTCTTGCAGGCTTTGTAATGACTTTGAGAGGATTGCAGAGAAGGCGCTGAGCACCCCCCCTGACACACAGAAACTGATGGAGCTTAAGGTAATGTCTCCTAATTCTTCTGATGCAAACCACTTTGGTGCAGTGTGTTAGCTTAAATTGTCTCTGACACCACCAAAGCAGTTAGGAAAAGCAACACACGTTACAGCCCCAGACGGTAATTATGATGCTATTTAGCATTTTCTGTCTCGTTCATCGCTTTAGTGTGTTATCTTAAATGTCACAAAACCTGGAATATTTCTTATTCTAGGCCTTATTTCAGCTGACTCTCTAATTTAAAACTATTTCTTTCCATATAACCACAGCAGTTTGTGTTGTTGCATTGTTTCCCCATTCAGGCCTACATGAGTAAGGTGGAGGCCACGGAGATGCCGATGTTGGAAAAGAGATTAAAAGACTCCAACACACAACTGTGTTTCCTGATGGACTTTGTCACCTTGTCCTCGTCAGACATGAAGCTCAATACACAGACCATCCAGTGGTTTAAGCGCTTGCCATCCATTTTTAAAGAACACAAACAAATCATTACTGAAAAGGCGGAGCAATTTCAGATTGGCCTCAAGGTTTGTGTTTCTATTTAATAGTTGTTGTTTGCTAAATTACTCATACAGTAATTTTTTTTTACTAATCTGTATATTTTTGCACCTTAACTGTTGAAATATTAAAAAAAAAATAGGTCATGGAAAGTTATAGTGAAAAAAGTGAATTGCAAGTGTCTGTGTTTGCGCTCATGTTCCAGTTGTCCCGTGAGCGCTTTGTGGAAGAACTGGAGAGCTATAGAGGACAGGTGGAGGAGTTTACCACCTTTGGGGAGCTGACAGATCTCAGCAAGTACCTGAAGAAAGCCCAGGACATGAAAGCCAAACTGGAGTTGGCCATGAAAAAGGTGCGTTACAACTTTCAAGATTAAAATGGAAGTTCATGATTAATCTGTAGCATTAACTGTGTCACATTAAAGAGAGTGAGAGTAGGTCATTTGTTGTAAATTCATGCAAAAGAATTATAGTCAAAGTGATGATTGATTTGTGGTATCTCTTACATTATATCATAGTATAACACCCTTTGTATTGAATGATTTTGAGTTTACTTCATTCATTAAATGACAACATGTGCTCTGAAATATTTTACCTCTAGGGGGCAGCATTCACCATAGTTACGTTTATAATTTAGTCATATTTGCAGAAATAGGTTTTATTTGTCATCTGTACTTTGCGTTCCTGTATCTATATATCATATACAATATGATCTTTGCGTGTCTTCGTTTATTCCTTACTTTCATTCTACCTGTTCCCCCACTTTGGAAAGATGAATGATTTCAATCTGGAGGAGGAGTCCTACGGCTGGTCTGTTTCCCATTACCCACAGCATAAAGAGATCCAGGACAAGCTCTCACCTTTCCTGCACCTCTATGAAACTGCCACTGATTTCTTAAACCAGTATGAGCAGTGGCTCCACGGGCCACTCTCTGGTGTGAACCCAGACAAGGTACGAGCACCAGAAAATTACAATTTTAATTACTATTAATTGCTAAAATGTCTTTTTTAAAACACAAATCACTGACCTTGAAGGTGGAGGAGTGTGTTAGCAACTACTGGCGCACTCTGTACAAGCTTGAGAAAGGCTTTGCTGAAGTTCCCAAAGCGCTAAACATAGCCACCACTGTGAAGGCCAAGGTAGAGGACTTCAAGCAGCACATTCCCATGGTGCAGGTAAGACCCCCAACAAAGTGATTTTCAAACAGAAGCCAAAATAAGGATAATTTTGTTCATTCATACAGGAAATGTTTTTATAAATATATGCCATTCTACCAAAAAACTAGATTATGTTATTTTCACAGGTACTGTGCAACCCAGGCTTACATGACCGTCACTGGGATGCAATGTCTGAGATAGCCGGGGTCCCTCTACAGCCAGCTGTTGATCGTGCCTGTATAGCTCACTTCCTATCCATGCACCTGGAAGAGCACCTGAGCAGCTTTGAAGGTGTTAGTGAGGCGGCCAGCAAGGAGTACTCCCTGGAGAAGGCCATGGAGAAAATGGCCAGTGAGTGGGGTGACATGGAGTTCAGTATCGTGGCCTACCGAGAGACGGGCACTTCCATCCTGTCGTCTGTTGATGAAGTCCAGATGCTTCTGGATGACCATATAGTTAAGACACAAACAATGAGGGGCTCACCCTTCATCAAGCCTTTCCAGGTGGAGATACGGTAAGAAATTAGATTTACTCAAAAATCCTTCTGCATAGCTTGCAAGAAAAAGCAAACTGCAATCTGTACATAAAGTCAACTGGTCTATACATTACTTGCTGGGTCCCATAGAAATGACTATGCACCACCACCATTGCCATAGCAAAGCCACAAATAAATTTAAAACAGCAATTTTTAACAACACGTGGGAGGAGGGGGTAATAAATGGTGAAGTGATGAAGTGTTAATTGGACACATGGGAATTTTACTAATTTAGCAGTATTTAGAGTATTTCTGCCATGGTATCTGAGCCGGGCCAATAAAACTATTAAAACTCCCACAAAACCTGTAACCTGTTTGTCTGTAAAATTCATAACTTTTCTCACTTTATTTCCCTAAATTCAGCAAATGGTAAGAATCCCTCATCCTCAGATTTGTGAGATTGCAATTTCATGTTGCTGCCAGGCACAACTGGACACATTATTCCCTGCAGCTCTTAAAAATGTACAGCGTACTCATGGGTTAAATGCTAAGGTGGTTACTGTAATGAGTTTCTGATTTTTATAATATCACATGAAAAGTTTATGATGCCATTATCTTGCTTGGTGGGTGGGAGTCAATGATACCATAGTGAGAATGAGGATTTTGTTTGGTTGAAAGAATTGGAAGCCCACTTTTTAGTGTCTCTAATCAGTTATTGCATCTTTTGCTCAGCAGAAATTAGAATTTATGTTCTTATCTTCTTGTCATCACTTTCTCTTTCAGACAGTGGGAGGACAAGCTGCTGCTGCTTCAAGAGATCCTGGATGAATGGCTGAAGGTGCAGTCCACCTGGCTTTACCTTGAGCCCATATTCAGCTCCCCAGACATCATGACTCAGATGCCGGAAGAAGGGAGACGCTTCACAACTGTAGACAAAACCTGGCGGGACACCATTAAACAAGTTTCCTTGGTAGGTTGTTGCATTTGTATTATCACGGCCGAATGCAACAATTATTATTTAATATTTAATACAGTGAAACTGTGGTGGCGGAAATTGGTAGAAGGATCTATCTAGGACTGCATTTGAGAGAATTCATCCTGAACCATCTATCCAAACTATTCACAGCAGTAAGATTGACAGCAAAGAGTGAGGGTGATTCCAGATTTTACGGCCTAGGACACAGATATTCATCAGAAGCAGGGAAGAGTATTTAGACAGATAGACAGGGGCAGATAGTGCAGAGGTGAGAGAGGTGGGACTGAGTTAGAAAGGAATTGTGAGGAGGATAAAAACAACAGAAGGAGGACAGGAAGTGAGAGTTGCATCAGCCTCCTCAAAGAGTTTCCAAAGGGTAATTGGCGTCCTCAGTAGACCTGAAATGAGACACATCAATTTCAGGCAGTGTCCTCCAGAAAGCCCAGGCTGACTGCACCACCAAATAGAAATTATGGATTTTGTCTGGAAGGGGCAGGGCCATACTGAGACACTAAGAAAATGAGGTCACCGGGGGACAGGGAGCCTACACACACAGATGTGCTTGCCTAAACCCCAGTCTAATGTGAGTTGTGTGCACGTTTCTCGTGCACGTTGGCACAAGCGTTGCTACAGTGCAGTTTGCACAAGCATTTTGTGCTCACCCAGTTTCAGGAAAATATGGCCTGGTTTCTTATCAAGCTTGAGTTAAACTCTGTGTTAACTTAGTCTTAGCGCTTTGTATGCTGGGACTTTATTCTCATATATTTGTACCACACATTTTGAATGTGAAGATTCTATAATTTAATGGGCAGTTTAATTGTTTTTATTTAAATTATTTGCCTTGGAAGGAAAAGATGTGTGTAACATTACTGCTGATGAATAGTTATATTGTGTTAAAGGAGTAAGGCTCCTCACAGCTGCTTATTTACCTTGAGAGCGTCCAGAAGGAGTTTTCATTGTTACATGCTGTTTGGATTTAATTAGAAAGTAAGTAAGCTATTTGATGTTGGCCTCTCATCCTTACCAAGGTAATTATGTAATTTCCTGGCAGTGAAGATAATTTAACATTTTTCCAAATTAGAAGACACAGACCTGTTCCACTTTTAACAACTAATTTACTGTTTCAAACCACTTGTCCGACGTCCCAGTAAGGGCAGCGTACAAGCATATTATCCTTGCTGCCATATTAGCAGCGCCGACTATTTTTCTCTTAATTGCATCTGTGAAAAAGAAAATTACAACACACTGAAAACTTTGCTATTCAACATAAGTGGACGCCTGCTGTCCTTCCTACTGTATGAAAACATCCACATTCATGCACAAAATGGATTTTCCTCCACTGGCCATGATAAATTATTGAACACGTCACACCAACTAGAACTGCTTTTCTTCTGCAAGGCGTCTAATGTCATGCCCCCCCCCCCCAAAAAAAAAAAACAAAAACAAAAAAAATGGAAATGTCTTGGAAAACCCTATGTGTTTAAATATCTTGCACTATATGAGGAAACCCCAATGGGGCAGTTCTCCATGATAGTCTGACACTGAGGATCAATTTTATCTTGTTTGGGTCTGGCAGCATCCCAGCAGCAACAAGTCTCCTTTACAAATTCTCCCTGTGGTTGTGGTTTCAGCTTTTAGCTACTGGCTTGCTGACTACAACTTGAAACTTGCCTGCAGAACATTATTATTGTCAGACTGTGTCACCCAAACTCCACTGAATGGTGTAAATTGTATCTGAGTACATTTAGTCGTACACAAACTAATCCAGCTGAGCCGCATGAGTCCACAGAAACACCTTTTTTGTTGTCATTTTAATATTTATTTGGATTTTTGACTCATAGCTTCTTAATTTAAGTATGAATATAGTTATAAGGTACTACAAAAAATATGTGGGAAATACAAACCTTTTGTCTTTTTAAGAAACAAAAACACATAAACTCACGACAAAACCATGACAGTATTTATTATCATGCTCAAAGTGGCAGTCCTGTTAAGGCTGGGGTGCTGAGCAGGTTGAGATCAGTGACCAGGTGAGTTGGGTGAGAGGAAAAGCTGTTTTTATTGACAGCAAGGTCCACAAAAAATTCACAAAAAAGCCAAGAAGGTTCAAAAAGGAAAAAAAAACAACAACAAAGATGCCGTGGCAGGCTTGGAGGCAGTGAGTCCGGGTGCAGCTCTAGGAGGATAAACTAGTAATCGCAATACTCCAGCGTTGAACACAGGTCCGCCAGAGTCATAAATAGGAAACCAGGTAATCAACAAATGCAGGACATCTGTGTGTAATTGGCCACACCCGGACTCCACCTCAGCCACGGCAACCCCTGCAAGACAGGGAAAAGGGAAAAGAAACCAAAAAAGAACAGCAACCAAAACAGATCATAACAAGTCCCTTATATACTTCCCCTCCAGGTCAATGCAACATAGTTAACTACTGTATTTGTTGTCTAGAAACAAAATTGATAGCATTTTTTGAATCTATATTTTAAAATTATTTATTTAAAACTGGAACTATCTCAACTCCATAATACTGGACAAGCCAATGGCTCTCCTTCCCAAATTTCACATAAAAATGTTTGCCCAAACTGCTGTTATCACTTCAACCACTGGGGGTTGCTCAAGATCCACTTATATTCCACTGCCTCATGGCCCTCACATCCCAAAGTCTGCTTTCCTGTACCGTTTCTCTACCGTTGCGTGCACATTTGAGATAAAACAAGGCCAAATCAATTTAAAAGACAAATTTTAATGAACCTGCTTCCTTTTATCATTGCAGCAGAACCAAACGTATGCCCCTTCTAATGAGCACAGAGAGGGACAAACAGTGGGCTCCATAGATCTCATGGAGATGGAGATGAGAGACATATTGTGCGCTCATAGACTCATGGATTCAGACTATAGAAATATAATAATTATAATCAGTAAACGAATAAGTCACAGAATATTGCAATCACACTTTTTGTGTTGTAGGTGTGTGGTGTGGGTTGGTTATGCTTTTTTTTACCCACTCTACATCAGCTGTGGACATTTATTGTCCCTCATTGAGGCCATTTGTATCTGCATAAAAACTACATTATCACACATAAAACTGGCATTAGGACATTGTTATCCCCTGTGTGCACATTAATAACTCCCCGCTGGCAGACTGAACGCAACAATAACCTTCTTATTACACTCCGCTCTTAACAAATGTGAAAAAAAAAATCACAAGTCTGATCAAATCGATGAGAAGCTAGACTCACAGGTCATCAGTCAGACACTCTTAGCCCACTGAAAGACAATCAAATCAGCGTTTTTGTCTGGGTATCTAATCCTTTAGCTTGGCTAATAACCTTGTTCATTTTCTTTTGGCTTTTACAATGTTTGTAATTCCCCTTCGCCGACTGCTACTTTGGAAAAACAATCCAACATGGTTTAAAGTCTCAATATATATTTGCTCCCCTTATTATGCGATGAGCCTAGAGAGCAGGAGTTACTCCAGAATGAGGGAAAACCTAATGCCACCACTTCAGTCATCATAAGCATTAACAGTAATAATGGGAGATAAAGAATAATTACCTCATCTGATCCTCAGATAGGAGATTGTCCTTTGTCTGCACCTCATTTAAAAGGACAAAGCAAATACTATGCCGAGTGTGTCTAGTGCAAAATGATTTGCATTAAACACAGCAACACTTGTCATGTGCCCTCTTTTACACCCATAGTAGTTTTGTAAATATGTAGATAGTTTTAAATTAAATTACATCTTGCTATTGGCTACGAGATGCATCATACATCATGATTTTTGTCAGCTACCATTTCTGCTATTTCTGCTGGTTCCCTGTGCATGACCAAGAAGTGATATTCTTGCAGTGTTGTTAAATTGTGGGATAATGGTCAATAAAAACCTGCAAAGCAATAGAACAAAAAAAATTCCAAGACTTCTGCCTTTATTCGTACTTGTGGTGGTGTCAGAAATAAAGGATGGATATAAGGAAATGGTCTTATGTTACTCCATGGTAGCCCTGTATCTTCCATCCCTCCTGCGTTTTATTTCATCCCGTTCCGAGGATGACATCAGTCGGTGTGTTTTATTTTAGAATTGCCAATGTTTTTATATGAGCAGGTTCAGACATTCGCTGTCAAACCCTGAAGATTAGATAGAATTTTTATTTAGGTCCTTCCCGGGGCAGAGGATATTGAATTAGTGTGCAGATGAGATGATATCAGAACTGAAATATTTCACAAGGTGCTAGACAGGCCTCGGGTGAAATCTCTTTTACTGTCCCATCACAGATTTTCCCAGGGTAGTGTGTGACAACTGAGCCTCGCTGTGAAACGAACAGTGGATATTGTTAAAGAAAGGGGTTTAGGGTTGCCTTCAAGGCAGAATTAAATAAGAGCAAAAAATGCACAGCACATTTTCAATTCTATGGATATCGAGGAACTGAAATGCAACTTAGATGCAACTCGGAAAAAAAACAGGATGCAGTGAATAGAAGCGATAACAGAGGTAATGATATGAAGTAGCTTGGTACATTAAAGTTTTCTCTGTGTTAGGACAAGCATGTGATGGCAGTGATAGCTATTGAAAAGATGCTGGAGAGGATGAAAAAGTCCAATGAGCTTCTGGAGATGATCCTCAAAGGTCTAAATGCTTACCTGGAGAAGAAGCGCCTCTACTTCCCTCGCTTCTTCTTTTTGTCCAACGAGGAGTTGCTGGAAATCCTCTCTGAGACCAAAGACCCCACAAGGTAAACAGGCTTCGTTGTCTGTACCGTCATAATGATCATTTTTTAAAAATCATATTGTCATGCCTTAATAACAGTTTACATCTTTATATATCTTTATAGTTTATTTAGTTGGACCTCCCTGAGGTCCATGAGAGATGAAAATGTTCAGTTCACACAGTTAGTCTGTCTACTGTATATATTTAATGCCCCATTTCAGACCTGGTTTTAAGTAAGTGTAGTGTTGATATGGCAAAACATATAGACATTGCGAGGTATCCATCGTATGTGCCCACGTGCATCCCACACCTGATGCCGTTTATGCGATTAACATAATTAGGATGCAGTCGGGTGCTTTCACACCTGTTCCTGAAGCTGACATCTTTATACCAGGTCAAAAGAGGGTCAATGATAAATAAACACAAAGCTGCTTCTGTAATAAAATATGTCGTAAAGGAAGCGGGGAAAGAGATTCATCTTGCGAAAATAGCACATCTCAAAAATGAAATACCGCGCAATAATAAAGATTTGTGGCCGGTGAAGAACAGATGTTCACCTAAGCACAGATGATCAAGCAGCCTGACCTAAGCAGTCAGGGGGTGTGCTGGGTTTTTGGGTCAGACAAGTGCAATGCAGGAGAAAAAAATGGATTTTTTGTTGTTTTTTTTGTGGAAAGATTTGAAATACTGCTCAATGAATATGTCAATAAAATCATAGTTCTTATTTGTTTTGCTTATACTGTAAAAATGTTAATTGATGACAAATGCTATTTTCCCCAAACACACACAGGGCCCTGTGTGTATTAGTGCATCATTCAGTTCCTCCAACATTATGTCAGATGTACTGTATGCACTTGCCTTTGTCTCCCACAGGGTGCAGCACCATTTAAAGAAGTGCTTTGAAGGCATCGCTAGCGTGGTTTTCACTGATGTGCTGGATATAACTCACATAAAGAGCAGCGAGGGAGAAGTGGTGCAGCTGCTGGATGTCATTTCCACCTCTAAAGCCAGGGGTCAGGTGGAGAAGTGGCTTCTGGAGCTCGAGAATGGCATGACGGCCTCGCTGCACAAGGTGTGTTGTGAACTTCATTCATATATGCAACCCAACAAATACATGCTCCCAAGTTCAGCCTGTGCTTTTAATGGTTAGTCTTTATCCTTTATAATAATATGCTCCGTGACACAGAAACATGGGAGTAAAGACTCTGCCCCATACTGTAGGTAATCAGTGAAGCCATCCAGGCATATCCCAATGAGCTGCGGATCAACTGGGTGCGAGCTTGGCCGGGCCAGACAGTGCTGTGTGTTTCACAGGTCTACTGGACAAAGGATATACATGAAGCCATCAGCTCAGGGCAAAAGGTGATCAACTCTTTGTTCTATCTGTACAGTATGTATTTTTGAATTACAAAACCTATTTTATTATTTATGTTGTTGCCAGGGATCTTAGGACAATCAGACCCAGCAGTGTTTGCTGTTGTGTTTGTTTTTACTGTCAAACACGAGAGGACAATTTGGGTTTTCAGATGAGGTCTTGATAGCCCACTCCCCTAACGCTGGTGGGCCTTTTCTGTTTTCTAATACCTCTCTGCCTCAGGCTCTCAGCGCCTACCTGGAGCAGAACAATAAACAGATTGAGGACATAGTGGCACTTGTGCGTGGCAAGCTGTCAAAGCAGAACCGTGTGACTCTTGGAGCTCTGGTTGTGCTGGATGTCCATGCCAGAGACGTGCTGGCTTCACTGGTGCAAAAGGGAATAAGTGATGAGAATGACTTTGAGTGGCTCAGCCAGCTGCGGTACTACTGGGTGGTAGGTTGAAGGCTTTGAGTATTTGGTTCCTTCGGGAGCTATTACAGCAACATGTAGCACTAAAGGGGACGATTGAATTATTTATTTTCATTCATAGTAAATGCAGAGTAACTAACCTCTGATTTCTGGATCCCACCCAATGCAGGAAAACCAACTCCACACCAAGATGATCAACGCTGGTCTGCCTTACGGCTATGAGTACCTTGGCAACACACCACGTCTGGTTATCACGCCTCTCACTGACCGCTGCTACCGGTAAGCAACACACACAACCATACAACTACCCATACATCACTGCTGCTAAAAAGTCTTCCCAAACTTCCCAACCCCCAAATTTGGAGATAGATAAATACAGCTTTGTAGATTTTACCGTACATATTTAAGATATGAATGTGCGTTGTTGTAGGAGAAAGACCAAAAACATTTTTTTTAAATCTCTCAGAGAGTTTATTTTAGACAGATAGTGTTTAAGAGAATGGGGAAAACAGTGTTAGTTACTTTGGTGTGGCATGACGATTGCCGGACAACCTGCCAATCTCCTGAGGTCACTATTTTACAAGACATCAGTCACAAGTAGAGTGTAAATCTGTGGGGAAATGGAAAGCGTCTCAGAATGACCAGAACATCCAGTCTTTAGGTGGAGAGGTCTACAACAGCAGGAGACCACACTAGGTTCCTCTCCAGTCCATCAACAAAATGAAATACACCAGACAGAGATCTGAGGCTGAGGAGGACACAGACTCATCAACACCGGACAGATGAAGACTGAAAAAATGTGGTTTGCTTGACCAGGATGCAGAATCCTGCTGCAGCAGCATTAATTCATGGACTCTGCCTGCCTTGTGTCAACAGTCTAGGGTGGTGGTGGCTGTGTAATGATGTGGGGAATGTTTTCTTCACACTGTATGGGCCCTTAATACCAATCAGTCATGGTCTGAATGACAGGGCTTTGGAAGGGTATGAAACAGGAGACTGGCAGCAGGACTGTGCAGCTGACAAATCTGCACAAATGATGTGATGCAGCCATCTCAGCATGGAGTTCACGCACGTGTGTGTGTGTGTGTGTGTGTGTGTGTGTGCGTGCTGGAGAAAGGGTGGGATTATCATACCATTTCATTTTGCACAAATAAATATACACACCATGCCAAATATTGCAGGAATTTTAACACTGTACTGTCTAAACCTCAGTTACAGCTTCAAACCTGCCGTGGAAAGTAACCCTCAGTAACAGTTATTTTTCCTATCCACTTATCATTGTTAGCAGAATCCTGTATTACATTACAAAAGCTGTCCTCGTTATAATATTGAGAAATTAATCTATAGTTTATATGAATAGCTCATATTTCGCAAGACGTGCCCTACAACACTTAAAAAGGGTGAGGAAAAAACGACTTTAAAAAAAACAGGAGGAGAAACAACCTCAGGGAAAGTCACAAGTGAGGGATAACGATATTTAAAAGATTTATGAGAGTGAGAGAGAGAGAGAGAGAGGAAGAGAGCGAGAGAGACGGCAGAGGAGAGATGAAGCACTGTCAGACTTGGTTGTTGAAATGTCAAAAATACTTAGCTGCAGTAGTGTTATTAGAAATAACTGCAGCGTGTTGAACTTTAATAGGGGGGTTTGTGCGTCAGAAAGCCTCAAACACTGTCACTTTTTACCAAACAGCTTTAATCCTGCAGTGAAACATCAGACACGTCAACATGTTACTGCGTTAATGTTGCAGCAGGAAGCTGGAGTTGACCTATTCTGTCAACCTGTCGACGTGCTCCTGTTGATAAGGATATTTATTGTTAATGCAATAAGGGAACCTATTCCATAAGCCATAACCGGTCGGTTCATCCTCCTTCAGCACATTGTTTGGGGCCCTCCACCTCCATTTGGGTGGAGCACCGGAGGGCCCAGCCGGCACAGGGAAAACCGAGACCACCAAAGACTTAGCCAAGGCTGTCGCCAAGCAGTGTGTGGTCTTCAACTGTTCTGACGGACTGGACTACATCGCTCTAGGCAAATTCTTCAAAGTGAGTTCTTTGCTGATGACTGAATTTTTAATTTTTTTTCCACAACCACTAGCACTAGAGTTCATCTCATACTATTTTCTTTTTGTGCCAGAACGGCATGCATCACTGCACTCTGTCACACATTTTTAACATAGCACGGTGGTGCCCATCACTATTCAAACAGAATGTACTGTATATGCATTCCTTCTGATTAGACTTGTTTGTGTGTGTGTGTGTGTGTGTTTGTGTGTCCAGGGCCTCCTGTCCTGCGGAGCTTGGGCCTGCTTTGACGAATTTAACCGCATTGACTTGGAGGTGCTGTCTGTGGTGGCCCAACAGATTCTTACCATACAGAGAGGTTTGTGCTTTTGTCACAGCCTGGTTCTATTTCTCTTTGAGCTTGGTGTAAGAGAAGGTTTTGTTGTTCTCTCATCAGTCCAAAAGCTTCGATTGCAAAGACGAGCAACACAAAGCTGATCTGTTTTTCTTAGCACAAAGGATACTGCAACTTACAGCTGTTTTTAGTCTGACTATAGGTTTTAAAGCAAGACATTTTAAAGCTTCTTGTCCTATTTGCCACTAACGTGCCATGTGTTACTGCGTATACATGTGATATATGCTGGGTAATTCCTCATGGTGTGCTGATTAAACAGTTTACAAAGATGCACCAGACTAAAACCATAATAGTTGTTAAGGAAATGAAACATTTTCACTAGAGTCTAAATTGTACAAAGGTTTAGGACAAATGCATGATACACTGTAACGCTGTCTTTGTGTCCAGGGATCGCGGCGCACACTAAAATGCTGACGTTTGAAGGAACAGAGCTAAAATTAGATCCCTCCTGTGCCGTGTTCATCACCATGAATCCTGGCTACGCTGGACGATCTGAGCTACCAGACAACCTCAAGGCACAGAACCAGTTCTTTGACACTGATTACCTTTTCATTTAGAATTGAAAATACTGAATATGCAGTTAACGAATTTGAATTATGATAATTGTGTCTATTACTATGTGTTTTTGCTGACTAAAAGCCTGCAGTATCCAAACGTAATGAGCGTAATGGTTAAACTTAAAACTCACAAAATTGAAAATACAACCATATGTCTCAGTTTAGTAAAACTGTGTCTGTACCAGGCTCTGTTCAGGACCGTGGCTATGATGGTACCGGACTATGCCATGATCGCAGAGATCGTGCTCTACTCCTGTGGCTTTGTGAACGCACGGCCCCTGTCTGTGAAAATCGTGGCAACCTATCGACTCTGTTCGGAGCAGCTGTCCTCGCAGCATCACTACGACTATGGAATGAGAGCTGTCAAATCCGTCCTGACTGCTGCTGGGAACCTGAAGGTATCTCGGGATGACTCTGATATAAGGGTGATGTCATGCCATGATAATATTTGTAATACAGAGCAAGCATTTTGTTTCAAGCTGTTTTTTTCATACATGGATTATTATTACATTGATAACATTAAGATTTTATATTTAGATTATGTGTGTGTGTGTGTGTGTATACTGTAAACATGTTATATGCCCTCACTTTGGTTGAGTGGTGCATATAATAGATGTGTTTTTCATCAGTTTGTGGCTGGAGATATTATTATGTCCTCTTAGCATTTACATCTTCTTAAATTTAATCAGCAGTGAAACTATCTTCTTCATGATCCATGATTCAACAGCTTCTTATTTGTACCTATTTAACATCTGTTTACACCTCTCATCCTCTCGTCTTACTGTTTTCCCGCGTTCGACTGTTGTGTTCTCCTTTCCTCCTCTCTCCTCCTCGGGGCAGCTCACGTTTCCAGAGGAGAATGAAGACACTCTTTTGCTGAGATCCATTATTGATGTCAATCTGCCCAAGTTCTTGGCCCAGGACCTGAAGCTATTTGAGGTGCGATAGAGGGGAGCTCCTCCTGTATTGATTAACACAGCAGCACACGTCACCCGATGTCAGTCATTCAGTTTGTTTGACACCTCAGTGCACAAAGACAATTTAAGTCTGCTTGATTCAAAAGAGTTAACTTTTGTTAAGAAATACAACTGGTCACTGACTAGATTTTGTCTGCCTGTCATTGTGTCTGTCCTCCAGGCCAGTGTGTTTTTGCATGACTAATAACCATTTTACCATTAATATGAAATATGTCATGTGCCTTTACGTTGCTTGACTCAATGTTCTTCACCACCTTTACCCGTCCGTCTCAGGGAATCACATCTGACCTCTTCCCGGGGGTGAAACTCCCAAAGCGAGACTATCGCATTCTGCTGGAGGCGATCGAGGAAAACTGCCAACGCATGAATCTGCAAGTCACCAGTTTCTTTGCTGAGAAAATCCTGCAGATCTTTGAGATGATGATAGTGCGGCACGGTTTCATGCTGGTGGGTGAGCCCTACGGGGGAAAGACTAGTGCCTACCGTGTGCTGGCAGCAGCTCTTCACGACGTCTGTAAGAAGGTAAGATTTCCTGTTAAACACTTATTATAGGCTGTTAAAGCTGGTTGGAAACGAAGAAGAAATGTAATTTACCGTAATGGCAACTGTTGAGAAAGGTGTTGTAAACAGGCTCAGGTTGTGTTTTGATCCGCAGCTACTTTATTGCCTTGAGCGTTGTTCTGTAGTTGTCCTTGCGGTCCAACCTATCCATTGTGTTCATGTCAGGTATTAGACTGGTTAATTTGTCAGGAGTGTGAAAAAAGCTCATTATATTCACATGGTTGACCATGCATTTTTAAAAAAAAATTATATTCTATTATCATTTTGCTTGCAGTCTCCTGTATTTTAATGTAAAAAAAAAATCCAAACTTGAGAACTTCAAAAACGGCAAGTAGGAATATGTATTATCATCAATATCCAAGGCTTCTCTGCGACACACGTTTGTCCCGAGTAAACACATCCATCCAATTTGTCAGAGCTGTATTCGTTGTTTAGTAGTTATCGATCTCAGAGTGAAGAGCAGAACTGGCTTGTTGTGTATATGGCTGAGGGCTGAGAAACATCCCACAAAGGAGACAGATGAAGGCCTGCTGATTGAATGCCTGGTATCGCCACATTTATCTTAGTCATCCGTGTTGCCGCACATCCACTGATCATGTCCGACTCCGCTACCCTCTTTTTTTCCCTGTCACCAGCCCGTACCCTCATTGTTTTTAACTCAAAGTGACACCGTGTGTGAAAAGCCTATTGCCGCAGTTTTTGCTTCTCTTCCTTAGTTTCGCAGGTTTCCTGTCAAACAGACAATAATCCTGTCCTGCTGTAGTTTATGAGTCTTAGTAGCAGCATGTTAGTGGAATGAGTGACAGTCGCGCTCACTCAGATGGATTTTTCGGTGCATTTTTTCAAACTTTGTGTTTGAATGTATGCTTGACTGGTATTACAGGGTCTCATGGATGAGAACCAGGTGCAGATCACAGTTATCAACCCCAAATCCATCACCATGGGCCAGCTCTATGGCCAGTTTGACCCGGTCTCCCACGAGTGGTCCGACGGCATCCTCGCTGTCAGCTACAGAAACTTTGCTGACTCCCAGGTAAGTTGGCTGCCAGTGAATATTTTGGTTAACTATCAGGCAGAACAGCAGGTTGAGCAGATTTTAGTTCAGGGACAACAGCTGCCCAATATATAAAATTCAGCAGAATCCTCCTTCATACAGATGAACACTGATCCATGTGCAGGTTCAATCACACATCGATGTGTGCATATGTGATTGGATATAGGTCACATGAAAACAGTAGAAGCATAATAAATGTTAATATTATATATGTAAAATATTCATATCCTATGTTTGTATGATACTGCATCCTGCACAACCCCTGATTTAAAGCATATTTAGCAAAGCTCAAATGAACCAGGTTCATTTGCAGAGAAGAATCTCCATAGGTAAGCGAGTACCAGCAAAGCAATGTCTTCACAATTAATGCCATGCCATATTATGTATCCATTAGGTTATTTAGCAAACAACAACAATCACAATAATAATATGGGATAGCCCTGATTATTTTGCCCCTGATTCCAATCTGAGTTTAATGTTGTCTATATGCTGATATGCAGTCCCAATCAGATTCTTGTATTCGCCGAGAAAAAATACAGTTGCTTAGTTCGTAAAGCACATTTATCCCTTGGACTAATTTATGGGAATATTGAAGGTTTGTTTACACCACATAGACGCTTGAGGGATTTAGTGGAGGCATTTGTTGCACTTTTGTGTATTTTAGCTAGTTCAGCCGATGTGTTCCAGACATAAAGCTTATTGCGCATGTGACACATAAGGATGTAACCAAAAGTGCAGCTCAGTCGTGTTTTATATTACAGGTAGCCGTGCAACAAGAAACTGCCATAGAGGATGAGAATGAGATGCGTTGTAAACATTTACAACTTTAGGATGGATCACTGTACAATATGTGTGACATTCCAATTAATTGTAAGCTGTTAGAAAAGCAGCAGTGACAGGCCAAGTAAAAACACATGGCTGTCATTTTTACATCTTTTATTATAACTTATTATAACTCTGTTTCCATCACGTGCGCACGCTGCCACCCACACAGAGGAGATGACTGCAGTGGAGGCAGGTCATTATGGAAAGTGATTCGTTTGACCTATTCTCAGATTGTTTCCAAATGAAGTTGTCATTTTAGAAATTGTCTCTGTACATAAATTTGTAATTTCACAAATAGTTTTTTCTTGTCAATGAATAAGGAGTATGAGCAGCTGTTATGACAGCCCAGGCAGTACATACTGATGCAATGAAAATGGAAAACAAGAATTTGGGCTTGTCTTCATTCAGTTTATTAAAAAAGTCAGTTTTCTCCCTAGGAAAAGTGTTTCCTTGTTTTTCTCTGCATCATATTTTACTCAACCAATTTTTGTGTGCTAATCTGGAGTCAGCACCGGTGTAGTGTATTAAACTCTTTGCATACACAACCTATTTTTTTTCAGTGCCCACGCTCTGTCAGATCATTACATTACAGCATACACAATTCTCTCTGAGGCACCAGATGGCCCCCGCCCAGACATATCCATTTGTTTGTATTACTACAAATCAATTTAAAGCACAGCACTTGCCAGCCCATTTAACTGGAGAATTGACGCTTGTTGTCAACATCTATTATGACAGTGTAGGTGTTAATTTTATTCATTTAGCAAACATCTTTTACTTTAATTTAGTGTGCGAGTTCTTTTCCTGACCTTGAAACTACACACACTACTTTCTTTTCATTGGAAAGAAGTAAACTTCAAACAAAGAGTATCCAGCCTCCTTGGCCAACATCAAGAATTACATGAATTTACATTTTGGCCTGTATTTGTCTGAAATATTTATGAATGACAGTATGTGGTTCACCCAGAGTAAATCAATTTAAAATATAAAAACTTCACTATGGTAGCCAATATTGTTATTATTATTATATATTTTCCTCACAAAGGTAAATAAGCAATAAGATATTTTGTTTTTTTTCCTAGAGCCCAGATAGAAAATGGCTTATTTTTGATGGCCCAGTAGATGCCGTATGGATTGAGAATATGAACACAGTACTGGACGACAACAAGAAGCTGTGTCTGATGAGCGGTGAGATCATCCAGATGTCTCCGCAAATGAGCTTCATTTTTGAGCCCATGGACCTTGAGGTGGCATCTCCAGCCACGGTGAGAAGCACACTGACTTTGATTCATTATAATATGTGCTGATGTCCTGTTTTTTTCCCTTTGTATGGGAATTGTTCGGCATGAATCAGTTATACTTCTTATACAGAAATAGACTGTACAGTATATTCAGTCAGAGTGTACAGACTGTATTGTAGCTTTGTTGCAATAACATTGTGCTGTACTGATTCAAATGTAGGTAATATAGTCCCACATCATCTAATCATTCTTACAGTTACACAAAAGCCCTTCATGCCTGTTTTGATTACACACATTTTCTCCCCTTCATCTTAATGGTCTCAGTCTGCAGCTTTAATTATTTGTTATCGTAGTGTAAAAATTGCTGAAAACGGGATCCGTGTCTAGTATTTTCAGATTCAGGTTGAGTTTGCCTAATTATAATAATAAAAAAAGGTGATGTAAAAGGGTGTAAAGGATGTTATCAAGCGTCAATAGTTTAAATGAGTTACTTACATTTACAGTATTGTTGATTGACTAACCGGTCCTGCAATTCATGATCTAACCCAGTGAAATTACAATGCGTTCCTCTGTTTTCCCCCTTTTTTAATCATTTCAACACAGATTATGTCAAACTTTTAAAACAAAGAGACTTCATGTTGCGTTTCAAAACGTTTTTTAATTGTACCATTCCTTATAGTCTGTTGTTTTGAGGCGGTTTCAAAGGCTACTCCTTGCAACACAGAGATGCCTGGAGAGAAAACCATCTCCCTGAATGCATCTAGCTGGCTCTACTTTTTTTTTAAATCAGACATCTATTTTTGATTCTCTATAGCCTGGCATCAGTGTTTTCATCATGCTGATCGCTTTGTTCATGGTCCCCTTTGTACTCTGTTGATCTCTCCTCGTCTATGTGCAAGTTATTTATCTTAAAACCTTACCTTTGTCGTTTTCTCCCCTACCTCATCTGCATAACTATCATGTCATATTTAACAGGTAAGAACAAACACAGGAAAAAAAAAATCAAATACCAACGATCATATACTGTATTGCCTTCTCTCAGAATTTGAATAATGAAGATAATATGGCAAACAAGTACAGATTCACACGTAGTTCACGGCTTCCTCTGTAATCAATTCATTAATTACTGATCATTAATTACTGTCACTCTTGGTGCTGACACTCAGTGGGTTATGAGGCAAATTGCAATTGGTGAATATGGGCTATACAAATAAAATTTGATTGATTGATTGATTGATTAAATATACAGCATACTGCAGAAAAGTTGATACATTGATTTACCTAAACAACAGTGGTATAGAAGTGTGTTTTCAGATGTGATATATGTTTCTGTCAGGTGTCTCGCTGTGGTATGATCTACATGGAGCCACATATGCTGGGCTGGCGGCCTCTTATGCTGTCTTGGCTCAATACCCTGCCAACCACTGTCAGTGCCACTCACAAAGACCTCATCACTGCCCTGTTTGACCGCCTCCTGCCAGCCTGCCTACAGCTTATTCGAAAGGCCACCAAGGTGCTGACTCATCCTCAGGAGTTTTCATTTTATAACAATTTAATCTAAATGAGTCCTGTTTTAAAAACAATATTTCAGCAATTATGTCATATTAAGCAATAAATCTTAACAAAATAGCCTGTTCACTCAACTATAATATATAAATAGCTTATTGTTGATGCGCGTTGTTTTTTATGTTTGATTTCAGGAGCTATCGCCGACGTCTGACACCAGTCTTGTCAAGTCCTTGATGAATTTGATGGACTGCATGATGGATGAGTTTCATGATGAAGAAAAAATTAAAAAAATGAATGAAAAAGATGTTTGCTCCTGGTTGGAGGTTTGGTGCTAGATATTATTATTATTTGACTGATATTATTTATTGATATATTAACATTTTTGTGTCATTTTTGACACAACTATGACCTTTTTTGTACAAGTCCTGCCATTTTTCACAACATCTTCCACAGCTATAAGGTGACATTTCCTGGTAATTTTGGACATCATTCTGAGATATGACGTTTTTTTTCCCATTTTGGAATTCATACTATACGATTACATTTTTTGCCATAGACAATAGTATACTATGTTGTTGTTTGGCCATTACGACATACTATAATATATTTTCTGGCTATGTATGATGATTGTTTGGCCATACTATTTGTATTTTGTGATTTTTGAGGACATAATCTATGATGATATTTTTTGGTATACAGTATATTTGGTATATATTTTTGACAACATGTTATACTGTGACTTTTCGGTCACACTTTTTCATTCACTTTAAATACCTCATCCCAAACCATATAAATATCTAATTTTCAATTGAACCAAAGCACATTTTATATACAGTATATCTTTAAAATTGTCACACTGTGACAATTTGCAGTAAAATTAGAGAAGAATAAATATTTATATATAATATATAAAAGTATGCTCAGAAGTATTTAAAGAAGCTTAGGCTTGATTAAATGATTTTCAGCTTATAGTAAATGAGAAAAATTAGAACTAGGTTTGGCTCTTAAATTTAGAAGCTTTCTACTTTACTAATATGCAATACAACAAAGATTCTGTCTTTTTCCTGATCAACACACTATCTTAATCAGATTTACCTCCACACAGGCCGACACAGGAGTGAAGAACTTTTGGCAGATGAGCCCTTCCTTCTGCCCCCCACATGAGTTTCAATTGATTTTCTTTTTCTTTCTGCCTCTGAATCACGTCTTTTGAAAGCACTGCTATTATCCCCCTGTGGCACAGTGCACTGATGAATGCCTTTCAAACTTCTCTCCCATGTTTCTCAGCCAGTCATTATCAAAGTGTTGAATTAATCAGCCTTTTAACAGCAGGCGCTATCATGAAGCTGCAAAGCCTCATTTCCATTTCCCACAATAGTCCCACTGTTTTTTCCAACAAAGACATTTCTTCTCTGTATGTTATGGTTTGTGCCTCATAACATAATCTGTACACTGGTTGAGACATTTTCATGGTTGCTGTACATTTTAATTGACTTGTTAATTGCATCCCCCATCTGTGCACAACAATTTTTGTTTGCCTCTTTTTACAGTGCGACGGTGTCAACTGAGCTTGTCTGTTTTTAATTGTTTTTGATGCATAGATTCCTCACTCTATGATCATTATATAAACATTTTAGTTCATTTTTAAGGTTGTTTGACTTGTAGACTGTAATAAAACATACAGCAAAATACAGGGTAAAGGTTAATACCATTTATCTACGTGATCTTCTCTGAATCTTATCCTTATTATATTACTCTGCACTTTACTTGTCACAAATGAAGCACCTTTTCTCATGTTCAGTGGCAGAAAATCATTGATCCCTTGTTCTTTCCTTTGGCGCAGGGCATTTTTGTGTTCTGCCTGGTGTGGTCAGTGGGTGCCAGCTGTGATGATTCTGGCCGGGTTAAGTTTGATGCTGTGGTAAGGGAAGTACTGAACGGTCCTCTCAGTAAGGAGACCCAGGCTTGCCACGACATTCTGGCCACTGTCGAGGCACCGCCTAAACAGCTGACAGTTCCCCTGCCCACTGAGGGAACAGTCTACCAGTATCGCTTTATTAAAGAGGTAGGCTGTTACATATCTCCCTGCAGCTATGAGCACTTTGCAGCATGAGTGTGATCTCATTGTGAATATTTTTAATTACCTCTTATGTAGCTACTTATAATAAAACGATGGGACATTTGCATGATTATGAAATAAGACGTGGACTACAACTAAATATTTCTCTTACACTGTAAAGGCTACAAATGGTTGAATTATACAGTCATTATCATAATTACTGAAAAAAAAACACAAGTGAAGGTAAGCTCTTCATCCAGTACTTGTAGATTCTTCAACCGGTGCAGCTGCGCCAGGGCCCAGATGCCATCAGGGGCCAACACACACACACACACTCCAGTACTCAAGCTACATGTTTCCCCCCACCTCTGAAATCAAAATGCCATCCATGTTTCTAGGGGCCGGGCAGGTGGGAGCTGTGGACAGATGAGCTGAAGACGGCCCCCCCCATACGCAAAGACATGCACTTCAATGAGATCATTGTGCCCACCGAGAACACAGTACGCTATATGGCATTAATGGAGCTGCTCGTCACCCACCAGAAGCCCACTATCTTCATCGGCCCCACTGGCACTGGCAAGAGTGTCTACATTACAGTGAGTTGTCTGCTCTCCATTACTTCAATGAGCAACTTTGCTTTTAACAGAAGAAGATAAAAGACGATAAGAAAAATAAATGCAGTAGGTGCAGTATCACAAGTAGGTCTCAAAATTGATTTAGTGAACTTGTAGGGAAGATGTTCCCATGGACACTTTACAACTTTACAATTATTCAAACACCTTCATCCATATTTTCAAGCTAACTGTCTTCTTTTCTACCTTTGCTGTCTGTTCCTTGGCACAAACAACTGTCGATTAGTCGAACAGCAGGGAAGCATTGGCAGGAATGTGAAAATCTTCACCTGCTTGTGGATATACACTATTCACAAAAAGTCAGGGATACTAGTCTGTCAGGTGAAATTATGGAAATGCCGCAACAAAACAATGTCACTGTCTCAATAACTTGTCGTGCGTCCTTGAGCATCATGGTTTCTTGTTGTCAAAATGTGAAGAAGGAAAGTTTAAATACAAATTGTCATTCAGTGATCGATTCATGGATCACACTCTTGTTCTGAATTTTTTTTTCTTGTTCTCATTTTTGATTTAGCTTGTTAGCGAACAGCATGAAACACTGAACTGTTGGACATGTGCATTCACAAGCGTAGAGAAGGTCAGGTTCACCTGTAAAGGTGCATTCTGACATTTCATCTGAAAGCTTCTTGCGAGTAGTGTATGTGCTGACTTCCTTGATGACCATAAAACGTTTCAAAAGTGGTTCACAGAATTTCTTCGACCATTATTGAATGCACATTATTTCAGCGGGGACACATAATGACGCTGATCTCCGGTTGCATCGTTACCATACACAGGAAGACGCTGTCTATGGTACAAATAACATCATTCCATAGGATGAGTGAACATTCATTTCTAAGCTGTACAGCCTCAGCCATGTGGAAACTAGAGTAAGTGCTCTGAACACACAAATCATTTGGAGGCAATGCAGCTACAGGCACCAGGTGTGAAACGAGTGTCTCCAAGCAGACAGACTTGGCTATTTATATCACCGACTAATCCTACTTCACTACCTTTCTTCCATTAGCTCATCCATTAGTTTGTTCAAACCTGAGACTCTCGGGAGATTAGAGATCATCTCACTGGGGAAATCTAGCAGGAGTGATAAAGTGGCAGTAGCACAGTCCACAGGAAGAGGCCTGGCGTTGCGGCGGCAATTAAACAGTCAGACATACGTACACAGCGCTCCATCACTTAGCCCGGAACTCTCTGAAGTGAGTCAGAGACAAACTGAGCCACTGGTTTATAATTTAGACAGAAGGATGATGATGCACCTTGGCTGCATCCTGTGATCATTCACATCACAAGCCTGCTTCACTTATCCAGCTCATTACCCACAATTCTGAAGGCATGCGTTTGAGCGCCCTGTGCAGACTTACACACGTGGAAAGCAGGCCCACGTGTTCCAAACACACATGGCACATAATCAGACTGCCATGGAAATAGATGTGTTTATAATTACAAATATCAGATCACCCCCAACTGTGTCCTCCGCTCTGTGTTCGCTGTTCACACAATAAGAGAAGGCCCATTTATCAACGCGACCTTTGTGAAAAGCCTCCTTTAGCTTTGAGTCAAAGGGCCTTTGGTAAACCTTTGTGGAGAATCTAAAAATCATTGATTTTACCCTTTTGACCGTCAGAACATTACTTTAGAACATGTCCTCAGAGGGCAACTCATTTCCTCCTTCGTTTGAAAGACTTTTAAAGGGGTTAACCAAGGTCTAATTTTTATCTCATGTATCTAATATACACTAATTGCCACGTTTAATTAGATTTAAAAACCTTTCGCACCCGTTTTCAGGATCAATTTGGAAATCTTTTTATTTGTCCTCTACCTGTACTGTTAAACTCAAGCATTTTGCTCTTTCTTGAGCATGCACATATCAACCGAGACTAGACTTATTTAACTAAATCCATGACATTCCCAGTCAGTAACTCTTAAATGTTCTAAATGTATATACTGTATATAATATTATATATACTATAAGTAAAATATACTATAATTAATATTATATACTATAAGTAATATATAATTTAGATGTACTGTGCAGGCAGTAAACACATTCCTTCCTAACCATGTAATTATCCCACTATTTGACCAAGAGCGCTTATTTTCTACATGCTGCTTGTAACATGCATTACTGTGTTGCAAATGTGTCGATGTTCACGGTCAAAATATACAATATACATTCATACGATGAGATTTATTTATGAATTATAATCTGTATTGCTATTTTAATTATCTCTTGTCCAGGACTTCCTGTTGAATCAGCTGCAGAAGGATGTGTACAGCCCACTGCTGATCAACTTTTCAGCCCAGACTACAGCTGCCCAGACCCAGAGCATTATTATGTCCAAACTGGATAAACGTCGCAAGGGCGTGTTTGGCCCTCAGCCTGGGAGAAAAATGGTACATCCTTGTCACTATGTTCATCTCATGTTTTTTGTTTTTCAGCATATGTTCATGATGTTTTCATTGGATCAGGTGGTATTTGTGGATGATGTGAACATGCCAGCCAGGGAGGTTTATGGTGCCCAGCCCCCTGTGGAGCTGCTGCGGCAGTGGCTGGACCACTGGAACTGGTATGACCCAAAGGACTGCTCCATGATCAACCTTGTGGATATCCAGATCATCTGTGCTATGGGACCCCCTGGTAAGAGGCAGCTGTAGCAGCTCTAAATTAAATAAGAAGCACTGTCCTTACATCAGCAACACTGTAAGAGAAATGGTGCTGCTGTTGTTGTCACAAACCAGTACCTGCTGTACTGCTGAGTTCCCAGCCTTAAGTTTCTTCCAAACACCAAATGTTTAACTCTGTTTTTTGCCTGTTCTTTAGGAGGAGGGCGGAATCCGGTCACTCCTCGTTTTCTGCGCCACTTTAACATGATCACTATTAATGACTTTGATGAAAAGACAATGTATACAATCTTCTCCAGGATCATGAACTGGCATTTTACCATACGGTAAATACTCATGTGCATACAGTATGTTCATTACATATCCCTCACAGCTGCTGTCACTGATGACACCGTATTATTGTATAGCAACAATGCAGATGTTGTAGAAACATTTGAGCTGCAGCTTGTTGCAGTTTGTTGTGGTAGTCATCATATACACTGTACATGACGTAAACAGTATGTATTTGTACAAACATTTGCCACATTTGCATGTATATTGTATAGTTAAACAGTATATGCATGTGTATGTGTTGTCGATGTCGTAAAATTGATTCATCAACAAAAATGACAGATTATTTCGAACTAAATATCAAGGAAACAATAATGAATCGCCATTTTTATCAACAGGTTTGCTTTCCCTGAGCCATTTACAGCTCTGACTTCTCAGATTGTTAACAGCACCGTGGCTGTGTACCAGGAGGCCACAAAGAAACTGCTACCAACTCCCACAAAGTCTCATTACCTGTTTAATCTACGCGATATCTCCCGAGTCATCCAGGGCGTCTGCCTGTCACGACCAGAGACTGCAGATGAACCATGTGTCATCAAACGGCTCTGGGTGCATGAGGTAATGTTGTACACAACAAGCAGGACATACTACTGCAAAGCTATATACATTTTTTCTAATTTATTATCTCATCAATCCATTAAGACATGGAAAATAATGAAAAGTCCAAAATAAGTTTTAATCACATTATTTATTCTAAAGAATGCACTTTTTCAAAACAAGCCATTAAAATACACTCATTGAAAACAATACCAAAATCAGTTACACTACATGATATTATATGATAAATACTGTTCCGTCTGCTAATGTTCACAGTTTTCTTCACTGCTTTGACAATAAATGTTTCTGATCTGCCGTGCAAGGAAAAACAATTTCTTACTTGCCGCCTCCTGACTGTGCTGTCATCTTTCTTTCTTTCTTTGTTTTGTTATTCCTCAGGTCTTAAGGGTGTACTATGATCGATTGGTCCATGACAAAGATAGATCCTGGCTGGTGAGCCATTTACAGCTGGTGTCTCAGAGTCACATGAAGGAACACTTCCATCAGCTCTTCCAGCATCTCGACCAGGACCGTGACGGAGAGGTCACTGAGGACGACCTGCGCAGCCTTATGTTTTGTGACTTCCACGACCCAAAGGGTGAGGACCGCAACTACCGCGAGGTGCGGGACATTGACCGACTTCGACAGGTGGTGGAGTCCCACCTGGAGGAATTCAACAACATTAGCAAGGCACCTATGAATCTGGTGCTCTTTCGTTTCGCCATCGAACATGTGTGCCGCATTTCCCGCATCCTCAAGCAGCCAGGTGGACACGCCCTGCTAGTGGGTGTGGGCGGGAGTGGGCGTCAGTCTCTAACTCGGTTGGCTGCCTACATGGCAGAGGCAGAGCTGTTCCAGGCAGAGATCTCCAAGACTTATGGAACCGCCGAATGGCACGATGACCTGAAGCTAATACTGAGAAAGTCCACACAGGGCGAAGCCCATGGCGTGTTTCTTTTCACAGACACACAAATCAAAATGGAGTCGTTTCTGGAGGACATTGGCAACCTGCTCAACACTGGTGAGGTAAAGTGAGCTGGAGGGGACACAGAGGAGAGAGGATGGATCAAGCGATGCACTAATGGGCAGCAGTAGATTGATGAATTAGTTGAAGCAGATAACATTTACAAGCTGATGGGAAGATCAGGTGGATGGATAGATTTGTAGATACAATGAAAGACAATAAAGGGTTGATGAATGCCATTAGACAAATGGATTGCGTTACAGAGAAACTGTGCAAAGGTATTCACTTTTACAAAGGCAGCACCCAAATGCAGTCTCATGTTATCTCTCGGTCATTTTCAGGTGCCTAACCTGTTTGCAGCTGATGAGAAGCAAGAAATATGCGAGCGAATGCGCGTGCTGGACCGGCAGCGTGACCGGGAAAAGCAGACGGACGGCAGCCCCTTGTCCCTGTTCAACATGTTTGTGGAGCGCTGTCGCACACAGCTGCATGTGGTGTTGGCCATGAGCCCCATTGGAGATGCCTTCAGGAACCGCTTGAGACGTTTCCCTGCCCTCATTAACTGCTGCACTATTAACTGGTTCCAGGTGTGTGTATGTATGATGCATGAGCTTTGGGTCACAGGTCCCAGTGCAAGATGCTCCAGGTCAAAAACAAGGATGATTTGCTGTATAATGAATGCATGTAACTTCCTTACAGGGAGTGAATGTGCCATAATAAGTGGCTGTTTCTTTCATTTCAACCTTTATATTTTATAATACTCCATATTTGGGTTGAAAGTACCAGAAAACCATTGTCAGGTTTAAAAAAACAAAAACACTGTATGTATGGTGGTTGTATAACACATTTCTTTCCTTGTCAGACCTGGCCTGAGGATGCCCTGCAGGCAGTGGCCTGCCGCTTCCTGGAGGATGTTGAGATGACAGATGAGTCACGGGAAGGTTGCATTAACATGTGCAAGAGCTTCCATACCTCCACTATCGAGCTGTCAGCCCGCTTTCTGGCTGAGTTGCAGCGCTACAATTATGTTACACCAACCTCATACCTGGAGCTCATTTCCACCTTCAAAGCCCTGCTGAAGACCAAACGAGCGTAAGCTCTACAATTCACTATACCATTTGTGTAAAGCTGCTGTCTGATGCTGGCAGATGTGATGTTCTTGGAACTTGAATTGGAAACATTGCCAAAAAGAATTGCACAAAACTCTCTTCCTGTTCTCTACCCAGTGAGGTGATGACGCTGAAACGTCGTTACGAGGTGGGTCTTGAGAAACTCGAGTCAGCAGCAGACCAGGTGGCCACCATGCAAGTGGAGCTGGAGGCTCTCCAGCCACAGCTGCTTGTGGCCAGCAAAGAGGTCGATGAGATGATGGTGGTGATTGAGCACGAATCTCAGGAGGTGGCTGAGACGGAGAAGGTGGTCAAAGTGGATGAATCCGTGGCCAACGACCAAGCCACAGCTGCGAAGGCCATCAAGGATGAGTGTGATGCTGACCTGGCTGAAGCTATGCCTGCGCTGGAATCAGCCTTGGCTGCGCTGAATACTCTCACCGCTCAGGTTCTAGGAGCAAGACTTTATTTTCATCTCATGTTAGATAGTGCTCCTATTGGTGGATAGAAAACCAAATGATGAGTAATGTGATTGTTTGAACCCTCAGGACATCACAGTGGTGAAGTCCATGAAAAGTCCACCCACAGCTGTCAAGCTGGTAATGGAAGCAATCTGCATTCTCAAAGGCATCAATCCAGATCGCGTGCCGGATCCTTCCGGCTCTGGTAAAAAAGTGGAGGACTTCTGGGGCCCGGCCAAAAAGCTTCTGGGAGACATTAAGTTTCTCCAAAGTCTCTATGAGTACGACAAGGACAACATCCCACCAAATCTCATCGGCATTATCCGCAGCAAGTACATTACTAATCCCGACTTTGTACCAGAGAAGATCCGAACTGCCTCCACTGCAGCTGAAGGCTTGTGTAAGTGGGTTTGTGCCATGGATAAGTACGACAAGTAAGTAATGTTCTTCCTCCGAATACTCACTAATAAGATTAATGTATGTTTTCAAGGCTAAAGGGAACTTTAATCTGTCTTATTGATTAACGCGAAGCTTTGTTATGGATAACTTGAAAAGAATAATAATTTTCCTGGTGCCCATGCGTATAATAGGCAAAAAGTGATTCATTCAAATCCACGATGCAAATAATTTCAAGGGAAATCTGATGCTTCCCCACTTTACAGAAGCCAAAGTTTATGTTTTTGACTGAGAAGAGTCACATCTCATGTTTACATGTATTTATTCAACTCAGAACAATTCTGGAACGCTTTATGTGTTCTTCAGAGTGGCCAAGGTAGTGGCACCAAAGAAGAAGAAGCTGGAAGAAGCTCAGGGGAAGCTGAAGGTGGCCATGGGGAGTCTGCAGAAAAAGCAGGCCGCCCTCAAAGACGTCCAAGATAAACTCGCCAAGCTTCAGGAAACTTTGGAGGCAAATAAAAGAAAGAAAGCTGACCTGGAGAATCAGGTCTGTGCTTTTTATATTCATTTAAGTGACCATTTCTTTTCTTTAATTTCCTTACACAGAATTTCAATGTTGAAAAGTGTAAATGCAGTCTCAGATAAACGTCTAAGAACAGCAGGGCAAAGACGGTCCAGTCCGTCAGCGGTCACAGAAATACTCAAATTGCTCCGGTTAGCCTGACCTTTTTTTTCGGTCCATGACCCTGAATAAACTGCAACAGTGTAACACATTGTTGTATTCCTCTTTTGATTTGTCTCCCAGGTGGATCTGTGCAGTAAAAAGCTGGAGCGAGCGAAGCAGCTGATTGGAGGTCTGGGTGGAGAGAAAACACGCTGGAGTGAAATGGCCTTTCATCTTGGAGGGCTCTACAATAACCTGACGGGGGATATTCTTATCTCAGCAGGCATAGTCGCTTACCTAGGAGCCTTCACCTCGAGCTACAGACAGGTAAGGGTCAGGACTAGACTTCACATCCAAGGAAGTAGATATATTAACAGTATTCTGTACCACACCTACAGATCATCAATATCCTAGTTTATTTAGCTTTGCATGTTTTTATTTAATCTATAGGTTCTGATGCATAGCTGCTACAAGGTTTCTCTTGCAGTTAAAGAAATGTGAACAAACAGTGTTGTTGTTGCTTTGCTTTACCAATTAAATAAATCAAATGAAGCCAGAGTAGGTAAATGAAACTGGCAGTACAGTACAGTACAGTACAGTACAGTACAGTACAGTACAGTACAGTACTGCTCTCAAGCCAAAAGCTTAAGAGCAGTTTAATGTAAAGGCACTTTTTCCATTGCATCAGTCGTGCTGCTGGAAAACAAAGGACGAGCGCGTTTTGTTTTTTGTTTTTTTCAACATAAAAGTGCATATTTATATGGATGAATGAAAACAGGTTTCTGTTGCTTAGTTTTCTGCCTGTTCACTGGCGTATACTTCTTTTTTGTTTGCCGGTAATGTGTAGTAAAGTCAAAACGAAACAGTAAATGTGCTCCTTTATAGGATCAGGTAAAGAAGTGGATTCAGCTTTGTAACAGCAAAGAGATCCCCTGCTCCTCCAACATGTCTCTGATGAACTCACTGGGTGATCCAGTGAAGATTTCTGCATGGACCATGGCTGGCCTTCCATCAGACAGCTTCTCCATAGACAATGGCATCATAATTGCGTAAGTGAACTGAAGACGAGCTTTACCCTTAACATGGTCGTCTCTCTAAAAGAGAAGCCTCCCCTCTTGTCATAGTGTTTAGCATCATAGTTGCTTTAAGCAACAACTGCAGATGTCTCAGTCAACCTTACAATCTTTTTTTTTAACCTTAAACCTAAATGACACTGTCTGCTTCAACCTGAAGGTGCAGGAGATATAATGTTACGTTATGTGAAGATTTATGCTTGTTTGCATAAATGTGGCAGCAACATTGCTTTTTAATCACAGTACTAATGACCCCTGATGTGCTATCCAACTGTGAGCTGTCAGAATGTGCTGAGAGCCTATGTTCACTGTTAAATGCTGTCCACATTATAGATTTTGACCTCCACTATCCCCCTATTGGAGCCCCCCCAACCATTATAAATCTCTTTCAGAATCCTATTTATAAATATATATATATGTGTGTGTGTGTGTGTGTGTGTGCGCGTGCGTGTCTAGTAATGCCAGGCGATGGCCATTGATGATCGATCCTCAGGGCCAGGCAAAGAAGTGGGTGAAAAACATGGAGAAGGCCAATAACCTGCATATTGTAAAGCTAAGCGATGCTGACTTTGTCCGCACTCTGGAGAACTGCATACAGTTTGGCACACCTGGTGGGTATAAGTGCTTTCCTGGTACAATGCCTCTGCTGTTGCTGCCACTCCTGTCTCCCTGCCCAATCGTTGCAGTTCTGTTTATTGCCTGTTGAGGTCTCTCTTCACCACAGTGACAAATGATTGCTCCGCATAGCTTTTTTTCTTTTTGTCTCCTTTGTTCTCTGTTCTGCAGGGGAATCATTCATATTCACTATATTATTCTATATTTCGGAGTAAGGTGTTTCAATGAGCCTCCTCCACTACTTGCATGTCAAACTACTGTAAATCATTGGAACGCTCAGGAGAAATCCATTCTAATTTCTTGCAATAACGTTTTCCCTCGGTTAAATAGACACAAGCAGTCAGACATGCCAGTTTTTTGTGCTGTTATTTTCTTCCCAGTGTGTGTGTGTGTGTGTGTGTGTGTGTGTGTGTGTGTGTGTGTGTTTGTCTCTATAAGCAGAGTTCTCTTTAGCTTAATATTGGAACAGAATTACCTCAATCCTCAGTGCAATTGTGCGCTTCATAAACAGTTTATAACCCTGAGGTCTCCCACAATCTCCTTACAAAGACACACGGTGTGAGGACCAATATTGGAGAAATGCTTGTACCACTGTCTTCCCATAGGAGCTTTAATAGGGGGGTTGGGGGACACGGGGACAGGGGACTGGGATCAGAGTTTGAAACAGGGACAGCTTTACAGCCATTAAAAAGACATCTAAATAATGACTCGACACAGGCAGCCATTGGGTCTTTGCTCACTGGCAGCCTGCAAGGCTAACTGTTCAGAGAGGCTCTCATCCTTGGAGGGTGCAAATAGTCCCTGGAGGCTACAGTTTCACCCTCCATAGCCTGTTTGTTTATTTCACACTTTTATAGTTTCAGCGTATTTGTATTGCAGCCTGTAGCCCAGATATTAGATAGCATTTTTTTTTTACCACGTTTTACTATGATCGAACTACTGTTTCCCTCCCAAATCTCTTAGGCTGGGAATATGTTTATTAAACAACGCAAAGTGCTGTTTAATTAGAAACACTCGCAGGATTGATGTACTGTACTCAGACAAAATAATGCTCCTGAGCACTTAGGAGAGTGTTGCCCTGATTTAGTGAACTATCTCGTGGAAGAGCGCTCGTCTGCTGTCATTGCCTCAACTCAGGCATAATGTCAGTTAGAGATGAGTCAGTGTTCTGTACATGAGAACAGCATTATCATACTTAATGTGAAACTGCATTAATAATGTTGTCATGGGAAGCAGGCATTTGGAAGTAGTAATGTTGACTTGCATCAGTGATTCTTTTTTTCTGTAATGCATGTGTATGCACATGCTCATAGAGCTGCAGCTTGTGCTGCAGTGGAAGCTGCATGCATTGATAATCAGTGGGAGGTGAACGAGGAAAATGTGGGGTTATTTTTTTTAAAATAAATGTTGCAATATCGCTGCAGCGTATATACTGTGTCTGTGATAGGTGCATCATACTTAAAGACTATGGTACAAGTACAACTAATATAAGTTTCTGGTCAGAGTAGAAACTTTGTTGTTGGGAAAGTTCCCGTATGTCATGTAGCTCCAGTGATACTATGAATAGCATGAATAACAAATATTTCATTTCAAGGGTCCCTTTAAAATAGGGCCACCGAGCAGCGACCAGGAGGCAGGAGCAGGAACGCTGCGATGAAAGTGAGAGGCTGAGAAAAACATTATTATAATCAACAGAATGACTGCACATGTGTGTGTGTGTGTGTGCGCGCGCTTCTGTTTGAGAATAATCTGAATAAATTAAACAAAGAATATCATCTGACCTAATGTGAACTGGGGGGTGGGGTGGGGGGTGGGGGCTCTTCAAAATAAGAATACAGAATAGAAAAAAAGTTTGATCGCTCTTTATTAACTAAAATATAAAAATTGCAAAGCTCAGCTCTGGACGTGGGGAAAACACTCGACCTTAGTAGTCTGGCTATTTGAACGTGTGTCCACCACACACGGCTGTTGAGACAGCAGAGTCGGTCAACGTCAGACAGGCCGTGGTTAGAACATTCTGATAAGCCTTTGTGTTTCAGTGCTGCTGGAGAACGTGGGTGAGGAGCTGGACCCCATCCTGGAGCCGCTGCTGCTGAGACAGACTTTTAAACAGGGTAGTGCCCTGTGCATCCGCCTGGGAGACTCCACCATCGAATATGCCCCAGACTTTCGCTTTTACATCACCACCAAGCTACGCAACCCCCATTACCTGCCTGAGACCGCCGTCAAGGTAGTCCAGAGGAAAACAGCCTCGGGCGCTGCCAGATTTGTTTTTGAGTCACACTGTACTTTCACTCATTTCACACTGTAAAATGCACATGTTGTCATTAATGTGGAATATTATTCTCTCCACAAGCAGTTGCTCAATCACGTGTCACAAGTCAAGTCTTGTTTAGGAGGAATGGTCTTAATTAGCACTGTGTGGTTTTACAGTGACTGTATTGTGTATAATGGCCTGACACCAGTTTGCACCACTCTGACAAGGGACTGGGCAACAACCTCGCCACCACTGCAATAACTTGCACATTAGTGCCACAGCCCCTATGGTCTAAAACTATAATGTTCACGCCACATTGTCGGGACACATAAATAAGCCTGTGTGCAAAGGGATCTAAAGAAAAAAACCCTCCCATTAGCACATTAGTCTGCTAACAGACAGTCATAGCAGTGAGTGTAAGACAGAGCTGCACCGACAACAGCCACAAACAGCATCTTTCAAGAAACCACTTTGTTTTAAAATGTTTTCTTTCTCATCTTTTACCAATAGATGAAGAAAAACCTTACATGTGGAGTCTTCTAATGACATCATTCCACCAGAATGCCCAAGCATTCATACATCATCACATTTAAAGCACCTATGTGCTCATTATGAGCAGCTACTAGACAGATTCAACTAATCTTTCACGCTCACTGTGAAACCAACCCTCGTGGAGCTCAAGAGATCTAAAGAAGCACAGCAGCAGTGTGGAAAAGGAAAAAAAAACAGATTTATATGGGGTTTAAGTCTTTACTGTTTGCTAAGTGCGTCTGCAGCATCATTATAAATTGTCTTACGCTCCAGAGAAAGTTTACTTTACTAAACTCAACTGCTAAATTAGGGCAAAGAGTAGATCCAGGCAAAAGCCTGGTGTTATAAGTGCAAAGCCGTTTGGCCAGAGCTCTGGTCAAAGACACTCCTTCTCTCTGACCTCCAACACTTATTCACTGACACAAAGTAAATGTACCCTTCTTCCTCTGGGCTGTAGGTGACCCTGTTAAACTTCATGATCACCCCAGAGGGCATCCAGGACCAGCTGCTGGGCATCGTGGTGGCCCGGGAGAGGCCTGACCTGGAGGAGGAGAAGCAGGCTCTCATCCAGCAGGGAGCGGAGAACAAAAGGTACAGGAGGACACACCAGAAGCAAGAACAGCGATTTCTCCTTATGCACCAGTAAAATACAATAAAAGGGCAAACTGCAGTCCTCGTCTCCTTGTCCCTGTTGCAGACAGCTGAAAGAGATTGAAGACAAAATCTTAGAGGTGCTGTCCTCCTCCGAGGGCAACATCCTGGAGGACGAGACGGCCGTCAATATCCTGTCCTGCTCGAAGCTGCTGGCCGATGAAATCACAGAGAAGCAGGCCGTGGCTGAAGCCACGGAGCAGAAGATCGACGAGACCCGCATGGGTTACACACCCATTTCCGTGCATTCAGCCATCTTGTTCTTTTCCATTGCTGACCTGGCTAACATTGAGCCAATGTACCAGTACTCCCTCACCTGGTTTATTAACCTCTTCATCAGCTCCATCGACAACTCAGACAAGAGTGATGACCTGGAGCAGCGGTAAGCAGGCCTGACAAATGCACTCGCCACTTATTTGTTCCCACAAGTCACTTAAGCAGGCTATACACACACACACACACACACACACACACACACACACACACACACACACACACACACACACACACACGTATTTCGGTTGTAAGCTTGAAAGAAAATGGATGGATTCTTTTTTTTTGGTAACAATATTAATAAAATGTTCACATGTGTATCTTCCTCAGACTACAGATTCTTAAAGACCACTTCACCTACACGCTATATGTCAATGTGTGCCGCTCCCTGTTTGAGAAGGATAAGCTGCTCTTCTCCTTCTGCCTCAGTGTCAATCTGCTCATGCACAACAAGCTGGTAAGAATATACACACACACACACACACGCACACGCACAATACAGTTTGGTTGGTTTGTCACTGAGTGATTAGCAAATCAAAAAAAAAAAGATATCCATAATTGCTTTTGTTTATCTTTATTTCTTTAATTTTTGTTCTAAAATTATTTTTTCCAAGATAATCATCAAAATGAGCTTGTTGCTATGGTGACTGTATAACGGTTTCATCGCAGTAATTGTCATTGTAGGTGGATGAGGGGGAGTGGCGATTCCTCCTGACAGGTGGTGTGGGTCTAGACAACCCCCACTCGAACCCCTGCACCTGGCTCTCCAAGAAGTCCTGGGACGAGATCTGCCGTCTGGATCAGATGGAGCGTTTCAGGGGTCTGCGGCACGACATGGCTCGACTCAGGAATGAGTGGAAGAACGTGTACGACAGCCCTGTGAGTGTGGCTGAGCTGACTGGTAGCTCTGGGTGGGCCCTACCTGTGGGTGTTGCATAAATCTTCTGTTTTGGTATAGACAAAGATAAAAGAAAAGGTTAATTATTAGTTAAGACACCAGTCAGTGTGGGATTAAAATGCCCACGTTTGCCCAAATTGCATCCTGCTGCTGCTTCTTCTGTGTCTGATGTATTAAGATAGTAAAGTAATTTAATTCCCTGCTCATCAGGTTTTCAGTTGATTCAGTTTGGAGAGAATTATAGTCTTTTTTTTTATTATTTATCTTAGTCTATGGGAAAAGTCATGAGTGAATATTCATTTTAACATCTTCTCATGATATGTTGATCGGATGGCGCAGATCCCATTAAGATAATGCTTAAATTTTTTTCTCTTTTTAATTTATTTTAGATTCACGTCAAAAAAAATCAGTGTTAAATATTTTATGGCAAAAGTGGACAGAGGGGGGAGTGATTTGCTTGTCAGGTCCAGATGTTGCACATACGCAATCTTTCCATCTCTGAGTCATAAAGAATCTAGAATTGAAGTTTTGTCTAATTAAATCTGTTCGGTTCCCGTTGTGTTAGTCACATCCAGGCAATTTAGATGCGAGAACAGCTGTTTCATCAATGTGCGACACACACGCGCTTGTCTCTCTCTCTCTGCTGTCACACACACACATGCGCACAAACACACATCCGCTTTGATTTATAATCAACAGAATCAGGCGTAACACTTCGATCTAATTAAATCTTGTTTGTTCCAGTTGCAGAATTCACATTTATTTAATCTTGATGTAACAACAGCTGTTCAATCAAGCACAGGCGCACTATGAATCACACATGCTAACGCTCCGCTGTGCACACGGAGAATCCCCAGGAGATCCTCAATACAAGAAGGTGCAGGCGTCTCAGCATAAACAGCCTGCAGGAATCAATCCTAAACTTCCTGCTCAATCCACAGATGAATCCAACATACCAGCCTCTGATTTGTCTGCAACTTTTCCTCAATCTGTCCTTTTTATCCACATTAATGTATGTCCCTGGTTTATGCTCCTCCCCATTCACATTACAGATCATCCCTCGCTTTGCTTAATTAAATAGCCCAATCTTGCAACAGCTTGACACAGTGCAACAGGCCCCCTCACCCCACAGCACGCACACACACACACACACACACACGCATGCACACGCATGCACAAGTTGACACGGGAAATTTAGCTGCATGTTCCCTAAGTGTAAATGTGAAAAGGTGCATGCTGCCATTACTGTTGAATTAAAACACCTGGCCGTCAATGTGAACAGCATATCCCATATTACAGGTTATTATCTGACTTGCTTGGCTGTATTCTGTAACTTCAGTAAGATGTTGGTGTAAGTTAAGGTTCAGAAGCGTATGTGTTGCTCCTCTTTCCTCTTTGTGCACTGTTTCGTTTCACTCTTGTTTGCAGAGCCCCCATCAGACTCCCTTCCCTGAGGAGTGGCAGGAGAAGCTGAGCCAGTTCCAGAAGATGCTGGTGATCCGCTGCCTCAGACCAGACAAGGTCAGTTTGCATTGTGTTTATCAAAACGTTGTAATCCAGTGGTCCCATGTAGTGGTCCCATGTTTCAGGTGATAAGGAGTAATCTTTCCAATGTGCACTGACCACATTCCATTCATTTGCCGTCCAGATTATTCCTGTGGTGCAGGAGTTTGTTTCCGACAGCCTGGGTCGTCCATTCATCGAGGCGCCTCCCTTCAACCTGAGCAGTGCATTCGACGACAGCCACTGCTGTGCCCCGCTCATCTTCATCCTCTCCCCGGGCTCAGACCCCATGGCTGCGCTACTCAAGTTTGGAGATGAGAAGGTACAGAGGCACCTGGGAATTGCAGCAGAGTTGAAGTCTGCTCGTAAAGAAAGGAGAAACGGAATCCTCTGGATTCACCTGTGACTGTTTGTCTTTCTTAGGGCTTCACTGGTAGCAAGCTGACCTCCCTCTCTCTGGGCCAAGGCCAGGGCCCGATTGCTATGCGCATGATTGAGACAGGCATTAGAGAGGGCACCTGGGTGGTTCTGCAGAACTGCCACTTGGCCACTTCTTGGATGTCGACACTGGAGAGAGTCTGTGAGGTCTGCACACACACACACATGTGCGCACATACACACACATGCTTTCTGCACACAGATACAGATCCATACTGAGTGGAAATAGTGCTGGCACATGTCTTCTTGTGTATTCATGTATTGACGTTGTGTATGTGGCTGTGAGCAGGCTCTGAATGCAGAAACCACCCACCCAGACTTCAGGCTGTGGCTGACCAGTTACCCATCTCCCACCTTCCCTGTGGCTGTGCTTCAGAACGGGGTGAAGATGACCAACGAGGCTCCAAAGGGCCTTCGCTCCAACATCGCACGCTCCCTGTTGATGGATCCCATCTCTGACCCAGCTTTTTTTGGCAGCTCCAGCAAACCGGTCAGTGTGTGTGTGTATGTGTAGGTGTGTGTGTATGTGTAGGTGGCTCGCTTTGCATATCTACTCTGCGTACACCAGTGGGTTCCCAGGGCTCCTTTGTATCTTACCACCCCTGCTGTGCAGTTCAAAGTCAGATTGTTTTAGTTGCAGTAATGTGAAACAACCACCGATATTTATCTGCCCTCCATTTATGCACATCTGCTCCCCAGGCTGTATTCAAGAAGCTGCTGTATGGCCTGTGTTTCTTCCACGCCTTGACCCAAGAAAGGAGGAAGTTTGGACCTTTAGGCTGGAACATTCCTTATGAGTTCAACGAGACCGACCTTAGGATCTCCGTGCAGCAGCTACACATGTTCCTGGAACAGTACGAGGTAGGTGGTTCCTCCTTTCATGGAAGATTATATATACAGCATTTCCTGAATTACTGCACATGCAGGTTAGCGCACAGGAACCCAGCCATGTTATACTTAATTAACAGAGACTCACTTGAACTTAAATAAAACAGTCACATCCAACAGCTATGCCTACATGTACGCACCATTCATCATATAAGCAGGTAATAGAAATTCTAGATTTACAAGTGGGTTTTTTTTTTTGCCACATTCAAGACCCTCTTGACATTTTCCTGCAAACAGACAGCACTTGAATGCTTCACTCATCCCAGCTCCTGTGCTACAGCTGAGAAGTGGCGGAAATGAACTACTGAGAATTCTTTTTCTTACAAAACAGGGACATTTTCATCTTGGTACCAAGTGACACTCAGTGAATATGTTAGAGAAGTCCTCAAGCAGAAAATGCCACAATGGCCACAACCCTTCATTTCCACCTGCTGTTCTATTAGTTTATATTCCCAGTCCTCGCCCTGAAGTGAATTTCAGCCTGATGGGCTGTTCCACATGAATCTACACAACACAACAAATAATGAACACAAGCACAAGGGCAAATCCTGCTTGTGTCAGTGCTGGGCAAAACCTAATTCACACACACGTTTCTCTGGTTCCTGTGCAAAAGGCCTGATTTCTCCTTCCCTGCAGGAAGTGCCGTTTGATGCCCTCCGCTACATGACCGGTGAATGTAACTATGGAGGGCGCGTGACAGATGACTGGGACCGACGGACGCTGCGTACAATCCTGTCTATCTTCTACACTTCCCAGCTCATTGAAGAGCCTGCATATAAGTTTGATCCCAGTGGGCTCTACTATGCACCAGCTGAGGGAGATGTAAGAAAAAAAAAAAACACAACTTTGCTTTCATGTAGAATGAACATCCGCCCCTGGTATCAAAGCGGGATTACAGCTTTACTTTAAGACGATTAAACAGTACCGTGTTGTAACGTGGGAAACCGCACAGTATCAGAAAATATGATCCTTTGCTAACACTATGAAACCAGTTGCCTCCTCGTTAACCTAATCAAGTGTTTATCCTCCACAGACATAAATGTTCTGGTCAGTTAACACTGGTATTTCCTACTAGTGTAAGAGCGGTGCTTCATTCCAATAACACTATCATACTGTTTTTGTCATGTGGAAGAAAGTGTGAACTTTTAGAGACGGAACACACATCAGCACAAAGACATGATTAAGTGTGTTTTATATAAATATATAGAATATCTGAAGATCTTACTAAAGGTGATTTTTATTCACTGTACACAGGGTGAGGAGAGACAGCTACATGACCACAGACCTATCTCTTACACAAAGCCTGGAACATCTTGCCTTTAAAAAAAAAAAAAAAACTTAAGAAAAGTTAAACTCACTTTATTGTGGTGGATTCACACTGAGCATATCCCAGGATTCACAGTTGCTTAGCAATGTTGTAGAGTTGCTTTTAAAAAGCCATTAGGAGATTTAAAAGAAGTGTGTAACAAGGCACAGCAGGCAGCCACGATCAGTGAAGGTTGATATATTTGTTAACACAAGTGCAATCTATGGCTCGCTCTGCTATTTGGCATTTTGTTCGCCAGCGCTGCACCCCCCTCCAACCTCATCTTTTATTCATGAAGTCACATTTACATAGTCATTATCATAAATGTCAGCGATCTGAGGAGCCAACTTGTTTTTCAGAGATTGTTATTACTGAAAATGCGTCCTGATGCTTCCCCCTGCATCTGTGTTGCAGTACAACAGCTACATCGAATACACCAAGTCGCTGCCACTCAACCCGTCGCCGGAGATTTTCGGCATGAACGCCAATGCAGATATCACCAAGGATCAGGCTGAGACTCAGCTACTGTTTGACAGCATCTTGCTTACACAGGTACATCACTAATAACCTAGAGCTTATAGAGTTATTCTGATTCGGTGCTAGTCAGTAAATAACAACATTAAAAGAGATAACTGGTTCTAATGTTTTGGCTGATTGTGTACTGGTTGAGTTGATGCCACTGAGCAGTGGAATATAACGAATGCTGTTTAATTGTAACTAATTGCTGTTTTAATGGAATTATTTTAAATGACATTGTTTGTGATCCAGAAAATACACTGAACATGGGTATAAACCAATCAGACCAGTCAAAACATTAAAACCAGTTCAAGGTTTGAATGTGTATATAGCACTTCTGAATTAACTGATCCACGCTCTACAAAAGATATCACAACAAACACTGATCATGTATTTTACCTGGAAGATTTTACAAAGTCAGAGCCACATTTTCATGTTGCACCACGTCACTCAAACAAGGAGCAAATCTAAATGAACCAATACACAACACAAATAAATGGCTTTGAGGTTTGGGACCATAAAACTGGTGAATAAATATGAGGCATGTGGCCTGGCAGGGCGACAGTAGCACCAGATGCTCGGCCGGAACGCCACGTCTCAGTTTGCAGACTTAAGCATGCAGCGCGCTCTCTCACCCAGCAAACGCATGACACGAATGGAAACACAAAACAAACGGAGTGCGTCCATAAACCACCTTTACACAGACACTTAAATACTGTCTCACACAAACACGCACATGCCTTTTATTAGAAGACTTTAATACCGCAAATAAAATATACAAAGCTGCATCAATTAAAGAGTTAACGCAAAATAAATATTTCAGTTGTTTATGGGGAAACTTGGCAAAGAAGAAAAAGTCACACTGCAAAGAGCCAGCGTGACTCACATTGGCTGTGGCAGAGCCGTGTGATCCCACATCATTACATTACAGCTCTGTAGAGTCAGACTATGTTATCTTACATCCCTCATCTTCCTGCTTCCTGCAAATCCAGGCTAAGGCTGTTCACATCAAGGCCCGCTTGTAGATGACAGAAGCACAGCTGCTCCCACAAAGTGAAGAGAGCTTCTTATTTATCCATGTATTCATTTATTTATTTTAAGACGCACAGCACTGTCTCTCCCTCATTGTTTTTTTCAAAAGTTTAAATAGTTTAAATTCCAGGGGGAGTTATACTTATTGTTACACAAGTACATGGAATCGACATATAACACCAGATGTGTGTGTCCATACACGTGACTCTCTCTGCTCCGTGGACACAGTGACGTTTCATTTTGTCAGCGACACCATCGGCGTGCTAGAAACAAATAGAAAATGATTTCCACGGGCAACGCCACTTCGAGACTTCAAGTTAAAATTAGAGGCCAACGGAGTCTGGCATTTATTCAGATAACCCCCATTCAACAAGATTAATAATGGCTTCAGTCATGTGTGAACTATATTTGCATCTAATATGGGCTCATCCGTCTCAATGACCGATAAACATGAAGACGCTTCAAATGGAATGAAGCAGCTATTTGTCATTCTCCTACTGTAACCCAATGCTATTAAGCAATGATTATCCATTAGCGCCGGCTACTGACGGAGCATCAGAAAGGTAAATGGTGCACGGTGCAGTGAGGGGAGAGCAGGAGAGCCACAGAGGAGAGCGAGTGAATATCAATTTGAATGATTTGTAGAATTGTTAATAAGACTGTATCAGATTACTGAGTGGAAAATTGTGGGAAATTAAGGGAAATACAGTGAAGTCTTCCATCATGAGGCTGTGTGTATGGGTGTGTAGATGATAGTGTTTATTCAGTGCTAAGATGTTAAGATTATAACATCTTCTGTCTTTATACCTTCTGAACACTTATATTTCTAATATTAGCACAAGGAAGAAAGAGAAGTGACCACAGCAATAAATTAAGATTTATTAGAATTAAGAATTTTTAAAATTATACATCTTAATCTGGCACAAAGAAAATGAAGTATGAGCAAAGTCAGAAATAAAAACTGCTTAACTACAGGATCTTTTCAGGATCAAAATGCGAGAGCCCTAAAAAGGGAATCTGTAATTTGACGAGTCGAAGACGGCGAGAGATCTTTTCCACAGGAAATGATAAACTGTCAACGCAATCTGAACCGTAAGTCCTGCCTCCCCCTCTCATCCCTCCTCTGTCGCTCTGTGTCTCTGATCAGACCTGCTCCTCAAGCGGAGACGCCAAATCCTCGGATGACATGGTCTTTGATGTGGCAGCCGACATCCTGAGCAAGCTGCCTGGAGACTTTGACTTGGAGGCAGTGATGAGACGCTTCCCCACCAGCTACAATCAGAGCATGAACACTGTGCTGGTGCAGGAGATGGGCCGCTTCAACATCCTGCTCGGCACCATCCGAGACTCCTGTGTCAACATTCAGAAGGCCATCAAGGTACAAACAGAAATGGATCTGGTCATAAGGAAGGGAACGTGTTATATTATAACATTTCCACTGGGGGAAAACATCATCACATTGCTATTTATTTGCCTTTTCCACATTAGCTCCGAAGTCTGACAGCTGAGTCCTTCAGCTGATCGGGGTGTTGGTCCCTTCCTCCAGAAACCTCATCATTTAGATGGTTTAAGTGTGACGGATGGCCCGCTGCACTGTAATTACACTAAATTTGTTTGTTGCAGATAAACACTAAGGCCAAATGATAAATCATCATCGATTTTATATTTCTGTGTAGTGAAAGCAATATTTCATCAGTGGAGGCACGCGGCTATTGAACGATTAGAGGGAGAACCTCCGGTAATGCATTCTCAGTAATCAAATACTGTAAGCATTCAAAACACAAACACTATCATTGTCTGCTATGTACTGGACATAATTAGCTTCTTCAGCCGTGTGTTACTGGTCCCGGTATCGTTGAGGCACTTTCTTTAGAGAACACACCAGGTAAAGATAATGGGTACTTCATGGAAATGTTGTGGACCCCGTGGGAGCGAGTGGGTTGAAGCAGCCGTTTAAAACTCTAAATCATAGACTGGTGCTTTTGACCTTCTCTTCAGAAATGGTTCTTTTCCCCTGCAGCACAGAGACGAACAGAGGCCTACTAGATGCAATGTCTTTATCATTGTAGTGCCGTTATGTTTTATAACCACTTCCATTGTACAGAGAAATCCACAGCAATGCAAGCAGGTATGCAGGGCTGTATTTAGGCTCAGTGGTGCTTTGAGCTAAGCATCAAATTAGAACCAGCATGTTTGTTAATGAACGTGTGGTTTTGTGTGTGTCGGGGCTCCAGGGGCTGGTAGTGATGTCTGCAGAGTTGGAGGAGGTGGTCAGCAGCATCCTGAAGGGACGCATCCCAGGCATGTGGATGAAGAAGTCCTACCCCAGCCTCAAACCTCTGGGAAGCTACGTCAGTGACTTCCTGGAGCGGCTGAAATTCCTACAGGTACCGAATCCTGCTAAAACGCTCAGATGCTGCATTATGACAGAAATGTTATTCTTAACTACTGTAAAAAAAACAGAGGCGTTGGAGATACAAATAAAATGAGGGGAAAATGATCAGATGAAAAACAAATAAATGTTAATAACTGGATGTTTGATTTTTTTAACCCTTTGTCGGGCAAGTGACTATTTTTGGTCACTTTATATATGAGTCCAATCCTGAGTTTCAGTGAGGTTAAGTATGTCATGTGGACTTTACCCAGCCAATCAGCAAAGATCACCCTACATCAAGTCATGGTTTGATTTGTCCCTCTTCCTATTGCTTCATGTAAAGTTATAATGTATATGTTGTTCACTGACCTTGATTTTCTACATGAAAATGAAAAATTTTGTCACAAAAGTCTTGTTACGTCCTCCAATAACACTCCAAGGTTGACATTTGGAATTTCAAAGTATTCCAATGAGTGCCTTATAAAGAGTTAAAAAGGGAATTTCTCTTAATCATGCCACTGGTCAGACTGATGCCAGATCAGTGTGTGTATTTCATTCTTGTGATTCCTTAGCGAAGGGCAAATAGCCGACAACCAGCATTCGCTTGGGGGGGCGGACATGGAACATGCCTTGTTTTGCGTCAGGCGGGAGGATCACATGAAAGCGTTCCCTTCAGCTCCTTCTGTAACCCTTATAATCCACTGTAACCCTGCCTTAAGCCGAGTCACACTTCACTTCCACCCGGCCGCACAGGAGAAACCCAGGAGTTAGGCAGCTCTCTCACAGCCGGTACAGGAAGCTCCTGCAGACACAGTCCGTCATGTGAGTCTGCAGAGTGAGCTGCTTCACTGAACTCCCTGTTCCCCAGTGTCTCGCTTTCCACTGCAGAAAATATTCCCCCTGTTTACGTCGCACAGTTGAGCCAAAAGTTTCCCATCTGTATCTGTGTCTATATTTTTTGTTTAGTTCAGGACAGCACAGCCTGCAAAAGCCATGTTATAGCCTATTACATAGCCACTTACAGGTTACCGTTTGGTTTTATGACTAACTAATTCCCATCCCCTTGCTTCCTGTTGCTGCGCTAAGCAACTCTAAATACGTGTGGGCGCATTCTTTAATGAACACAGAGAAAGAAAACAAAAACTGATGCGCCTCTTCTCATCTAATGAAACCAACAGATCCTATTTTGTTTACTTACTAATGAGCAGGCTAATGAGGAGGAAATACAAAAAAAAAAGTGATGGTCCAGCTTTAAATGTCTGTTTGTGTTTTATCCTGATACAGCTCTATTAGCCCCTCGCTGAGTCAGCTATATTATAAAACACTGACAATGACAATAATGTTAGGTTAGTGGGAGTTTGTGTTATCCATGTGATGGGCCGGTGACCTTGTGTTCGCTGTAATCTCTGCTCCCTGCTGTACGTTCAGGACTGGCACGATAACGGCACGCCTGCTGTATTCTGGATATCAGGATTCTTCTTCACCCAGGCCTTCCTCACAGGCAGCCAGCAGAACTACGCCAGGAAACACACCATCCCCATCGACCTGCTGGGCTTCGACTTCGAAGTCCTGGACGACAGACAATACAAACAGCCCCCGAAGGACGGTAGGATACTACTGGGGGGAGATGGTGGTGGTTTAAAAGTAGGATAGTGAATATTAAACAAACCTTCTCCTGGTTTAATTAAAGCAGAAGAAAAAAACACGAGGAAAATGGAGAGCTCTATAAGGGGGACAGAGTCAGAGGAAAACTACTTTGGAGAAGTTTAAAAGTAGGAAGTGCAGAAAGAGAAATCAGTGGATTGGAGAGACGAAACAAATGAACACTGACATCGGGGCAGATTGAAAATGAGCGAGGCGGAGGATGAAGCGAGAATCGAGTTCAAGTGAAGCCCCCCTCCTGCTTCTCGACTACATGTGGGCCTGAATCAGCCCCTCGCTGTGCCCGCAGACTCCAGATCAGCTCCGAGCTTCTCAGTCAAAGTCTCGCCCTCAATCAGAGCCCAGCTGGGGCCCCATCACGCTAACGCAGCCCGCACTGCCAAACCACTCATCTGACCGCGTGTTTGTGCATTTGTGCGTGTGGCGCTTGTGTGTGAGTCAGTTATCTCTGAATCTCACCCTCTGTCCCTGAAAACTCACATGCTTTATAAAAAAGGTCAGTGTAGCCTGATTCATAAAACCCTGTGCTGGAATGACGACAGCATCTGCACATGCTGTAGTCCCATGGTACCTCCCAATATGTAGGTGACTTAGAGTTCATAGAAGATAATGAATGAGTCTAATAATAACACTGCCTCTCTGTATGTACCTCTGTATGTTTGCATCAGGTGTTTATATCCATGGCCTCTTCCTGGATGGTGCCCGCTGGGACAGAAAGAGCAGGCTACTGGCAGAGTCATATCCCAAGGTCCTTCATGACCCCATGCCTGTGGTGAGGAGCACATCCAGCACTCTGTTAATAATTGTCAGAAAAAGCCTGAGAATAAAGTAAGACACATTGGACACACAGCTGAAAACTCAGACGGATGTGCAGAAACAAAGACCTTTAGAAATCTAGTTCCCAGCGTTCACTTCCTGGTTGGTTGCATCAGTTGTCACGCAACTAGTGTCTGTAACTGCAGTTGCTGTTAACACAAACTGTCAGTGACCGTTCCACATGAGTATTCTCTCGAACTAGACAATCCGCTTCCTGTTTGCACCAGCATGAACATGCCTAGTATCATGTCAAAGGTCATGTGGCATGTTTCCAGAAGTGTTTACATGGACGGGGAGGAAAACCGCTCATCTGGATGGAGAAATATTATGAAATACATGAGAAATGTGTGGGTTTACTCTTTATTTGCGCTCCAGCCTTTACACCTCAGTGTGGGCAGCTATTAAGCTTCAGTATGAGATAACTTGTATACTAAAAACCACTGCAGGCAACAAGTCAAGAGAGAAACAAACAACTCCCTGTTGCGTAACATATAGTAAATAAATATGATGTTCAGGGGCCGGAGGATTATTGATTGTTGATGCTCCTGTGAATCTCACTAGGTGCCGAAAACTTCCAATGATTCCAGCGTTTCTCAGCTTGTAAACTCCTGCAACATAGCACATTTTTTATTTATTCTTTTTTTTGTCAATATATTTCGAGTCTCTGAAGAGAAAGTGAACAACAACTGTAGTTGCAGCTTTACCCAGGAGGATGTTCACAGCCCCTTGTCGTCTGAACTCAACACAGAGCACCAGCTTCAGCGCTTCCTCACATCGCGCCTGTGGGAAGCCTGACTCTCATTAATTACACAGAGTTTGATATGGTTTCTGAAAGCAGGCTGACATAGTGATGGAAACAAAGTGCCGGTGGCTAAAAGCGACGACTGATCAAGTTTCCTTCTTTTTTTTGTTCTTTCTCTGTTCTCGCTTCCCTTTCTTCACTTATGCATTCAAGAGATTATGAATAATGCACAAGCCCGACTTTTATTTATTTTCAGACATTTCAGGGCAAGTTATTAACAGAATCAGTTTTTGACAAAACCAAAACTTAATTAAAAATTTGTTTGTTATTTGTTGGGGCAACAACACAACAGAGGTGTCGGTAGCTGGCTTTGAAATGCAAATCTCCATACAGACACCTAGTATACAACCAGAAAAGTACTTTACAGCTGCAACACAACTGCTTCATGTCCGTTGTAAAATGTTTCGATTATTTTTCGTTTTGCATAACTAAGACTTGTTAATAGTCCACAGGGAATTAATTGTTTAAGAAGTTTATGTCCTCCAAAGTTCCAATTTGGACGTGGATTTTGGGATGACAAGTTGAGATCCTGAATAGTTTTCACTGTGTCGTGTTTAGCGACTGTAAATAAAGATGGACGACACATTTCTGCTTTCTCACACTGTTCAACAATGAAAAGATTTCACAATTTCCTAGATTCAGGTGTTGCCATCTTGCACCGGCATCACAGACAGCCAGACTCTGTGCTGTATTGATCATGCAGCGGAATCAAGTTCCTGCCAATATTGTCCAGGTGTTTTGGCTCCACGTTAGAAGAAGCCATCATTGTACATGACCTGGAACTTTGACTACAATGGGAACTTTGAGTGTCTGATCTCTAACCCCTCTCTCCCTATCAGATGTGGCTGAAGCCCATGAAACGACAGGACGTCCCCGGGAGGATGTGCTATGTGGCGCCGGTCTACAAGACCAGCGAGCGGCGTGGCACCCTGTCCACCACCGGCCACTCCACCAACTACGTCATCGCCATGACGCTCAACTCCAACTTGCCTGCAGAGCACTGGATCAGGAGAGGGGTGGCGCTCCTGTGCCAGCTCAGCTCATAGACTGTGTTTGGCACACCTTTGTTCAACATAACGAACAATATAAAACCACAGCAGCACTACACACACTGGGAGTCGCTTCGACTATCTGAACATATAGTGACGTTTCAGGTAGGTGCATGGACCATGAAGGACATTAACACTGTGACATTAACACTGCAAAGAGCCTACTGCTGTTACTGTCAGCTTTGATTGTGTAGGTTTACATAAATAAAGTGTAGAAGTAAAAAGTAAATGACAAATGTGGTTTCCTTTTTAAAGACCAGGGGACGCCATGTCACGGTTTTAAAATTCAAGGTCTCAAAAAGTCTTCTCAAATATTCAACTGGGCCCTGTTTCAGGAAGCAGGTTTAGTGAAAACTCTGAGTTAGTTGACTCAGAGTCAGAGGAAACTCTGGGTTTTCGGTTTTACGAAGCTTGACTCTGAGTCAGTTACCGTGGCAACATACTCTGTAAACCTAACCTGCTCGCTGGCAGGTTTTGTCCAACTAACCCTGAGTTTGTCCTCTTTATCTGAGCCTGTGTGTGGACAGAAAGGCGTGGCAGACATGACGTGTGCTTTTTTGGAAGACACAATTGATATTGAAGCACAAATACTGCGCTGGAATCTCCGTCAGGAGAAAATCATCAGACCCCGATTAGACGTTTTATCATTTCAACATGAATATTTTTTTCCCCAACAATATATTTATTTATTTTCCAACGTAACACATACAACATACTGTATAGCCCCTGGGACTGCAAACATAGTCCCAAACCCGTATCTTAAAATCAAGACCAAAGTGTATTAACATAACAACACAAATGTCATGGCTGGGGTGCTGAGCAGGTTGAGATCAGTGACCAGGCGAGTTGGGTGAGAGGAAAAGCTGTTTTTATTGACAGCAAGGTCCACAAAAATTCACAAAAAGCCAAGAAGGTTCCAAAAGGAAACAACAACAAAGATGCCGTGGCAGGCTTGGAGGCAGCGAGTCCGGGTGCAGCTCTAGGAGGATAAACTGCAGGGAGAAAAACACGTAGTCAGAAGAGCTAAGAGCATGAGAGCAGGCAGGAAAAGGCTGCCAAACAATCACCTAGTAATCGCAATACTCAAGCGTTGAACACAGGTCCGCCAGAGTCCTAAATAGGAAACCAGGTAATCAACAAATGCGGGACATCTGTGTGTAATTGGCCACACCCGGACTCCACCTCAGCCACGGCAACCCCTGCAAGACAGGGAAAAGGGAAAAGACACCAAAAAACAACAGCAACCAAAACAGATCATAACAACAAATAATAATTATGAATCACAAATGAAAGACAGGAATTTAAATAGTACTTAAAAAAATAAATAAATTAACATAAAAATTATTTAACTAAATAGAGATGGGGATAATAAGGTCAGAATCAACCATACACTGCTCATACTCACAAGTATGAAAACTAGGTAGTAATCACTCAACACCAGGCGGTAAACATTTCTTTTTCCCAAATGAACTGCAGAGGGCTACTTATGCGTCATCCCCCGACGTTTCCACCAGACCAGACAAGTTTTTATTCAACAGAAAGTTCCTAAATGGGCCCCAGATGCTGTCAAAAATAGATTGTTTACCCCTGATTGTCCACGTGATCTTTTCTAAAGGCAGAGTTGCTGTTAATTCAGTAAGCCATTTGCCCAATCTTGGTCTATCCACCTCTTTCCAAGCTATTGCAATGACTCTCTTAGCCAACAGCAGTCCTATATCTAAAAACACTCTATGTTTTTTCCTTATGTTACAATTAGCTGGGTAGATACCCAATAGGAATATTTTTGGCTCCAGAAGTAATTTTATCTCTAATATTTCTTCAATACATAATTTCACTTCTTCCCAGAATTTCTTTATTTGAGGACATTGCCACAAACAATGGAGAATCGTGCCCTTTTCTTTGTCACATTTGATACAAACATCCCGTATCGCATTATTGAATTTGTTAAGTTTAACTGGGGTCATATAAGAACGCATTAACCAGTTGTACTGCAGAAGTTTTAAACGAGTGTTCACTGTTTGTAATTGTGCTTTGGTACATGCCTTCTCCCACTCCTCAAAGGAGATATTCTCCTGTAAGTCCTCTCTCCAGGACTCAAGCTTCTCCACTGAAGATTCTGAAGATTCACAAACCAGTTCATTATATATTTTGGAGATCAAGCCCCTTCCATGGCAGTCTTTCACCATCATTTCTTCAAGTGTTGACAAGCCAGGGATGGACAAGGACTGATTTTGTTGAGTTCTAATAAAATCTCTCAGTTGCAAAAATCTGAAGAACTGGCTGCGAGCCATGCCATGTTTGATAACAATTTCATCAAAAGACAACAGATGCTTATCATCAGGACTAGTAAGGTCTCCTATTTTTTGTAAGCCATGTTCAGTCCAAATTTTAAACCCCCCCTCATCTCCTCCTGGAGGGAAGAGATCATTTCCCCATATTGGACTAAATAATGAGAGCGAGTCACTTATTTTGAAATATTTCTTAACTTGTTGCCACACACTAATCATATTTTTAGCCATAGGATTCTTGGTATTATTTTTGAGTTTCTTAAAATCGGCTGAATACAGGTAAATGGGCAAAGGCAGCTTCAACGCATCGCCTTCCA
>JAFBJQ010002489.1:16345-58437 GCA_016785345.1 Trinectes maculatus | reverse complement strand
AAAGCTTTGAGTTGGTTAAGTATTTTCTTTCTTTTAATTGGATTTCCCAGCTAACTACAGTCAAACCATCCATATTACAATTCTTTTAATCCTTACTATCATGAGTAGTCAGCTTATAAATGTCAAGTGCACCATCACCTGTTGTAAAAGTCCTATCAGTTGTCAAGGAAGTAACACAAAAAAGAACAGAAACTATGTACAATTTCCAATATAGAACATCAGAAATCAAACACAACACCCTGGCTTCCAAGTCCTCAACTGGCCTGTCTCCAGTACTGGCCAGTCCCCGTGTAGAACTGGGCAGAGGGTGGCGGAAACCCTCTGGGATAATGTCACATTGTGCAGCAGACCCACTCCATTGGGTTAACTGCTGCGGCCTCACATTGGCTGAGTGTAAATCACTCATGAGTCAATTGCAACTGATGCCACGAACCAAAACGACCAGATAATATGCTATTGTTACATTCTGGACTCAGCTAAGTGTAAATATATATTAATAAGAGAAATATAAACTTGAAACAAGGTTTCAAGAAAAAATAAAATAAACTAAAAAATAATAAAAAAAGATATGTATAGCCCAACAACACCACTGTAATTGGAGGGTATGCCACGAACCAAAACGACCAGATAATATGCTATTGTTACATTCTGGACTCAGCTAAGTGTAAATATATATTAATAAGAGAAATATAAACTTGAAACAAGGTTTCAAGAAAAAATAAAATAAAATAAAAAATAATAAAAAAGGATATGTATAGCCCAACTTTAACTTTAGCCCATCTAACAGTAAATTATTCACAGCTGCTCATAGCTGTCTTCATGAAAATAGAAAAACCTTACTTTTTGCTCAATACTTCCAGTCACTTCATGGGAAGAAAAACCTGCATTCTTCTTCTGTAAGCATGCTGACCTTCCGCCCTCCTCTGTTGGCGGCCCGTGTCTCCCATCTGTGTCTGGCCAGCTCTCGCTCTACTTTATCCCGCTCGTCAACTCGGACCTGGATGTTGAAATCCTTAAGCACCGGCGCTGCGTCCATCACCGTCTGGAAAGTTTTTTCCTCTGATCCCACCATCATCCTCAGTTGGGCTGGGTACATGCACTTCGCTTTAACGTTTTTCTCCTTCAGCTGTTTCACAACGTATCTGACCTGAGCGCGTTTCCTCTGTAGCTCCGGCGAATAGTCATTATCAAAGTAGATCTGCTTCTCACCCATCTTCACTGTGCGCTGTCTCCAGGCTTGCTGCAGGATCTGTTCCTTCACTGTGTAGTCCGCGAATTTAATCACGATGGAGCGAGGCGGGTCATTTTCTTTTGGTTTTGGCATAAGTGCTCTATGCGCCCGGTCAATCCTGATGTCGGCTTCGGTTAGTGACAGATCAGTCAGCACCGTCGGTAGTAGTTTTTTAATGAAGGCGGACATGTCTCTCCCCTCGCTTCCTTCGGGAACCTGATACAGCCTTAGGTTTTGCCATCTGTGTCTGTTCTGAAGATCCTCACACCGTTCAAATAATTCCGCCTCTCGCTGCAGAAGGAAGCCGATGGCTTTTCCGTGGGTTGCGGTGGTCTCCTCCGTGGTTGTTATACGCTCCTCTGCGTCAACGACTCTCTTTTCCAACTTTGTTAGTTGTGCACTTAAACTTCCAACTGATGTTTCAAGCCGTGTGAATGCTTCCTTGGATTGGCCTTTAAATTCCTTTACGTCCATACTCATCTGCAGAATGTCTCCCCGTATTTCTCGGTTCGACTGGGCGATAGCCTGAAGCATCTCCTCCAAGCTATTCCCGGCGGTATCAGTGGTTTTGCTAGGGCCAGCTTCGTCGGGATTAGCAGGCTTGTTAGCATCAGCTGATTCCGACGATTTTTCATCTCCTTCTTTGTTTCTGAAGTGATATCTGGCGAGTCTATCGCCAGCGCTCGACTTTGTGGTGTCGTTAGGCATGTTTTTGCTGAGTTTTGTTAATATATCGATTTGGTAAGTTGGTTAATCAGTGGAGCTCAAACTTTTGCGTCCTACATGAACATGGCGCCGCCGGAAGTCTCCGGTTTCGGAATATTTATAATTTGAAGTATTATTTTCAGCTGTTTAACAGGAACAGCTCATACCTGCTTGTAAAATAGTCACACATTCGTTATAACAGTTAGGCTTGAAAATGTAGTGAACCGGAAAAATGATTTGTTTACTGGCTCAGAAACAATAATTGTGTGTGTGTGTGTGTGAGTGTGTAGATGTGGCTACCTGGGAGATGACGTTGCACAGCCACTGTGGGTCGATAAAGTAGACCTCCTGGAGCTGAAGTCCAGGATCATCAAAATGCAGCAGAACCCCTTTGAGATAAACACAGGATGTTTGGTTTGGAGAGAATTTCCACACAGTGAATTAACTTTAATTTACATTAAAATGATCAAATACGCCAGAAGCTTTCAGTCAAAACAAGTAAACATCATCTATTTGGATTACTCTTTTAATGTAACTTTAAAGCAGCCCTGACTCAGACTGACCAGCTTCACAGAGGAAGTGGACGGCGTGCGGCAGCTCTGCCTCATCCAGCTGCAGCTGACTCTCCTGGATGAGCTGCAGCAGCTCATCCTGCTTGATGACCGGGAACTCCGGAGGAACCCTGCTCCTCTCCAGGAGAAGCACATGCACTTCGCTTTAACGTTTTTCTCCTTCAGCTGTTTCACAACGTATCTGACCTGAGCGCGTTTCCTCTGTAGCTCCGGCGAATAGTCATTATCAAAGTAGATCTGCTTCTCACCCATCTTCACTGTGCGCTGTCTCCAGGCTTGCTGCAGGATCTGTTCCTTCACTGTGTAGTCCGCGAATTTAATCACGATGGAGCGAGGCGGGTCATTTTCTTTTGGTTTTGGCATAAGTGCTCTATGCGCCCGGTCAATCCTGATGTCGGCTTCGGTTAATGGCAGGTCAGTCAGCACCGTCGGTAGTAGTTTTTTAATGAAGGCGGACATGTCTCTCCCCTCGCTTCCTTCGGGAACCTGATACAGCCTTAGGTTTTGCCGTCTGTGTCTGTTCTGAAGATCCTCACACCGTTCAAATAATTCCGCCTCTCGCTGCAGAAGGAAGCCGATGGCTTTTCCGTGGGTTGCGGTGGTCTCCTCCGTAGTTGTTATACGCTCCTCTGCGTCAACGACTCTCTTTTCCAACTTTGTTAGTTGTGCACTTAAACTTCCAACTGATGTTTCAAGCCGTGTGAATGCTTCCTTGGATTGGCTTTTAAATTCCTTTACGTCCATACTCATCTGCAGAATGTCTCCCCGTATTTCTCGGTTCGACTGGGCGATAGCCTGAAGCATCTCCTCCAAGCTATTCCCGGCGGTATCAGTGGTTTTGCTAGGGCCAGCTTCGTCGGGATTAGCAGGCTTGTTAGCATCAGCTGATTCCGACGATTTTTCATCTCCTTCTTTGTTTCTGAAGTGATATCTGGCGAGTCTGTCGCCAGCGCTCGACTTTGTGGTGTCGTTAGGCATGTTTTTGCTGAATTTTGTTAATATATCGATTTGGTAAGTTGGTTAATCAGCGTAGCTCAAACTTTTGCGTCCTACATGAACATGGCGCCGCCGGAAGTCATCCGTTAAAAGGTTTTTTTTGGCAGTTTTTCCTCAATCTTGCTGAGGGTGTAGGTCGGAGGTCAGAGGATGTCACACCCTGTACTCTTTGTTAAAGCCCTATGAGGCAAATTGCAATTTGTGATTATGGGCTATACAAATAAAATTTGATTGATAATTGATTAATGTGTACATGTTCTTTTTCTGAATAATCTGTGACAAATTATGTTCAAATCGATTAAAAGATTTCGAATTTGAGAACCGACAATGACAAGATATAATGTGCTATAGCCTTTAAGTGCTTGTAAAAAGGTAAGAAGGTTGCTTTTAGCTAGACCTGTGACATTAAAAACCTTCACAGCATGTGTTAATGTGTTTATATTTATCTTGCTGTCACTCATTTAGTGTTGAGACAAGAGAGCTACCCTAGAAAACTCTTTCTCTCCACCTTTAGGTTTGAAGATGGCATCTAGAGGGTCAGGTGATCTGAACAATGAGGAAGAAGAGGAAGAAGGCCAGAGCCTGAACCCAACAGAGGTGAAAATGAGCCAGATTGTGATGCCCTGTCACAGCAATCACAGACAGGAGCTGAGCGTAGGACAGCTGCTGAAATGGATGGACTCCACTGCCTGCCTCTCTGGTGAGGTGTGGGTGTGCGTCTGTGTCTGAGTAAATATTTGGGAACCACAGACTAGACATGTAGGACATGACATCTCTTTGTTTCGTATGGGCAGCTGAGAGACATGCTGGAAATCCCTGCGTCACTGCTTCCATAGATGACATCCACGTTGGACGCACAGTCAGGTAACAGAAATTGTGACCAGTGGTGTGGGTCCCTTTATAAATTTCTAGCATGTTTGAAACAATGGCTCTCCTTTACTAGTTTATACAAAAGAAGGACTGCTAGGTTGATCGAAACACAACAAAGACCAACATTTTCTCTTTTAAACAGTCACCAAAACCTCAAACCTGTCATATTTATGTTTATTGGGTGTTTCTCTCCCAATAATTGCACCAGAAACAAAATCAAAGCAGTAATCCACCACCCTGACAATTAACTGTCCCAAATGAACCATAACTGGCACTAAAACCTACTAAATTGTGAGTCTACCTCCAAAATTAATACGAGGAGACCCCAATTTGTCACAGCCCTGGCTCAGAGAGCAAGACAAAAACACACTTGCAAGCAGCTTTAAACTGAAATTTTATTTAAACGTAACTCAAACAATATAATAAAGATGTCTGCAAGTCAGTAGTGTATGCAGCGATGTTTGCAAATGAGGTCTGGTGAGTGTAACACAAAGAAAATACAAACCAAACAGGCCGCAGGTAGTCAGAGAGAGACAAAGTGAATGAGGAGCCAGCTATATAATCCTGGACCTAGAGCGCTCAGGTGCAGTCAGCAGCTCCACCCATTCACCTGAAATGAGCCTGCAAAGAAAAATACACAAAAGAAGACCAGAAGAGAGCAGTGTCGTCACAATGTACAGGGGATCCTCGAGTTACGTCGGACGCGAATTTCGTCGTTTTCGTGGTTACGACACATCTCCCGTGAACTTCCTTGTTTCGGCTTAAGCGGTTTGCCAGGTAAATACGCACAGACTTCACACGGGAACTAGTTGGCGAGCGCTCTCTCTGTCTCTCAGCGGGCCTGCCGGCTCTCCAGCACCTCCACAGCACAGCTAGGCTACTCTGCCTTGTGTTTACTTATGTGAAATGGCCGGCCGGCCGGTAGGGGGAGGGGAGGGGGGGGGTGCAGCGGCAGCCGGTAAGGAGATGCACACGGACACAGATGCGTTCGGGATCGTGGCGATACCGTAGGTTTATTCACAACACAGGGTCTACACGGTTGATAACAGAAATCTAAAGGAAATGCTCATAACAGTCGTGATCTCAACCCCTACGGTGTGTCAAGAGGGACAAAAAAGGCAATTCAACATAATAAACTCTTATTTTAGCGTGGTGTTATAGCGACATCTGGTGGCACAGTGTATGCACAATGGCACAATGAATGTATGGTCCGACTTACGTCGAAATTCGGTTTCGACCCATTCTCAGGAACGGATCTCCGACGTAACTCGAGGACCCCCTGTACTCGCAAATTGCAAATGTATTCACCCCATTTGGCCCAGTTTTTCATGTTTTGTTGCCTCACAACATGGAATTAAACATGGAATTAAAGTGGATTGTTTGAGGGTTTCATAGTTTGATTGGGACGGGACAAAAACAAAAGCTTCTAGGCCTTTGTGAACATAGACATACTATAGGAGTAGATGCCGCATTCGCCGCTAGGCGTAAGAAATATGACCGCCATCTTGGGCCGGTCACAGTTTCACATGATCACCCCTGGCTTTTCAAACTATGATTAATAATCATTGTTTCTTCATTTTATTAAAATATCTGATTATACTGCCACTATCTGTTTCTGCTTCTATGTCATATTTATAGTGTGTGATTTGTAAAATACCTGTCATAACCTACATCACATATCACAGGGAGACAGTTCCCTTTATTTGGCTAAATCTCTTTGTCTCCGTTGTCTAAACAGCGAAAAACTACCTATGTCCCCGTTTTGGTTCTGGAGACACAACATTAGGTTTTTCAATCAGATTGCTCATCAAACTGGAAATGTCTCCGTTTTTTCCCCACTTTTCAGGGATTATGTTCCCAGTTTTGATCTCGAATGTCTGGTCACTTTATGTCATATGAGAATATTGTATTGTTAAGCCCACGAAGAATGTTAAAACACGCCGAACTAACCTGCTACATGTATGGCCGTTGCAGCAAAAAAACACGTTAAAATTAGTTCGGTATTCAGTGAGCAGTGTTGGGAAAGTTATATCCAAAATGTAATATGTTTCATATTACAAGTTACTTGCATTTGAAAGTAATACGTTTCTTTACAATATTACCTTCTGTGTAGAGTAATAAGTTACTCATTACTTTTTAGTTACTTTCACCAAAATAAACATTGAAGAGAAGCCATTACAAAATGAAGGTGCGCAATATTTTGTCACAGGGAATAGTTCTCAAGTTTTTTGGGGGAAAACTTTTTGAAATGCCGGCGACTCAGCTGTAGAAAGAGGCAACGCATCCTCCACGACATACTCAGCAACCTGAGCATGTCCTAGCCTCTAGCTTAAGGTTGCTGTGCTCTCTCTCCAGGTGTTGCTTGAGGTTACTTGTACTATTTTTAACTGTAAACAGTTTCCTCGGCTTCCCACCAGCACATAAAGTGCACCTTACTATGGTGTTCTTATCCATTTGTAACCCAGTTAAAAACATAAGCTTGGTATAAATAGTATTAAAATCATTTCAATAAGGTTTTGTTTAAAAAAGGCTAATATGACAGATGTGTCATTGTGTCTGATAATATGTATGTTTTGTTTTATTGAAAATTGTAATGTTTCTAGAATATTCCCAAACTAGCATTGGTGGGGTTAATGCTGTAACTCGCAGGTGTACCTGTATGCAGAACATGGAGTTATGAGGGATAGCCTGAGGGAGAGCATGCAGTACGGATTAAGAGAAACATGCGTTTGATAGAGATAGCCTGTGTACAGGCATCGATGTGGATTTGTCTTGTGTGATTGTTTACTTGACAGTTAGTATTAGAGGCAAGTTACATATTGTATAGTAAGACTAGAGGAATTTCTACACGGAATTCACCCACTGTCTACACGTTGTGCTTCCCCATGTGGGACTATTAAAGGTGTTCTTTCTTTCTTTATGTCTCTGGTCAGTGTGGGTCAGGTGGTGAACATCAAGGCGAAGGTCAACAGAGCCTTTAACACCAGTATGGAGGTCAGAACATAAGTTCACATTATATTCTTATACATATACAGGGGGTCCTCGAGTTACGTCGGTCGCGAATTACGTTGTTTTCATGGTTACGACACATCTCCCGTGAACTTCCTTGTTTCGGCTTAAGTGGTTTGTCCCGTAAATAAGTACAGACTTCACACGGGAACTCGTTGCTGAGCGCTCTCTCTGTCTCTCAGCGCTGCAGCGAGACAGAGAGACGTGCTGCAGAGCCTGCCGGCACCTCCACAGCTGTGTTTACTTATGTGAAATGGCCGGCCGGTCGGCGGGGGCGGCAGCGGCAGCCGGTAAGGATATGCACACGGACACAGATGCGTTCGGGATCGTGGCAATACCGTAGGTTTATTCACAACACAGGGTCTACACGGTTGATGTCAGAAATCTAAAGGAAATTCTCATTACACTCGTGATCTCAACCCCTACGGTGTGTCAAGAGGGACAAGAGGGACAAAAAAGGCAATTCACAATAATAAACTCTTATTTTAGCATGGTGTTATAGCGACATCTGGTGGCACAATGTATGCACAATGGCACAATGAATGTATGGTCCGACTTGCGTCGAAATTCGGTTGCGACACATTCTCAGGAACGGATCTCCGACGTAACTCGAGGACCCCCTGTATATAATATCGTGTTGCATTATAGTAAATAGACACCAATGTATTTATTGGATCTATACCTGTAATGGTCTCACTTTTTAACCTAAAGGCAAGGGGTGTCCAAAGCAACGGGACAACGTTCCTTTAAGTAACGTTGTCCCGTTTACCATTTTAGGGCTTTGAAGCTCCAGTGAATCAAAAAATGACTGTAATGCTATGTATTGTAATTATTTGTTGTTTAACATCTGTTGACTTGATTACTTTAAAGTTCATGTCTTTGTTAGGTGGGCATACATGTGAGCTGTGAGGACCTGTTCTCTGATCATCACTGGACTGTGTGTCATGCATATGCCACCTTTGTAACGCAGAACACAAACACTGGAGAAAAGGTAACAATGTGTTGCCTGAATCTCAGAGGATGTGTGGGATTACATAATGATGATACGTGGTCATGTTTACTGCATTTACTTGACAGGTGATCTTGAAGCCCCTTGTAGCTCAGACTCAGAAAGAGAAGGTCGAATACAGCATAGCAGCTGAAAGACGAAGGGTCAGAATGATACATGATGACATCATCAGAGAGCTACTCTCCCATGGCACTTTCCAGCAGGGTAGGTGTGATGCACATTTCCACTTACGCACAGTAGATAAACCAGATCTGGAGATTTGTTTAAGGTTTCAGACCGCCATTCAGTGTTACTGATAATGTCAGGGACACCAGCTGAACAGTGAATGTGAATGTTTAAGTATCAGAGATTAAATATGAATGTTGTCGAATACGCTATATGATTTTGCTTGGTTTCACTGGTTTGTAGTAGTACTTTACAATTTCCACAATGTCTGAAATAAAACAGTTTAAAAAATAATCAATGAGACACTGTCAAGTGTTGTATCGGTGCAAGCTTTCCCACACTTGAAAAGGGAAGGGCCACACTCTCTCTTTAAAAAACCAGACGCTGGACTTCACTCAGTGCATTTTAGCTTCTTTTAATTCACAGCTGGCACAGATGAAAAACCTTTGATAAATCAAAAGACATTCAAAATTATAAAGATTATAACAGCACACACAGCTAAATATCACTCAAAAAATAAAACTACAGACACATTCGCCACTTTAACTTTCACAAATGTTAATAAAAAGAATTTTAGCCGTAGTTTCAAATGAAATTATGTCAAACTCAGGCTCATTAATTATTCATATTTTAGATTTTTAACTCAATTAAATGTTTTTGAATAAATGTCTTTTACATGTTTTACAGCATACAGTTCATAGTTTTACTAATATTTTACCAAATAATTTATATATAAATATATATTTTATTTACATATATATCCGTTATAATACACTCTTTTAACCGAAATATTTTAACAGTGGATTTCTATCAATCACATCACTCCGCACGTTCACGCTCATATAACTAACTGGGTCACAGATCACAATCAGTGAAGCAAACTTTATGCCACATATGCCACTTAATGTCCATAACTAAATTAAACATTTGACCCAGTAACAAAGAAAGAGATCAATCAGCGGGCTCAAACACTGCAAGCGATCATGAATGAATGCTTACCGGCAGTCTTTTCAGAGATTTAACGACCTTTTCCTTGCCCTTTTCTCGATAGCGTTTTTCAGCTCCCGGCGTATGCACACAAAACCTTTCTGCCTCGCTCCTTGCTCAGGTGATTACAAATCCGCCTCACCTGGGGAGGCTCGCACACAGCGGCAAGGTTTGGTGTGGGCGTGCGCTCGCCGGCATCTGTGTGCGCGCGCTCGCCGGCCTCTGTGTGTGCGCCTGATAGTGATAGTGACACGTTCTATTATCTTCAACAGTTTACCAGAGGTGAACCTAAAGACTTAGTCCGAGGTTGTCAGCATATGAGTCCCTCCCAAGGCTACAATGAGGCGAGGAAATTGATGCCTTATCACTATGGTACTGAACTGAAAATTGCCACTGCTTACATGAACAGAGCATTTAATTGGCCACAAATCAGAACAGATGATGCCAAGCCTCCTCATAGTTACTCCATGTTTCTCACTGGATGTAACAATGCAATGTAGGACATTAATTAGCTTCAAGAAATAGAGAATCCCACAAATCTCAAAGCCATTGTTTCCAACTTGCCATACAAAATGAGAGAACGGTGGAGAACGTGCGCCTTTGACATTGAAGAAGTAAGTGGTAGGAGAGCAACGTTTTCTGATCTAGTCAAATTCATAAACAGGCAAGCTAGAATAACTACATATCCTGTGTTTGGTGATATAAAGGATGTTGAAGAGAAGGGAAAGCCTTACCCCAGTATTAGAAACATCAAAGTATCCAGACGAAAGGGCAGTACATTCAGTAAGTTCTAAACACCATTTAATCCTTCCCAAAAACCATCACGTTTCCAGCTTGTTCCTCAGACATGTACACCAAGAAAAAGGGCATAGTGGAACGAATTATACCTTCGCCATACTGCGAGAAAGATTTTGGATTCTGCAAGGACACTTTGCTATAAGAAAGATATTGTCAAAGTGCGTAACTTGCCGAAAAGTCTCAGCAAAGTCTGGTGAACAGAGGATGGCAAATCTGCCACAACGTCTATACCAGACAAACGTCCATTCACTAATGCTGGCATAGACTATTTTGGGTCTTTCGAGGTCAAGTGTGGGTGAAGTAAATTGAACCAATATGGTGTTCTGTTCACATGTCTTACTGTCAGAGCAGTCAATATAGAAGTTGCCCATTCTCTTCATACTGATTCCTGAATACATGCTTTTAGAAGATTCATCTTTAGGTGAGGCCACGTATCTATCTATCTGAGGTCAGATAATGGTACAAACCTGGTAGGAGCAGAGAAATGCGGGAAGCCTGACTTTATTGATCCCAAACTGGACTGGCAAAAAAAATTACTCATTTCACATAAGTAAACACAAGGCAGAGTAGCCTAGCTGTGCTGTGGAGGTGCTGGAGAGCCGGCAGGCACACTGAGAGACAGAGAGAGCACTCACCAACTAGTTCCCGTGCGAAGTCTGTAGGAGATGTGTCGTAACCACGAAAACAACGTATCTCGCGACCGTCGTAACTCGAGGACCCCCTGTATATCAATATGTAGATAAATTTACACATTGCACATGTACTACATGTAGTAGTATACACTATATACACATACATATATGTCTATATATATACATATATATCTCCTATATACATATACAAAAATGTGCAACAATACAGTAATGTACACAATACAGTAATGTACACAATACAAAAAATACAGTAGTGCAATCATGTAGCAGCATTGGGTTTTGTGTGTTGTGTGTGTTGTATGTTGTGGTATACTCGGAGAACTGTTGGTTATAAAGTCTGACTGCTGCTGGAAGAAAGGACCTGCGGTGACGTTCCTTCACACATTTTGGGTGAAGGAGTCTGTCACTGAAGGAGCTCCGCAGTGCTGCCACAGTGTCCTGCAGGGGATGGGAGTCGTTCCTCATCATGGACAACAGCTTGGCTGTTATCCTCCTCTCTCCCACCACCTGCACTGGCTTCAGGGGGCATCCCAGTACAGAGCTGGCCTTCTTGATCAGTCTGTCCAGTCTCTTCATGTCAGCTGCTGAGATGCTGGTCCCCCAGCAGACCACACCATGAAAGATGGCTGATGCCACCACAGTGTCATAAAAGGTCCTCAGGAGCGCCCCCTGCACTCCAAAGGACCTTAGCCTCCGTAGCAGGTAGAGTCTGCTCTGGCCTTTCCTGTAAAGTGCGGCAGTGTTATGAGTCCAGTTCAGTTTATTGTTCAGGTGAACTCCCAGGTACTTATAAGATGTGACCACCTCAATGTCCTTTCCCTGGATGTCCACCGGTGTTGGGGGGCAGTGTGTCCGCCTACGAAAATCCACCACCACCACCACCAGTTCTTTGGTTTTTCCTGCGTTGATCAGGAGGTGGTTCCTCTCGCACCATCGCACAAAGTCCTGCGTCAGCTTCCTGTACTCCCCGTCGTCCCCATCTGTGATGAGGCCGACAATTGCAGAGTCGTCAGAAAACTTCTGCAGGTGGCAGGTGGGCGAGTTGTAGGTGAAGTCTGCAGTGTACAGGGTGAAGAGGAACGGAGCCAGGACCGTTCCCTGTGGGGCCCCTGTGCTGCAGACGGCGATGTCGGACACACAGCCTCTGGTCCTCACATACTGTGGACGGTTGGTGAGGTAGTCCAAAATCCAGTATGTGAGATGATGGTCCACACCAGACTGCCCCAGCTTGTCCCCCAGGAGTTTGGGCTGAATGGTGTTGAAGGCACTTGAGAAGTCAAAGAACATGACTCTCACAGTGCTCCCAGGTTTCTCCAGGTGAGAGAGAGCTCGGTGTTGGAGGAAGATGACAGCATCATCCACCCCGATGCCAGGTTGGTAGGCAAACTGGAGTGGATCCAACACTGGGCTCACCAGTGGGCAGAGATGGGCAAGGATCAGCCACTCTAGGGTCTTCATAAGGTAGTAAAATTGTTACTATGTAGCATACAGACTGCAGTGTGGTCCGCGTTCAAACCTGCTAACAAACCAAAATTGGTCCGATTGATGTTTTGGTCCGATTTTACATTTTTGCTTAAAAAAAAAAAATCCACTCGGGAGAACCGGGGTTGGGGACGGGCGGCCAAGCGAGCCGTGGACAGGCGGCGAGGGCCTCTGGCAGGCCACGGCTTGCTCGAACGCCGGCCCCCACCCCGATTAGTATTGAAACGGAGACAAGGGGAGAAAGAGCCACCTCAGTCTGCTGTCTCTGCCCGCCCCAGGCCGTTCCATGGGACTTTTTCCACGGCGGGGCTTTCCACTCCGTGTTGCCGGCCAGAGGCTCTTGTCGCCCGGCTTCCGATCCATTCCCACCCATGATGCATTTCGAATTGTTTTTTGTGGCTTTTTGTGCAAAGTCAAGCGAACCAAGACCACCTCTTTTTGGAGGTCTCGGTCCGCTTGTTTTAGTGCGCACCCGAGTGCAATTGACACTTTCACACCAACGAAAACAAACCGAACTAAGAGCTTTTGGTACGAATTAACTGTTTGGTGCACACTAAGTGCTGTTGGTGTGAAAGCACCCTAAATGTCCCCCGACAGTCTAGGCCTATGGCAGCTTAGATAAGAGCTGATCAAAGATGGACCTCGACCAGCCCTAACTATAAGCTTTGTCAAAGAGGAATGTTTTAAGTCTGCTCTTAAATACTGTGAGGGTGTCCGCCTCCTTGATTGAAGCTGGGAGATGATTCCACAGCAGAGGAGCCTGATAGCTGAAGGCTCTGGCTCCTAGTCTGCTCTTATGGATGAAGTTTATTTGGTGGCGATGATGTAAAGATGTAGAAAGGATCTCCACTGACACCGTCTTCTTTTGTATAAAAAGTTCATTACATGGAAGGTACAGCATCAAACCAGGCACCACGGTCTGCCTGGGAGGATCCAAAGCCAATATGAATTTCCTGAATTTCCTGACCACTCTTGTTACTCACATATATAGGTTAGTTGTTTTTCACAGAGCTAAGACAAACCATGAGTTCATACCTATGTCAGGACAATCCTTAAACAATGGAAAAGGGGACAGAAAAATCGTTGACACCAGGAGTCCCTTTCCTGTATTTCAAGATAGCCTTTTAACTACCCTTTACCTTAAAGATAACACACGACACAGGAACCAGATGGCGTTTGTCAAATGCTAAACCCTGGGACTGGGATGAGGAGGAAAAACCCCTGACATGTGTCAAAGTGGCCCCTTTTCTATGTACACATGAACCTTAAAACGGAACGTCTAATTTATCATATTCAGACAGAACATCAGATACTACATGGATTTTTGGAATTGAGTAAACCTGCGTTCTGAGAGCGGAGTGCTCTAGTAGGATGATATGGGATTATTACATTTTGTAGCTATGTTGGTGGCACATGATTTAGAGCTTTGTATGTATGTAGAATGATTCATTTGTTACATGGTCAACATAAACTATCAATCAATCATATAATGCCTTTCTGTATTAGAAAATCAATCTATAACAAATTTATCCCAACCGAGCATTTTTTCTGCAGTTCATCACTGGTTTGAACAAAAATGCATCAAACTTCACCTACTGTAGCTCAGGTACTTTTCTTTCACCCTTTTCTCTTGTGTTTCGCAGTAACGTCACAGCCAGACAGGCAGGTGGTTTACTATTTGCAGCATAGGATCACATTTCGTGCCATTTAAATGATCATTTCAAACTCAGATTATGTGCACAAATGTCAACATCTAAAAAATCACGATAATGATTTGGCGGTGTGCCACGGCAAATTACATGTAACGGAAATCCTGAATAATTTCTTTGCCGCTCTGAGTTTTCCCAGCTGCAGTCACGTGACCAATCTGCGGCAAGTGAACAATGTTACAAATCAGATTAGGCGAACTGTACCCTATGCACGTGTGTGTGTGTGTATGCACTGTATAATTTAATAAATAAGAATAATAATAATGATAAAAAAAATTAATTGTTAATAATAAAACAAACTTTAGCAAACGTCAGTGGTTTGTTGTATCTGTACATGTAATGGATTACTGTTACATTGTTTGTATCCTAATTACATAACGCTGTTACATGTAATCCGTTACTCTCAGCCAAACTATAGTGATATGCTCCTTCATTACCATGAATAACACTCACACTGTACTCAATCCCACACACTCATTGTCCTGCTGCACCGGATATGCACTAAAACACAGTTCTGATTGTCACCATAAAATGCACCATTTTCACATAGTTCCGTATCATTGGATTCTGCAGTAACCATCTGTTAATGCATGTTAAAATCAATAAAATCTTGCATTACTGTTTGTGTGTGTTGTCGGGATGACAGCCGACAACTCAACAATTGGCAACGCAGTTGCAGCAGAGAGGACAAAGGTGGAGAGTGTTGAGCTAGTTCTCCCCCCACATGCTAACCATCAGGTAATGGATTTATGATTATCTTTGTCTTTCTCTGGATTTTATCTCAAGAATTTAATCAGAGCTTACTTTGTGATAATCTTTTGTTAAATTTTATACTTAGAAACTGTTTATACTATTATGATTTATTATTTTGTCCAATTAGTTTTCTAATAAGATGCTGTTATATCAATGTAAATACAAGAGGTTGTGTTTTTAATGGCTTATCCCTGTAATTGTAAGAAAACTCTGTTGTCCAATCATCAGCAAAATACATTTGGAGGACAAATCATGGCCTGGATGGTGAATGTAGCCACAATTTCAGCAAGGTACAGTCATTCAAAAATGCTCTACACGAATCCACCAGGATTTTTCAAATTTGAATTGGCTCACCCATTAGTTGATTAACAGAAAATGTATAATTAAGTGTTAAGTGCTTGTCATGAGTGTTTGTTAAATTCTCTATTGAACCTGAAAGGGATAGTAATGGGAAAGGAGACAGGTCACATTTGAAGATGGCATTCCCAAAACCAAACCTACAGAGCCAAGCCCCCTTTGTGGTCATCTCAGTAAAAGAACATGCTCCTTTTTAATAAATGGGGAGGGGGCCACCAAGTTTTCATGTTCACAAATATACTTGTGTGCTTGTACATGACAGTGTCTTAAAATGTTGATATTTATATAATGTAATATTCAGGTTATTTCTTATTGTATAATCCTCTCCTTATATAGCCGTCTGTGTCAGGCCCATCCGACTCTTCGGGCCGTTGACATGTTCACTTTCAGAGGTCCTTCTCAAGTTGGAGACAGACTGCTGCTAAGTTCTATAGTCAACAACGCTTTTAAAAACAGGTAGCCTATATGATAAAAGAAGATAAAATGAAAAATATAACAACTCAAACAAATAACAAAAGGTTACAACAACAAAAATGTAGTATTTAAATGCAGTATGAGTTAAACAAGGAATAAATGATAGATTTTACATGTCCTGCAGCATGGAGGTGGGAGTGCGAGTGGAGGCCTACCAGGCGGTGGGACCCAACCGACACATTAACTCAGCCTTCATGATCTTTGAGGTGCTTGACAATCATGGGAAGCCATGTACATTACCGCATATACAGCCTGAACCAACGGTAAGTTCAGCAATATCATTGACACGAGATACCACAGATGGTTTCATTTTCATTCAGTCAGTCATTGCACAAATGCAAAAAATCACCATTCTTCTGACTAATTCTGAATTTATCCAACTTCTACTTCTGTGATCATACAATACAGAAAATTATGAAATGATATAGAAATATATGTCCTTGACATGCAAACAGGGGAAAAAAGGTTGTTCATGTGAACAGAGTTTATAGTTGGCTCTGTATTGAGAGACAATACAGAGCCAGTAAGTGGCAAAGAAACATACTTCAAACACAAAATTTATATTGCTACAGAAAATGAGCTAAATCAGTAAAATCATAGATAGCCAGAGAATCAAAACAGCTGTTCCTCTATATTGTCTCTAACAGTTTGCTTGTGCTGGAACTGAAGAGCTTTGATGACCTGGCTGTATAAATGTGACTTTATTTTGCTCAACAAAGTCAAGAATGATGTCATTAAGCTTTGAAGGACCAAAGTTGTGTTTAGCTCTTATTATATAAGGTTTAGAAAAGTGGCTTGATTCCACACGATAGAGTAACAGCGATTAGAGGTCAGTTGCATGGTGAAAGCTGCTGTAATTACTATTTTTATTTTAAGATAATATTATTGACATTCTAAAATCAATCAGTCAATCCAGACTAGAGCAGCAGCCTAAACACACTGGAAGGCAGCATTTGGTGGGGGAAAAAAAAGCAACTAAGAAACACCGACTTATTTAAATCAAAATGTTCTTTGTGGAGAACTAACTAAACAAGCAAAGACAAACAAAGAAGACAACATTGTGAAGTCTGAGAAAATGTACCTAACAGTATCACTGGCATCATGTATTTCATATTCATAAATCACAGTTTGCCCCATAGGGCTTAACAGGGTGTAATACCCCTCTCCCAGGATAGACAGAAGTGTAATAAATTCTGCATGTACACAACACAACACAAATCAACAAAATGACAACCCATAGAGCGAGAGAGAGGAAATAAGAAGAGAAAGAGTGAGATAGAGAGAAGGCTGCGAGATAAAAACTATGGTTATTAAAGTGGTTATTAGTATAGCAAAATATATATAAATTACGTGTATTTATCAAGTTTTATTTATAACACCATTAGTAAACTTGTCACAACCTTTTAATACAGTTATACGGTGACCACAATTACTAAGTAATATTAAGAAGGAAAATAAGAATAACAGTAATAAGTAGAAAAAGTGCATTTCCTGAAGGAAATGCGTGTGAATGCTGAAAGCTGTACTGAACATGCATCCAAACTCTGCTGAGTGAACTCATAGCATTTGTTCAGCTGAGCGAGCTGAAGAGAGCCAAAGTTCTGCTGAATTAATACGAAAGTAGTTGTAGTAGTGGTGTGTGTGTACGTGTGTGTGAGGTGAACGATGTGGGAGCTACAGAAGAAGCAGGAAGATCTGCACAGATTGAAAAAAGGCAGTGCAGTGAGTGATGTGAATCATCACTGAATGGCAGAAACTGTACAGAAACACATTTGTTTAATATTTTGATATTGAGCGACAGGAGGCTTTGCTGAGCACATACCTGTAAAATTTGTGTAGATAGTGGGAAAGATGGCTGAGAAATGACAGTTTTAAAATGACCTACATGTGTCTCAGAGGCTGACGTCAGAGATCACATTTAACATGGGAGTGAATGAGGCTTCAGAAGGTGCCTGTTGATGCTTAGAGGTACTGTGCAAAAACGACCTACTGCCACACACTGTGTGAGAGAGGACAAGCGTAGCTCCAAAATGAGTTTTAATTGTGTGTGAGGTGAAAGCTCAGGAGAAGAAGCAGAAAAATATGCACAGAAGAAGAAGCAGGAAGATCTGCAGTGCATAATGTCATCAGTGTCATCTGCTGACATCACCCACTCCATGTATTTCGAATGGGCGAAAACATGGTACAAAAAACATTAATTTGTAAAACACATCTGGATTTGGAGTGAGAAAAGTAATCGGATGTTGGAAGCTAGTGACGACTCAGTGCCAAGTGGCTCAGCGGCTGCTCGCAGTTAACCCTGCAATTTATGCAGCTATGATTAAATTGTCGGACTTTTGCAGACCAGACAGGTAGTGGGGGGCCAGAGTATGGAGGGACTTGTAAGTGAGGAGTAGGATTTTGCATTTTCAATCAATCAATCAATCAATCAAATTTTATTTGTATAGCCCAAATTCACCAATTGCAATTTGCCTCATAGGGCTTTAACAAAGAGTACAGGGTGTGTCATCCTCTGACCAACACCCTCAACAAGGGTGAGGAAAAACAGGTCGAGTCTGGGTGAAGCTGGGCCGCATCAGGTTTTTCACAAGTTAAGCTCTTACAAAAACACTCCAGTGTTATCAAATGTCTTTATTTTTTTTAACACAAAATAAGATGAAAAAATAGAAAGGCTGATGTTGCTAAACTTTCTTTTCTGGACACACAATGCTTGAAAATTCACCATCTGTGAACCCTAACCCTAACCCCTTCCTGCTTTTACAATCATCTCACTAACCACATGGCTTTGACTGCTGCATCTTTCTCTTTGGTTGCTTTCTTCGGTTGGCTCTCTCATCTCCCAGGTATTTTGCATACTCAGCATGTCTAGTTGTATAATGAAATTTCAAATTGTGCACTGCAACTTTCTCTGTGCTAATAAGACACGTGGAGATGTCCCTGTGCTCAATAAAGAAATATTGCACTTCCCACTTTTCCTGAACTTGTCTGTGCTCATCACCAACCTTTCTCTTCACTGCAGGTTTTGAAAAAGACATGTTTGGGGCTGTGTAATAAAAATGATTCCACTTGATGTCACTGTTCGCGTTGAAGTTTCAGTTACAGTATTTAGCCGATGCGTCTTTTCTGCTTGCCTCGCTGAGCAGCAACTTCCGGGTTCAGACTGGACGCTGATGCGCGTGAAGTGGGAGCGGCGGAGCGGCCACACTAAAAATAGAACAGACGCTGAAACTATCGCGGTGCTTTCAGGCGTGTCGCAGCTGGTCTGGTCAAACTCGCGGGCCGCACTAACATTAAACATTCATATTAAGGCGGGGGCCACAAACTATCGTCCCGAGGGCCGCAGTTGGCCCGCGGGCCGCGAGTCTGAGTTCCTTGTGCTGGAACTGAAGAGCTTTGATGACCTGGCTGTATAAATGTGACTTTATTTTGCTCAACAAAGTCAAGAATGATGTCATTAAGCTTTGAAGGACCAAAGTTGTGTTTAGCTCTTATTATGCGTGTGAAATCCGTGTGAATGCTGAAAGCTGTACTGAACATGCATCCAAACTCTGCTGAGTGAACTCTCATAGCATTTGTTCAGCTGAGCGAGCTGAAGAGAGCAGTTCTGCTGAATTAATACGAAAGTAGTTGTAGTAGTAGTGTGTGTGTACGTGTGTGTGAGATGAACGATGTGGGAGCTACAGAAGAAGCAGGAAGATCTGCACAGATTGAAAAAAGGCAGTGCAGTGAGTGATGTCAATCATCACTGAATGGCAGAAACTGTACAGAAACACATTTGTTTAATATTTTGATATTGAGCGACAGGAGGCTTTGCTGAGCACATACCTGTAAAATTTGTGTAGATAGTGGGAAAGATGGCTGAGAAATGACAGTTTTAAAATGACCTACATGTGTCTCAGAGGCTGACGTCAGAGATCACATTTAACATGGGAGTGAATGAGGCTTCAGAAGGTGCCTGTTGATACTTAGAGATACTGTGCAAAAACGACCTACTGCCACACACTGTGTGAGAGAGGACAAGCGTAGCTCCAAAATGAGTTTTAATTGTGTGTGAGGTGAAAGCTCAGGAGAAGAAGCAGAAAAATATGCACAGAAGAAGAAGCAGGAAGATCTGCAGTGCATAATGTCATCAGTGTCATCTGCTGACATCACCCACTCCATGTATTTCGAATGGGCGAAAACATGGTACAAAAAACATTAATTTGTAAAACACATCTGGATTTGGAGTGAGAAAAGTAATCGGATGTTGGAAGCTAGTGACGACTCAGTGCCAAGTGGCTCAGCGGCTGCTCGCAGTTAACCCTGCAATTTATGCAGCTATGATTAAATTGTCGGACTTTTGCAGACCAGACAGGTAGTGGGGGGCCAGAGTATGGAGGGACTTGTAAGTGAGGAGTAGGATTTTGCATTTTCAATCAATCAATCAATCAATCAAATTTTATTTGTATAGCCCAAATTCACCAATTGCAATTTGCCTCATAGGGCTTTAACAAAGAGTACAGGGTGTGTCATCCTCTGACCAACACCCTCAACAAGGGTGAGGAAAAACTGGGAACCCTGAACAGGACACCATTGCAGTAGTCCAACCGGGAGGTGATGAAGGAGTGAATGAGTTTTTCTGCCACAGAATGATGGTCAGAGTCTGGCAATGTTTTTCAGGTGAAAGAAGGCAGATTTGGTGATGGATTTGATGTGAGACTAAAATGAAATGGTGGAGTTGAGGATCACTTCCAGTTTGCGGACCTTTGGGGTTGGATAGATGGTAGAACCATCGATTGTCAAGAGAAAATCGCCAACCTTCCTAAGCAGGGTTTTGTGGGCCACCACCATGAGCTCTGTTTCATTGCTATTTAGTTTGAGTAGATTTGATGATGTCCAGGTTTTTATTTTAAGGAGGCAGTTGACCAGAGAGTGAGGGGGGAGGTGGGGAGAGGGTTTTGTGCTAATGTAAAGCTGAGTGTCGTCTGTATATGAATGAAAGTTGAGATTATGGCGGCAGATGATTTTGCATAACAGGAACATGTAGATATTGAATAGAAGGGGGCCAAGCACTGAACCTTGGGGGACACTGTGGTTAACAGGGGTGGAGGAAGAGGAACAGCCAGCATGGGTGACAATTTGTTCTCGGCCAGAGAGGTAAGATTGGAAAAAATGAGAGGGCGGAGTCAGTGAGGTCAAGGTAATCGGACAGGCGGGTGAGGAGAATAGGGTGGGAGATGGCTGCCGAAAAGATCAACAAGGATCAGGATGCTGATGCAACCTGAGTCGGTGATGATGAGGAGGTCATTGGTGATTTTGACGAGGGCAGTTTCAGTGCTGTGGTGTATTTGTGTTATGTGTTGGTGGAGTTGGTTGGCAACAGCCCTCTCAAGGATTTTACTGAGGAAGGGAATATTGGGGAAAATTGGCCATTTTGTTGATTGATAGTTATTTAGTTCCTCTGGGTCCAAACCGGGTTTTTTGAGAATTGGAGTGACTGAGGCAGTACCGTAGAAAAGATGGGATGAGATTCGCCTGACAGTTTAAAAAAGCACCTACTTAGGTCTGTGAGGCTGAAGTCTGTGACAAGATTTAACATGGAAGTGAATGAGGCTGCAGAAGGTGCCCGTTGCTGCTTACAGAGGCACTGTGAAAAACCCTCAAGTCCTACTGCCATAGTAAGCACACTGTGTGAGAGAGGGCAAGTGTAGCTTCAAAGGGCGCTTTTCCACTAGCATCACCTCAGCATGGTACAGTACGGTTGGTTTTCCATTTCACTGGAGCAGTGTCGCTACATGGGCAGAGACTTCCTCCGCTTCCTGAAAAATTAGCGAGGGAGTAAGGGAAGGAGGCCGGGCTGTATACGCGGAAACTAGGCAGATATACAGAGCCACTAGTAGAAATTTAATAGACCAATGTTAAATTCTGTTTTATTCCAAGCTGAACAAAAACTGTAACATGAAATGTATGGTTTTAAATTGCCTTTAATAAAATCGCATGTCCCCGCGATTCGAAATTACAGCTGAATGGTTCCAAAGTTGGAACCATTTTTGGCCGCTTGGGCCTAGTGGAAGAGGGCGCAAAGCGTACTGTACTGTGGTGAGGTGACATTAGTGGAAAGGCACCAAAAATTAGCTATAAATTTTATCTGTCAGGTGAAAGATGTGGGAGGTACAGGAGAAGAAGCAGGAACATCTGCAGGAGTGATAAAAGGCAGAGCAGTGATGTCAAAGTCCTGGGGAGATTCGTGCCGTTGAAAACACAATGCTTAAATGTATTTGGACATCTCTCTGTCATTTTTTTTGTTTTTTTTTGTCTTTCAATAACAGGATGGGAAAAGGAGGTTCCAAGAGGCCATAGCCAGGAAGAAGATCAGATTAGACAGGTAAACCATCTGTGTTCTCATGTTCTTCTTTGTCTCATCTTCATCAAAGTAAAATATAAACATTCCCCACTTTTTGACTGGGTGCCTTTACACTTACTATTTCCTACCAGTAGTAGTAGGGATGGGTATCGATAACCGGTTCCTATTAAGCATTGATAAGAAATGGTTTGATCCATCGACATCATTAGCATTTATGCTTAACAATTCCCTTATTGATTATTTACATTATGCCGGAGTGGCTGGAACTTACTTCGATGTCATGTGATGCGGCACACGTTGGCAGAAACCTTTGGACGTAGAAGACGTAGAAGCTCAAGTTGCCGTCCTGATTGGACTGTTTCAGTGTGACGTTGGCCTCCCCGATTCGCTAGGCTCATGACGCGTAATATTGGTCATGTGGCATGGCAATTCTGATGAGGTGAAAAGAGCTGGCTGATGAGGTGGGCGTGGCTGACTGGCAGAGTGGAGCAATGGGTGGGGTGAATGGAAAATACCAGAGAAACAGGAGAGCAGGAAGACAGACTTGTGACATTGTATGCATGGAAGGTCACGTCTAAATGAATGGTCATGTGACCATCGTCTCAGGCAGTTTCCCTTTTCAGTGTAGAGGAGGAAGGTAGAAGTGATGTGTATGGATGAAAAATGTTAAATTCTGATACGGTGATTCCATTTTATTCCAAGTGGAACAAAAGCTGTAGCATGATGTGTGTGGTTTTAATTTGCCTTTAATAAAATCTCACATCTCATTAACACAATCAAAAAGTGTTAATGCCCATTGAGGTTTGATGGAACTTTTGTGCTGTATCAAAACGCTTTTTCTTTTGTTCTTACAGAAAGTATATCGTTTCCCATAGGCAGGGAGAGATCCCTCTGTCTGTCCCCTGGGACCCCAGAAACCAGGTGAGGAAATACCACTGGAATTGCATTATATTAGATTTATTTACGTACACTACACCCACAAACACCACCAAAGTTAAAGTTTTACACTGTACCTGTGTCCCAATTGGGGGGGCTGCCTCGTTAAGAGCAGGTGGTCTATTCAGCTAACAAAGCTTATATTGTTCAAGATAGTTTGATGGTGTTTTGTTCACTCTGCTTGATTAATAAACTTTTTTTTTTTTCATAAATTTTTCCTTGGGCCATTAGGAAGAAAACACTATGTCAATTTTATATAGAGTTCTTAAACTGCAGAATTGTTTGGATCTACATAGATAGAGAGGTGTGGGTAGGAGAGGTTGACACCTATAAAAAGCGCACAGGTGACTGCTATTACTTACTCTGTGACTGGCGAGCGCGGTCCGCGCCATAAAACTGAGCGAGCCCTACCATTGGAACTTTCTCCAATGGTAGTGGTCTTGCAACTGGCAGATGAGAGCAGCTCCAGACAGGGCGGCGTGGTTTAAGGTGGACCTTGACTATAATCAAGTTTTCTGGCAGCCTGCTGCAAGCACCCCAACCAGAACCAGCACGTCTCCATCTCCATTGTTGGGGAATGAGTGAAGGCCACAACATGTATTAAACATAGCCTCACGTGGGTACCAACAAGGTTGAAATGAGGAGGGTCAATTTGGTTATTAGCTAAATAATATTAATGTTTATCAGAGATAATCATGAATATCTAGAAATGTTTCCTATAAATAGTAACTTTGGGGCACCACCCTGTCACCAGGGACCAATAACCAATTTGAATTTAATATTACCGTCTCAAATTTGAATAGGTGTGAAATCGAGCACTGACTGTGGTAATCCAGCAAGTATTCCAAGTAAACACACAATAATCACAAACAGCGACAGAGTGAACTACAATAGAATTTATTAACACACGATAATAATTACTTTGAGGTAATAATACTCTGTATTAATCAACCTTCACAGTTCAAAACTACAACTAGACAAACATTAACTACTAACTACTAATAGACAACACATATGTAACAACAGTGGCTATATACACATGTGTGTGCGTGTGTGTGAGAGAGAGGTCAAGATGGCATCAAAGTCACGTGTGTGAGGTCACTGAGAGCTAAAATGGAGGCAGAGTGACGTGGTGACGTCATTGCCAAAGTTAAGACTGCGGCTAGCCACAAGATGGCAGTGTCATGAACAAAGGGTTCGAACCCTTTTGAGTGTCGTGTATCATGGAGGGGCCTCCCCCTCCTTACAACATACAGGTCACTTCCTGTGTCAGCTGTGTTATCAGTGATGTGGGGGTGCAGATGTAGTGGGCATGGGAGAGAAAGGAGAGTGTATGTCAAAATACACGCAATGTAAAACAACAGTAATACATCACAAGAATCATACGCAACACTATTCTAGTTTCTGCCCAGACATAAACGTCTTACTTCACGTTGCTCCTCTGTCGGAGTTTGGGACGTGGAGTAGAAGATCCACTCTGAGTGTCCACAGTGTTTGTGGCTGGGTGTCTGGCAAGGCGCTTTTATCACCTGAGTGACATGGGCAGGACCCCCAGTGAAGCTCCAGAGGCTCGACCAATGGCCATGCACGGTTTTCATTCAAACTCGAGTTCTGGTTCAGTTTTATTGCCCTTTTGCCACCTCTAGGTCTGGCTTTGAGAGAGACTGCAGGCCTCTATTATTCTCTCCTTTGAGAAGTACTTCTCTGTTGTTCTCTCTGAACACATGGTTCTAGCTCACTCGTTCAGATCAAAGTTTTACTTCTCATGATCTCATGTTTAGGTCACAGTTTCATGTCTCACATGGTGTTTGATCCCAACACCATGGTGCCGCTGGAGAAGGCGGGTGCCCAAAGTGTGTGAGTCTCAGACTCGCAACCTGCGATCCACCCTAAACAAACTCATGCAAAGGCTATTCATGCCAGAGTCAGCTTCAACTCTCTTAAAAGTCCTGTGGCGATGGTATTCTGGATGACAGGGACAGGCTTGGTCAGCTGGAAGTCTCTAGTTTGGAGCCACACACAGGAGCTGAAGTACGCTGATGACACCGCAAACCCTGTGGACACAGTCGCTGCCCTCCAGACTACTGTCTATCTTTTTGATGGTGCCTACTTCCGTTTTGGTGTCACCTCCAACGCTGGTAAGACCAAGATCCTTGCGCATGGAGCCTTGGGCCATCCCCTTCCAGACACCAGCAACCAAGAGACAGTGGAAGCCTTCCCCTACCTGGGAAACTACCTCTCTAATGACTGCACTGTGCAGAAAGACAGATAACAGGATCCGTGCCACACATGCAGCATTCAGGGGGCTCTCCAAAGGTGTCTTCCTAAACCATGTCCTAAATCTCCATACAGAATTTATTATGTTCTAAGCCATCGTTCTTTCCACCCTCCTTTATGGCTCTGAGGTGTGGGTTCTGTATAGGAGTGACATAAAATAGCTGTAGCATTTCCAACAGCAGAAACTCTGCGCGATCCTGACGACACAATCGCAAGACTCTCCAATGAATCTGTCTGTCAAAATATTTTAGTGTCTGAATGACAGGCAGACAGGGGCAACGTCCAAATTTTAGAGTATACTTTATTCTTGTACTAGAAGAGGAGCGTTCACAAAGCAACTATACAGTGGAAGTTACAAAGGAAGACTCAAAGTATGAGTCTGTTTGACCTGTCTTTTCTACATTTCTGGACCTGGGCGTTACTAAGATAGCTGACACACATGTACTGTATCTCTATAGCTGGGATGAGAACTCTTGTTCCTGGTACAAGATTAGTTATAAGACTTCAGATGTGAGAAAAAGAAACCTCTCTGGGACAGTGTCAGGTCTTATCGACAGAGTAGTCATCGCAGGTCAGAATGAGCAGGTCAGATGTACTAAATTATCACAACATCAGTAAGAGCAGGTCAGATGTGCACAAATACAAAATTCCCATAACACTGTCCTTTTCCGAGCTAATCATCCCAGTATTGAGACCACAATGGCATGACATTGCCTCTGTTGGACAGGACACGTCAAAAGAATGCCCACAACTCGCCTCCCTCGCCAGACTCTGTTCCCACAACTTGAAACCGGCACAAGATCCCGAGGAGCCCCCAAACGTTGATTTCGCGACCAACTGAAGGCCACTCTCCTTCGCTGCATCGACCATGCCAACTGGAAGACCCTCGCTGAGGACAGCAGTGAGTGGAGGTGCACCATCATTCAGGGAACAGACCACATGGAGAATCAACAACACTCTGAGGTAGAGGCCAAGAGACACCTTGAGACTCCTTCCTAGCTCATGACTCACCCTGCCCTGCACAAAGCGTCCTCTTCCGTTCTGCCCTGGGCTTGAGCAGCCACATAAGAAATTGTCATCAACTGAACAGCAATAACTAAGGCTGAGCTGACATAGTTTCTAGGCTCGTTCACGGGCGATTGCTAAATACACACACACACACACACGAAACTGAAACTTGTCTTTTTTGAATGATGTTTATTTAATTGTATGCTTTAAAGAACCATACTGTACCTGCTAGTTAACATAACTGATGTGAACTGAAACATGTAGCAATATGTACAGCAACAACTGTAAAAAATAGGTAACTGATTTTAAGCTTTTAATGTTGCTATAAATGAGAAGGAAGCAGACCACAAAATACAATGATCAACCACAACAGTAATTGTTTTACTGACTTAGTGTATTTTAAATAATTGTAAATGTTGTGAAATATAAAAAAATTAAATAATAAGGATGTGATGATAAATATGGAAATATAATTTCTATATTGCTATTACACCTGTGGAATTGTAGAAAGTATAATGTTTGAGTGTGTGTACATTTTGGCCATCTCAGAACAAGTTCCAGGTAGGTAAACGGTGGTGAATGACAGAATCTGTTACTGTTGAACTCAAACAGGACCCCAAAGGAGAGGCAGAGTCAGAGTCAGAGTCAGAGTCCTTTTGTCTTTAACGCCAAAACCAAAGAAAAAGATTTCCCGGGCTGAGAGCGGCTGTGGCAGAAAACGTGCTGGCAGGAGGATTCTTGAAATGGCAAAAGCACATGGCTCAGAACAGGTAGTCGCAGGCTGCAGCACGAGACACAAACGAGCCTGAGGAACAGAGTAGTAAAGGTTCATGGATAGGCATAGAAAAAGAGAGGCAAAACTTGTACCAAATGGAAACGGAATTATCTGCCAGCATAGCAGTGTCAGGACCAGTGCAGGTGATTACTAAGTGGTTGTAGGTGTACTTCATCGCTGCAACCAGAACAGCCAGCCACGCCCCCCGCCACAATCGCGCTCTGAAGGAAACGGAGAGGGGAGCGGGAATAACAAAACAAAACACAACCGACATGGATCCCAACAGAATCTTTGCAAAATCTTGTTGATTTTAAGAAAACATTGTATACGAACAGTTTCTGAATGAAGCAAAAACAAAAAAAAAACAATTTTAGGATAATTGTGTTGCAACATCTGACACATGTCTGTCAGAATATTTTCTGCTTATTCTCTTTTACGTCTTGTTGCAAACACTGCTTCTGTGACCTTTTTTAAGCAGTTAAAGAGAAAACTTATTTTATTATATATAATAATCCATAGGTTAATATATGTTGTCTGCTGCTTGTGTAGGTTTGTTGTAAATGTGTATTATGTGTACATGTTTTCCAGGTGTATCTGAGCTATAACAATGTTTCAGCTCTGAAGATGTTGGCTGCCACAAACAACTGGTGTCTCAGCTCAGAGAAAGACAAGGTATCTGCTCTTCACTACATGAGTTTTGTGTTGTTCTTTTCTATATTAGGATCTTGTTCTTATTCCACGTGAGGAGGCTGGAGGTTTCAGAAGATTCTCTGTTTCTAGGTCCGTCTTTACACGCTTGAGCACAAGTCCATGCTGAGTTTCAGGGTAGAATCAGAGGTGGATGTACCTGCTCCCAGGGCCTTTTGTCTTTTGGCTGACCTGAACAACAGACCGAGCTGGGACAGACATTATCGGTACTGCTTTTCAAACACATACACACACACACACACACACACACACACACACACACACACACACACACATGTACATTTCGCAGAAGGTTAGTTCAAGCTAAACAAAGTGGCTCTTTGCTGAGTGTACAAAGATAGAGTATTACTCCAATCGAATAGGTAAGTTTCACCAAAGCCCTAACCTGTAAGGAGATGAAGTAAATGGTGTTCAGGAAGTCATTCCTTGGCAGAGAGATGTTTTAGTTACACTTGAATGCCATGAGGTTATCAAACAAACATAGAGATACACTAGTATTTTGTCCTTTTCTTGGTAGTAGTGATGGGAATTCTGGCTCTCTTAACAGCCAGTTCTTGTGGTTCGGCTCACTAAAAGTGCCTGCTCTTTTGGCTCCCAAAGGGTTTCTCCAATTTTTTTTGTTGTTTAAATGATTCTATTATCAAAAATAATGGGTTTGAATCACACCAAGGCCAATGTCAGCAAGGGCTTGCGATTACCAAGGACTGCCTTTAACAATAATATTCTATCACCTAATATAAAATGAACACTTCATATAAAACAAACTACATCTCTCTCTCCCCTTTCACAAATCAGGAGCTGTGAGCTGATTTACCAGGTGGATGATGATGACTTCCTGTATAGAGTGGTTACTCCATCAGTACGTCAAGGCCCTGTATGTTCCCCATCTACAGCCAGTCAGAAAGAAGGATTTCTCCAGGACTTCATCTTGTTGGCTTCAACGAGGAAACCGTGTAGCAGTGGGTGAGTAGACTGACTGTCTGGAGGGTCTTAATAACAGGACAAAGTTCTTACACCTCTACACCCCTCCTCAGAGATCCCTATGTCATTGCATTGCGTTCAGTGTCTCTGGCCACTCACCCACCCACTGAAGGATATAACAGAGGGGAGGTTCTATGTGCTGGCTTTACCATACTAAAAACTGAAAACAACATGTCACTAGTAAGACAAATATCATTTTAACTCATATAAACAGGTTTACATATTATCTTGAAAAACTTGACCATTGTAATATGGTTCCTTTTCCAGATCAGTTACTATAACCAGGCGACTCCAGAGGTCCTTCCCTACATCTCCACTGACATCGCAGGCCTCTCCTCCTCTTTCTACCACACATTTTGCTGCTGTAGCCAGTACCTGATTCAGAACAGGCAGTGGTTCAGCTCTGAGGAGCAAAATAACCAGTGCCAGGCTATAAATACGGACCCCCCCGTAAAAATGAAGCCAACAGCCTGTCTGTAACACTCCACAGCACTCATTTGTAGTAAGTCAATGGTACTTTACATTAGGTCGGTCTAAATCAAAAAGATTAGGATGAGGTCAGTCTGCTATTTGTTCAACCCAGTATGACCACTGAACATAATGTAATATTTGATTTTTAGGCACTGAACAATTAGAAAAGGTCACAATAGTACGTGCATAGGAATGAAACTGTGGATAGTGAAAATGTGTGTCTTATGAGAATTTTGTATTTGTGCATATCATGGTATGACAGTATGTATTTGACCTGCTCTAGCTGACCTGTTCCCTCTAGGAGACTAATAGGAGCTAAAACACCTGTACAGTTTCCCATGGATGGTTCTTTTTTATCAAACCTGACTTGTATAACTACTTCTACTAGGAGCAGGAGTCCTCATCCCAATTATACAGATGAAAGAGTGCTGAATTTTCAGAGATATGTGTGTGTATGTGAGCAACTGTCATAATAACGCCCATGTTTAGAGAGGTAGAAAAAAGACAGGTCAAACAGACTCAAACTTCTTCCTTTGTAACTACCACTGTGTTGTTGCTTTGTGAACGCTTCTTCTTGTACAAGAATAGAATATACTCAGGAATGTGGGCGTTGCCTCCGTTGCCTCTGTCTACCTGTCATTCAGACATTAAATTAGTTTCACAGTGTGCTTTCTTTCTTTTCCAGTCAGAATTCCACTGTAAACTACATTACGGCATATGTTGAGGGAGTTTATCTAGTCAGTCAGTCTGATGGCAACATGTAATAAATATCTAATAATGAGTTTAATATCAACACTTGTTTTATTTCATGTTATTTTATTGTATGATTTTTTAATGTTTTCATTTTATTTATCCTGAACAGGATCTAAACATCTGCTGTATAACACAAGTAAATAGTATATTATTCTCTCCAGAATTCCTAATGTTAGCTAACTTGGCAGGCAGCAACAGCGACCTTTAACTAAACCAATGCAAGGACTGAGTCACAATTACTTTGGCAAGGTTCAAGTTGCTAGCTGGCTAAACTTGCTTGCAGCAGCTGGCAGGAGAGATATGATTGGCTGAGAGCTGCGTTGTAGATGCCCTAGTAAAACCTGACACTGGGACATAAACAAGGGGTCATTTTATTATAAAGAATTCTTGTAGAGTAATGAAGAAAGTGCAATCTTTATTCTTAAATGTATATCTTTTTATTGGCTGCATTATGCACTCTCCAGTAGTTTTTACACTATATCAGCTGCATGCCACTAGGCTGTCCTCTCTTAGAACTCATCACTGATCACATACAGGTTTCTGGTTGCTCTTCCTGTGTACTGAAGTTCTTTCAAGATCACCAAAGCCTCAGCATTGCTCTTTTTGTCCTCCTCTACTATAAGGTCATATCTATCCATCATTCCCATGAAAGAGAGCAGGTCGTCCTTAGCTTTTGGAAGTGATGCGGTGTTCAGATGCAGAGCCACCCTCTGAGACAACCCAGCAACTGCTGCTGGGATTAGAGGAGGCCAGTTCTGTTGTTTAAGGACAAGGGTGTTGTACGGGAACATCTTCTCCATTGTAGATAGATACTCCTGAAAGAAGTCAGATGATTGGATGCAACTTTTAATGCATATTGGTCTGATATGTATTACTGTGGCATATTGCATTTACACTGCATCACTGATTACTGTAAGTTTTTGACTTTTGGTTATAGAGTGCAGTGTTGCCACTACACTACACAGTTATTGTTTAAGAGCAACCCATGTTGAAGGAAGTCTGTTAAGAAAGTCCACGCATACATGTATGTGGTTGCTGCTCTGTAAGCCCTCCATGCTAATCCAGACAGGCCTATAGAGCATCTCTTTGCTGTAAGCCAAATGCAGCAACTTGAAGGAAGCCTCCAGAAGCTGCTGTGTGTGGACTTGAAGATAAATGCCCCAGGGGACATCAGTGCTCTGGCCAAGCAGCTGCAGGACATCCTGCACACAAATATTCACACACAATACGAATTGTTCATTCAGATCTTAAAGGTAATTAAACTTAAAGAAATTGAAGTTTATGCCCAAAAGTACTGACAAAAGACATGATAGCAAACGTCCACTCGAAACCATCTTCTGTGAATTTAAGGAACTTGGTCAGAAGGATGGAAGACGTCTGAGATGTTTTGTGCCATAATGAATTAACATTTGACCCAAATAATATGTTTAAATCTAAAAAAATGTAGAAACAGCAGAAAAGGTTTGACTGTCCCAGACAGCCTTTTATTGATATACCTGCAGTGTAAGGGGCTGTGAGCTCTTTTCAGAACCTTCCACCAGAGGCACTCCCGGTTGTTTGCTGTCAGAAGACAGTCGAAGCAACAACATACCTCCAGTATTACCTGGCCACATACAGTTTCATAAACAGGACAGAAATGAGATGTCATGATTTCAATACCTATGTTAAGAGGATAGTGATCAATTTCAATTATTGTTGTTATTGTTATATGTCCCAATTTCCAAGTGTTTACGTAAGTGCATTTTAAGTTGATGGCATATGTGTGACTCTTTTTTGCCCCAAATGGCCTCTAAACGACAATTTTGTCAATCAGAAACTGTTTTGTATTTACATACTGTACCTGAGAGCTGAGCCAGTAGAGATGTCTGGTCAGTGACTGTAAACCAGTGAACAGCCAGGCTGCTGCAGTGAGTGACTGTGGACAGGGTGTTGGTATCCGACTTATGAGTTGGACAGAGGAAGTCCATCAGGTTTCCCCCGGTGTAGAATCTCCTTAAACGACCCTGTTGTACTGTAAACACACTGGTTAGTAAATGGGGCTATAATAGTAGTGGGGCTGAAACTTTAAGCCCAGTTTCAGTCATGATTCATTCTCTCCAATTGTTGTCTATTTCTTGATTATTTACCCTTTGTGGATGCCTGAAAGAGGCACTGATAAATTCAATTTAATTATCTAAATTAAATTTGACCTCAAGTGCAGCAAGAAGGTCAAGCTTTGCATGGTGAGTGATTCAAAATTAGTTGTACATGTTGACTGGCAGCCTTCTCTCTTCCGGCTCTTCATATGAAACTCCACTCCACGCATTGTAAACATTGGTGACTGTTTTCTGATGTGTTGGCCTGATTCTCTCTTACTTGCAGCTTGTTTGAACGCAGACAGCGTTGGTTCATATATATCGTAGTAGACTCTGGCAGGGTTGGTGTTGTCACGGACAAACAGAAGGTCACTGATGTTCGGATGGATTGAACCCTGCCACAAAGTCAGACTGAACCTAGAAAAAAAATAGCAGCAGTACCAAGAGCATGGTAAGTGCCCTGTGGATTGTCAACGTAGCCAATCAAGGGTTATTGTAAAACTTGTCTGTTTAACAATAACCCTTAATTTTCAGATTTAGAAGTGATTGATTTCAAGCACTGCCATATTACAGATGGAAACTGTGTTACCGTGGTGACTGGCTAAGGAGCCAGCTAAGATGCTGCCACCCGCTGCGGATCAACAGGGCATGGACTGGGAATGTCACCTGAAGAGAAATTTTAGAGCTTTATAAATGTTCATTTCACTGCAGCCACAGCTGCAACACACATTAAAAAAATAATAATAAAACAATAATAATCCAAGAAAATGACAATATTATTTTTTGGGTCAACACGTTCTGTTCTTTTAGCATATCTTAAAAATAGCAGATACAACTGTCTCAGAACTGTCGCCATAACTGTCTCCTTGTGTCCTTGATGGGCAGCACTAATCTACGCAGGGCCTTCTTTAGAACCAAACCAATATAATCCCAAATTGTATGGGGGGGGTTTCTCCTGAGCTCAGTAAAGCTAAACTTCAACCTAAGACATCATGGCTCTGTGTCTCTCTGCTTGTGGTCTTCATTGCTCTTCAAAAACCTCACCCTTTCCTGTTGTACAGATTATCTGTGCATTTCACTTCCAACATTAAATATGTCTTAATTCACTTCGCCATTTTAAATCAACACAAATATATTTTTGCTTGTGCAGGTCACTACAGAGGCGGCTTGCTAGCTCTGACTGGTACACTCTCCAACCAACCAATCAAGGCTGTAAAGAGGGTGACGTTGATGTACGCCTGCTAGATGGCCTTGGTGTTGCCAACAAAAATCTGATTGGTTAAAGAAACCGTTGCAGTTTCTTTGAGGCTACAGGTGCCTGCAGTGCTGATTCTGAAGGCCTTAAAGCAACAGGTGATGGCTGAAATATGATTGGATAGAAACTCGAATCAGGTACCTGTCCTCAGGTAGGTATAGCCATAGACATATATACTTCGACGCCGCATTGAGCGGGTTGGTCCGTTGCTGTGGTACTTCATCGCGTCTGTCATATTGGATGTGGCAGATCTGCCTGTAAACTAATAAAAGTAAATGGACTGAACTTCATAAAGTTCCTTTCTACAAAGTGCTTTAAGTTAATGCCTCTTATATACCCATTCACACACTAATATATTTGGGAAACAAATAGTTGCCAAAAAACAACATATGTAACTTGTGGTTAAGTGATGATTATAAATATTGTAAAATAGTGTTCTAAAGTATTGTTATTGAATACCCCCCACCTCCCACGCCATAAACCCAGGAGAAACACTGATATATCTACACAGGGGGCATTGATGAACATACTGTATATACCCACATATACTGTATCTATACAGCGCTAAAATTGCAGTCTGTGTGCATGTGTGTTGTCATGTCCATACCTACCAATTTGGATATGTAAATGTCATGTATACCTTAGTAAAATCCTAGTTACGGAAAAACACGCCCACAAACCACATCCTGTCATGAGTTTTATTAATTAGATTCTTCTCCAATGGAACTCTACACATATTTTGTGATTTAACAAGTCACTTCAGTGGGTGGCTTTGCTATAAGAGCAAGGCACACTATCTGTTCCTGCAGGAACAGCAGAGTTCTCTTTCTGCTTCCTGCTGTCATTCAGCAGATTTCTTTTATGATGTGGATCTTGCGTTGCAGTCCAAAGAGACTTGTTCCAGACATGTCATTGGGCTTGTATGTTTATTACAATTACATACTCCAAGATAACAAATATCACATCACACAAGACCCAGTCACAGCATTTTTTAAAATCTTCAATCATCAGAATGTTGCAGTCCACAAGTTAACTACCAAAGACCAATAATATTAATTATATTCATTAATAAATTGACAGTGTTAGTATTAATAGGACAGTTGATAGTATGACAGTTAAATGACTTCCACACACTCTGATATCAGAAGAACCTTTTCTACCACATATGTTCATTTTGCTTGTATTTTCATGCTCACCTTTTGTGGGACGTCTTTGATCAGATCATACATGTCCTCTACCATGGACCTGGTGTAGGTTTGTGTGAAAATTGGAGGAGCATAAACTACCTGTCAGAAACAAGGTGTTAAAGTTGTATTAAAATTACAACCATTCAGACAAAAACAAATTAGACATTGTAGCGAGCTGATTAAGGCTAGAGCAATCAAGACATTTTTCTTGGACACTACACAAGCTTGTGGTCTCAGGTGGTGTGAAAGACCATAGTTTATTCCCAGACTTTAATTGTAATTGTTAATTGTATTGTCATTTTTTGACCTGAAGGTGGTCTATGAAAAAAGTCAATGGACTGACTTGAATGTTCACTTTTATTCTATTCAGTTCTCCAATTTGAACAATCTTATGGATCATTCGTCAATACTGTCTAATATGACACATTAGTTGTGTTTACTGGCTCAAGGTGTTGGTGTTACAATCCTCCACTCCTCCATTCTGTCTCAGTGCTATGGGTGATTGGCACTATGGAGTGAAGGGCTTTAAGTAGTTTGTTAAGACTAAAAAAGATCTTTATAAATATACAGCATTTACATTTAAGAACATCCCTGTACTCCTTGTTAAAGACCTATGAGGCAAATTGCAATTTGTGAATATGGGCTATACAAATAAAATTTGATTAAAATTTGATTGATTGACATCCCCAGGAAGAGTGCCCCTACTATGCCTGGAGTACCTAATCTTAGTTGTCATGGTTACAATAACAAACTTGCAATTAAGTAGAACAGAAGAACAGCCATTAATCATCTTTTTTTAGAACAGTCATCAATAGTAGAAACAGCAGACACAAATGGCTGCTTCCTGCCCTCCTACATACGGAAAGAGTATTGCGCCACTTCCTGTTTCACTGTTGCTGGTGGTTGTCTTTTCGTTGCTGGTGCTTGTCACTCCTTTCTGAATTAGTTCTCCAATTAAATCTTACTGTTTCATCTGTTTTGAAAAACACTCAGTGGCAAATCGCCGAGCCACAATACATAAACACTGCCCACTCTTTAGTGTGTGTCTCTATTTGTCTCTGGTTGCGATAGAGTTATCTGTTAGCAATGCTCCTGCTCTCAGTGCATTATGTTTAGTTATCCTTCTGCCTCCTTTAAATATATATATATAACTGTAGCTTAGTGGCAGCAATTGAGGCGAGGCTTAGTGAGTTAGAAGCCCGGCACCGCACCAAAGTTAGCTGTAACCAGTCAGAGACCTGTTGCAGGAGGCGAGCCACCTAGCTTAGCTACTGCTGTTTAGCCCCTGCTAGCAGTCACCCGACAGCTCATTTGCAGCCAAGAACTCAGGGAGGCTGTGTGACTATCCAAAGGAGGCATCATGCTAAAGCCAAGCCTGCTAGTCGGGACACTCAGATTCACAAGTTTTCTCCACTTAGTGACACACCCCCTGAGGAACAAACTCTGATCATTGGCGATTCTATTTTGAGAAACATGAAATTAGCGACACCAGCGACCATAGTCGAGAGCCAGAGCGAGCGACATAGAATCCAAATCGAAGCTGCTGGCTAAGGCTAAACGTAAAATACCCTAAAATTGTAATACATGTCATCAACAATGACACCCGACTGTCAGTTGGAAGTTACTAAGGTTAACATGGAGTCGGTGTGTAATTACGCAAAAACATTGTCTGACTCCGTAGTTTCTGGACCCCTGACTAATTTAACCAGTAAAGACATGTTTAGCCGCATGTTGTCATTCAACCGCTGGCTGTCGAGGTGGTGTCCCGCTAACGATGTGGGCTTTGTCAATAATTGGCAAATGTTCTAGGGAAAACCTGGTCTTGTCAGGAGAGACAGCGTCCATCCCACTTTGGCTGGAGCCTCGCTCCTTTCTCATAACATTGGAGATTTTTTTTATCCCCAAATGACAGCGTCTGCCCCCCGCCCAACTAGATTATTCAAACAGAAAATAAACAGAGGAAACAAACTGGGGGGCTGAGGAAAATCTGACAAAAGTAAACATAACCCATAAAAAATACAACAGAACAAGAGAATTAGATGTAGACTAACTGATATAAGATCACTGTCATCCAAGGCTGCTTGAGAGAGTTGTTGCCAATCAGTTAAATGATTTTCTTCACACCAATAGTTTACATGAGGACTTTCAGTCTGGGTTCAGAGGTGATCACTGAGACAGCACTGAGACAGCTTTGGCAAAAGTCTCAAACGACCTACTCATGGCTTCAGATAAAGGATTTATCTCTTTCCTGGTTTTTCTAGATCTTAGTGCAGCTTTTGACACTGTTGACCACCACATCCTTCTTCATAGGCTCGAACACTTAATAGGAATAAAAGGAATTGCCCTAAATTGGTTTAACTCTTATTTTTCGAACATAAATCTGTTTGTACAAATTAATGATAAGTTGTCACAAAGCATATAGGTCAGCTATGGAGTTCCTCAGGGCTCCATGCTTGGCCCAATGTTATTTATGTTATACGTACTACCATTAGGGAACATTATTAGAAAACACTGTAAATTTTCATTTTTATGCAGACAATACTCACTTGTACATTTCAATGAAACCATATGGAACAAATCAACTACTTAAACTCAAAGACAAAATTTTCTGTGTCATGCTTACAATACAACTGTGCTGCTTTTATTTTGAAATTTGAAATTTTATTTTGAAAAGCGTTTACATTTACGTTTGTATTACCTCCGTATCGATGTATGTGAGTGCGTGTGTTGTGAGTGAAGGTGAACAGTGATAAGTGACGCTAGCCAGGTTAGCCTCAAGATTGGTAACGAATGCCATGTTTTCAACAACACATGGACTGCCAAGTATTACTTTCTCAGAAATTGAAGGTAAAGCTTAATCTGTGGTACACAGGTCGTTTTGTTTAAGGATTCGAATTTGAATCGCCACTGTATGGATGAGAGCTGCGATGTAGGTGACACCACCCAGCTACTTGGTGTGGCCCTCTGACACAATTCAGGTTTCTCATGTGGCCCCCTGTAAAAATTAATCGCCCACCCCTGATTTACAGTGTGGTCACGCATCTCTCTAGATGGCATTGTCCTTGCTCCCAGTGAAACTGCCTGGAATCTGGGAGTTATATTTGATTCTGATTCATCACTTGAGTCTCACATAAAACAAACTTTACGGACTGCCTTTTTTCACCTCCGCAATATAGCAAAAATCCTGTCTCTTAAAGATGACAAAAAATTAGTCGACGCATTTGCACGTCCAGGCTTGACTACTCTAACTCATTACTATCAGGCCGCACCAGTAAGTCCTTAAAGACCCTGCAGCTTGCAGGGGTGGCATTGTCAATGTATTAAATCCTCCTTGTGTTCATGCCACATTTTGCCATTGTTGCCAGGATACACATTAAAGGGGGCAGAGGCATGTTCATTCTTTTTTTTTGTTCTCTTGTTTTTTCTTTTTTTTTGTGAGTTTATTGGTGTCTCTGTATGTGTTGTAGTTGTAGAGCGAAAACAGCAGTGTGCTCCTTAGGGGTTTGAATTTTCTTACTTTTCTCTCTAAATTGTGTTGCATTTTCCCGTTGGTCAGTATGGAAGAGGAGGTGCAGTACCTCAGGGAGCTGATAGCACAGCTCAAGGCAGACAATGAACAACTTTGTCAGGAGTGCACTGTGTCCTTGGGTGGCTCTGGTGGCGCTGCTTCCTCTGTGTTAGCTAGTCACATTCCAGCAGTGGCCGTTACCACTGCAGCTGCAGAGCAGTTGATTGTCATACAAAGAGATCGTAAGTGCCCAGTGTTCAATGGTAAGACTGGCATTGGTTTGGCTAATTGGGTTGAGGAGGTGGAGGGATGTGTGCATGCCTGCCATCTTTCAGCTGCTGACCAAGCTCTTTTTATTTTCGATCATCTGGAGGGAGAGTCAAGGGAAGAGATTAAGTTCCGCTCTGTTACAGAGCAAGGAGACCCAGTTAAGGTCCTCACTATCTTACAAGAGCTTTATGGCTGTGCCCAGCCTTATGTAGCTTTACAACAGGCTTTCTTTCCTTGACACCAAGTGGAAGGGGAGACACTGCATGGGTTTTCTTTAGTTCAGTGTGTACATGGGGTGCCAAAGTCTGATGTTCTCCTTCTGGATCAGTTCACTGAGCATGTTCTTGACTGCTCTCTCTGTCAGGAACTCAAACAGTTCATCCGCCATCAGCCAACTGCCATTTTGCTAAAGCTACATTTGAGGAGAGAGATGGGAGAGGGAGGGTTGTGCAGCTCTTCCAGGGTTATTTTAGCATTAGCTTGTGGTGGTATATAAACAGCAGTGATGAGGACGGCAGAAAACTCCCTTGGTAGTTTTCTGCATTTAACTGCATTTAACTGCCAAATATTCGAGGTCGAGGAGAGCAGTGGGTCCCAGTTAAGTTTGTGCACCATTCATTCATACTTTGTACATTAGGTATGAATAATGCGGATAAAGATGGTGGGGGCCACATCAGAGCTTAGGCATCATTTATGAGTCTCACAGCTTCTGGGAAGAAGCAGTGCTGGAGCCTTGTTGTTTTGGCCCTGATGCAGCAAAGTCTTGTGTCTGAGGGGAGGAGGCTGAATAGTCTATTTGCTCTGGTGGGTGGAATCGCCCATGATACGGGCCGCTCTGCTCCGGCTGCTGTAAATGTCTTTTAAGGATGGCAGGCTGCAGCGGATGATTTTCTGCGCTGTTCGCACCACCCTCTGCAGAGCCTTACTGTCCCCAGCTGTACAGTTCCCATACCAGGAGGTAATGGCTCCGTCCAGCTTGCTTTAGTCTCCTGAAGAAATAGAAGCGTTGGTCAATCTTATCTCCATTGACATCCCCATGCTGGATAATGTCCCAGTCAGGCAGCAGTATTGGCGTATACCCCCATCAGAATATGAGGCAGTGAAGGTCCATATCAATCAGCTTCTTGAGTCTCAGGTCATCAGAGAGAGCTGTAGTCCTTATGCATCTCGCATCGTCTTGGTTAGGAAGAAGGATGGGTGTTTATGTGGGTTACCGCTCCCTAAACACCAAGACCAGAAACGATGGTTGGATGCACTTTCTGGGGCCCTCTGGTTTTCTACACTTGACCTGGCCAGTGGTTACAATCAGGTCCCTGTGACGGCGCAGGATCGTCCCAAAACTGCCTTTTGTAAGCCTTTTGGACTGTTCGAGTTCAACCAAATTCCTTTTGGCTTGTGCAATGCCTCAAGCACCTTCCAGCGGCTCTATCTCTCTATCTGAGATTGTTGTTTATTCTTCCTCTGTTGAGCAACATCTGCAGTGCTTGGAAATGGTGCTCAGCTGGCTTCGGTACGTCATTTCAAGTCAGGGTGTGTCCACCGATCCCAAAAAGATTGAGGCATAGGCTAATTGGCGGGGTGCCAGTCACGTTTCGGAGCTACGCTCCTCTCTGGGCTTCGCCAGCTACTATCAACGCTTTATAGAGGGCTTTGCTCAGTTGTCAAGTTCTCTGCATTGGCTCGTAGCTGAGCTGGCAGGCATCAAGTCAAAGAAGGGCACAGGTCAGGCTTTGAGTGTTGCTTGGATACCTCAGTGTGAGGAGAGCTTTGAGGCCTTGATATCTAAGCTTGTCTAAGCCCCAGAGCTGGCTTATGCTGATTTTTCACGTCCTTTTATTTTGGAAATTGATGCCAGTCATAGTGGCCTTGGGGCTGTCCCCTCACAGGAAATAGACAGTGGTGTGAGACCAGTGGTATAAGCCAGCAGAGCGCAATATGTCTGACTACAACTCCATGAAGCTGGAATTTCTAGCACTCAAGTGGGCCATGACAGAGAAGTTCAGGGATTATTTGTTGCGGCATAAGTGTTTTGTTTACACTGACAATAACCTGTTGAGCTATCTACAGTCTGCTAAATTGGGAGCCACCGAACACCGATGGGCTGCACAGTTTGCCGTGTTTGATTTTGACATCAAGTATCGCTCAGGCCGCAGCAACAGGAAAGCAGATGCACTGTCATGGTAGTATGGCCCTGGTTCCCACCAACTTTCTGAGTCTCTACCTGGCACCTAGTGACCTCCAGCGACAGTTATCTCCAGACACTCTCCAGACATCAGCCACACAGTCGGTGGTCTTAGCTCTTCCCTCTCACTCAGCTGTTGATCTCTGTTCGTTGCAGGAGGCGGATCCCCTCTTGAGGGACATTCTTGTGTTTTGGCAGTGGAAGTCTCCACCCACCGCAGTTGAGAGACAACAGCTGTCTAAATCAGCTATGGGACTTCTTCAACAGTGGGACTGAAAGATGGTGTTCTTTTCCGTAAGATTTTTCATTCCAGTGGGGGAGAAGAGTTTCTCCAGCTCATTTTGCCTGTAGCCCTTAAGCAGGAGACTTTAAATCAGCTGCACCAGGAACATGGCCATCAGGGGATAGAGCGGACCACTGAGTTGGTCCAACGATGCTGCTATTGGCTGGGAATGTCTTCAGATATTGTGTCTTATTAATGCACTTTACTAATTCAACCTCTTCTCCAGAGTCTTTGTGCTTGTTAGGATTTTATTTTTTTAAGATTTTGTATTTTGTGTTTGAAAGTGGGTAGTAGAGTAGGTTTAATATGTAGTTCAAATATGTAGTATTTTTTGTAGTATTCAAATATTAAACATTGTTGTTAGTCATGTTGCATTGTAAAACCATGGTCTGCATTAAGCACTGAAATCACTGATGTGGTTAAATTGGGTTCAATGAAAAATAAACTAAGCAGACACAGGTGACAAATACCTTCTTTGAAGCAAAATATAAAATGTTATACATTGGATTACATTTTTATATCATATTTGTATGGAGTGTTAAGCGTTTTATTAAGTAATTACTTATATAGGATCATAGTTGTAGAAGTAGATGACAAAACATTATAAGATTACCATTGGTGGATTGGGTTAATTGTAGTTTTAATTAAGTTTGTTTAAAATATCAAAATATAAACTTTAAGTAAACTATATAAGTAGTAAATAGATAGCCAGACATTTATATGTAAAAAAGGCCAAAGGACAACACCCTCATTGAAGACATACTCTAATTTGGTTGGAAGCAGAAAGGCGCCGAAGGGGCTGGGACCAGCTGATTGACCAACGATGAGAGAGCTAAGTTTAAACCACGGCTCCTCTCCAACTTTAGACCAATCAGATTAGAGTTCTTTGTCTAGATGAGTATAAAACCTTTATACACTGATTTTTCTGGATCCTTTTCTGAGCGGTTGATTACTGAGTTCGCTAGGTGATTGTCCAAACAGAAAAGGTCTTTGTACAAGCTTTTGAGACTTCAATAAACCTGCACTGAGGAATAATTTGTTTTTCAAGAGATTTTTCTGCAAACTAAAGAACACGCTGAGAGCAACTGCCTCAACATGCTCCACTGTTCCAGTACCAGGTGCAGCCACTGTCTGCTTTCCCTCCTTCCATCTACATCATATCATTATATTTGTGTCTTATTAATGCACATTACTAATTCACCCTCTTCTCTGGAGTCTTTGTGCTCCACTGTTCTAGTACCAGGTGCAGCCACTTCTATGGACCATCGACTGTGGTGGCAGCTGATCGTAGAACATGCTCTGGAGCTGCA
>JAFBJQ010002489.1:0-16108 GCA_016785345.1 Trinectes maculatus | reverse complement strand
AATGTGTTGTGTACACGTGGCATCCATTGCACTTCTGTCCATCCCTGGGAGTGGGATCCCTCACATGAGTCTCTCCTGGAGGTTTCTGCATTTTTTTTTCCTCTGTTAAAAGGGGTTTTTTTTGGCAGTTTTTCCTCGTCCTTGTTGAGGGTGTAGGTCAGAGGATGTCACACCCTGTACTCTTTGTTCAAGCCCTATGAGGCAAATTGCAATTTGTGAATATAGGCTATACAAATAAAATTTGATTGATTGATTGATTGATTAAGCACTGGGTCCTCAGGTGTCAGTGTTGCCAAGTCGCTAAGGACTCTGGACACGGGTCTCACTTGCTTGCCTCTCGACCCAATGAAATTCTAGCAGTTGATTTTACGCTGTTGGAACCTTTTCAGAGAACGTTCTTGTCATGACTGTCCAAGATCTCTGGAGCTCTGGAGCTGTGTGGTTTACTAGGTGGTGAGGTCACCTGCCAGTGGAGGAGCTCTTGCCCCTATGGATGTTTTAATTTAGGACTTGTGTGCCTCCTATTAACCAGTGTAGAATTTCCTGGGGTTGGAATTCCCCCAGGTGGCATTATCGATGTATTAAATCCTCCTTGTGTTGATGCCACAATGGGCTATAAATAATAAAATTTGATTGATTGATTGATGGATTTGAAAAACACCAGAGTCACCACCTGCCTGTCTGGCTGTGATGTTACCGTGAAAGATGGAGAAAGATGACAGTCTGAAGTAGAGGGAGTTCACCTTAAAGATCCACTATAATACGATCCTGCATGGTTTCAGTGTGATTTCATTTTTGTCTCAAATTGGAGGCATCACCCCCTGATCTGCTACCTGACTGCCCCCTGAATACATTGTGAAAAAGCCCAGTCTCAGGAGACAACACAGGTGCCGTAAATGTCAAAGAAACACTGGGGGGACAGGCTTTGCACCAAAAGAATAACAAACCACGTTCCAGCCAATCACCAACAAGATGTTTGGGGATGGGCCTTAGAGCACAAGCACATATGGGGGTGATTGGCTGGAACAACCCATAAGTCTATCATTCCAAGCAATGTAGCCTACTATCATGTTAGTTGTTGTGCCTCATGCTCTGACGCGTCTTGTGCGTCAGTGAGATCGGTGGACCAGGAACTTGTGCACTGCCAAATGTTCAGTGTTGTGCGGAGTGCAATCTTCAATTAAATGCGTTAGTTATTTATTTTTTAACACATTATTTTTTTGTAACTAATTCATTAATCTTAATTAACTTATTATATTATTATTAAATTGGTTAGCGGTCTTAGAGGGTGTAGGTCAGAAGATGTTACATCATGTAGAGATTGTTAAGCCCTATGAGGCAAACTGTGATTTGTGAATACAGACGATACAAATAAAATGTGATTTTGACTTTTATATAAAGGGGGCCGTCGAGATCCGTTCCTGAAAATGTGTCGCAACCGAATTTCGACGCAAGTCGGAACATACATTCATTGTGCCATTGTGCATACATTGTGCCACCAGATGTCACTATAACACCACGCTAAAATAAGAGTTTATTATGGTGAATTGCCTTTTTTGTCCCTCTTGACACACTGTAGGGGTTGAGATCACGAGTGTAATGAGCATTTCCTTTATCAACCTATTTCTGTTATCAACCGTGTAGACCCTGTGTTGTGAATAAACCTACGGTATCGCCACGATCTGTGTCTGTGTGCATCTCCTTACCGGCTGCCGCTGCAACCCCCCCCCCAACCCACCCCCCCCAGCCGGCCATTTCACATAAGTAAACACAAGGCAGAGTAGCCTAGCTGTGCTGTGGAGGTGTTGGAGAGCCAGCAGGCGCGCTGAGAGACAGAGAGAGCACTCACCAACTAGTTCCCGTGCGAAGTCTGTACGTATTTACAGGGCAAACCGCTTAAGCCGAAACAAGGAAGTTCATGGGAGATGTGTCATAACCACAAAAACAATGTATCTCACGACCGTCGTAACTCGAGGACCCCCTGTATTATACACACACACACAAAGTGGGTCAAAAAGTATTTAGTCAGCCACTGATTGTGCAAGTTCTCCTACTTAAAAAGATGAGAGAGGTCTGTAATTTTCATCATAGGTACACTTCAACTTTGAGAGACAAAATGAGAAAAAAAATTCAGAAAAACACACTGTAGGATTTTTAAAGAATTTATTTGTAAATTATGGTGGAAAATAAGTATTTGGTTACCCACAAACAAGAAAAATTTCTGGCTCTCACAGACCTGTAACTCTTCTGTCCTCCACTCGTTACCTGTATTAATGGCACCTGTTTGAACTTGTTATCTGTTTAATATAGATAGATAGATAGATAGATAGATAGATAGATAGATAGATAGATAGATAGATAGATAGATAGATAGATAGATAGATAGATAGATAGATAGATACCTGTCCACAGCCTCAAACACTCAAGAACTCATCCCGTGGGGTCAAAATGATCATGAGAACGGTGAGCAGAAATCCCAGAACTACACAGAGGGATCTGATGAATGACCTGCAAAGAGCTGGGACCAAAGTAACAAAGGCTACCATCAGAAACACACTATGCCGAGAGGGACTTAAATTCTGCAGTGCCAGGCGTGTTCCCCTGCTTAAGCCAGTACATGTCCAGGCCCGCCTGAAGTTTGCCAGAGAGCATACAGATGATCCAGAAGAGGATTGGGAGAATATCATGTGGTCAGACGAAACCAAAATAGAACTTTTTGGTTGGAGGAAGCTGAGTGCATCCCAAGAACACCGTACCAACTGTTTGCATGGGGGTGGAAACATCATGCTTCGGGGCGTTTTTTCTGCAAAGGGGACAGGACAACTTAGCCATATTATTTTAAGCCAAAACCTCCTCCCATCAGTGAGAGCGTTGAAGATGGAACTGGGCTGGGTCTTGTAGCATGACAATGATCCCAAACACACCGCTGGGGTAATGAAGGAGTGCCTCCGTAAAAAGAATTTCAAGGTCCTGGAGTGGCCTAGCCAGTCTGCAGACCTCAACCCCATAGAAAATTTGTGGAGGGAGTTGAAAGTTTGTGTTACACAGCGACAGCCCCAAAACATCACTGCTGTAGAGGAGATCTGCATGGAGGAATGGGCCAAAATACCAGCTACAGTGTGTGCAAACCTGTTGAAGACTTACAGGAAACGTTTGACCTCTGTCATTGCCAACAAAGGTTATATTGAGTTGAACTTTTGTTATGGACCAAATACTTATTTTCCACCATAATTTACAAATATATTCTCTGTAAATCTGTAACATCCTACAATGTGATTTTGTGGATTTTTTTTTTTCTCATTTTGTCTCTCATAGCTGAAGTGTACCTATGATGGAAATTACAGACCTCTCTCATCTTTCTAAGTAGGAGAACTTGCACAATTAGTGACTAAATACTTTTTTGCTCCACTGTACATTGTACACTCAGCGTGTTCTTTAATTTCCAGAAAAATCTCTTGAAAATCAAATTATTCCTCAGTGCAGGTTTATTGAAGTCTCAAAAGCTTGTACAAGGACCTTTTCTGTTCAGACAATCACCTAGCAAACTCAGTAATCAACCACCCAGAAAAGGATCCAGAAAAATCAATGCATAAATGTTTTATACGCATCTAGACAAAGAACTCTAATCTCATTGGTCTAATGTTGGAGAGGGGGCGTGGTGTAAACTACATATTGAAGCTACATATTAAACCTAACCTTCTACCCACTTTCATGCACAAAATACAAAATCTTAAAAAATAAAATCCTAACGCTTGGCCTGAAAGGTCATACTAAAATAGTTGTGTGCCCTGATTCCTAATTGGAGTGTGACTATAGGATACCTTCCATCCAGGAGACAAAGTCACATCTGGAAACTTCTCCTTAATCAACTGCAGAAATCTAGAAAAAAAGAAAGAAAAAAGGCAGCGGGTAAGGAGATGCACACGGACACAGATGCGTTCGGGATCGTGGCAATACCGTAGGTTTATTCACAACACAGGGTCTCTACATGGTTGATATCAGAAATCTAAAGCAAATGCTCATTACACTCGCGATATCAACCCCTACAGTGACAAAAGGCAATTCACCATAGTAAACTCTTATTATAGGGTGGTGTTATAGCGACATCTAGTGGCACAATGTATGCACAATGGCACAATGAAAGTATGTTCCGACTTATGTCGAAATTCGGTTACAACACATTCTCAGGAACGGATCTCCGTCGTAACTCGAGGACCCCCTGTACTTCATATGAAAAATTGCTGATAGCAATTGCTAATAGGGGATCATTGACCACATTCAGAGCTAAGATTGACATATTTTCTGAGAAATTTGATCTTTTGTGATTGGATCTCTTGGGAAGGATGTTAATACCAGGAATGAACAGGGATGTACATACACAGCAAGCTGGGGGTGATTGCTGGTCTCATGTTTAATGCATACCACATTAATTACATAACATAAAAAATATCAATAGTTTGATTCCCTGCTGGGGGAGGACACTGGTTGCATGTTAATCCCCTTGTTTCCTGTCTCTATTGATTTATTAACTACAAAATAAGAGCAGATGATGAAAAAAAAAATCAGGGTTTCTCTTACACAGTTCCATTAACTGGTTGCACAAAGTCTGGTGAGTTGGGACCCTGGAGGATGTCTGCATTAAGCCAGACAGGTCGGTTTATTCCTCTGCTGCTGTTTTTTTGATATAGCAGGTCTAACGACAATGCTACAGATTCCAGTGACTTAAAATCCAGCTTCACGCCTGTGGAGAGACACTGAGCATCAACATCTTACTTTTTCACTTGTTAAATTTAAACACAGAGATGTGGCATACATTTAGTGTCAAGCTTTTGTTTACTCTAATCAAGTCTCAAATCTATTAACAACAGATTATCTAATATTTTAACAACAAACGAATGAACAAATGAACTAATGAATGAACAATAGGCTAGTTCTGTTTCACTATTCTCTGTAGTGAAGTATTAAATGTGAAGGCATGAGTCCCTAACCTTTTCTCGAGGTCAACACTGAATCCAACCATTGGTCCAGAGTGTTATCACTACTTATGTCAGGAGGATGGGCCATAATAGGGACTGGTTTTTCATTTGGTGTCCCATAACCCTCAAGTGTGACGTCAGCCTCCAGAATCATGGCATCACCTCGGGGGTGAGATAATAATTGTTTTTAAAGCTTGTTTTTTTGCATGTGTGTGTGTGTTAGGGTGTATGTGTGTGTGTGTACTTGCTAAAGCTTTGTTCATCTCCTGCTTGCTGTTAGCTCTGTGAAACCATGTTGCTAACAAACCATCAGGTTTGCTAATATCACCAGATTGAACTAGGAAGTCCAGCATGTCTCCACCAGTAGAAATGGATGGAAGAAAATCTGAGGGACCTAAGTGGAAACACACATATGTGGACTGTTAAATATTTTTTATTTGAATGAGAATGACACACACACACACGCACACAACCTGCTCATGACTGTCATGATGTTGGTTTTCTGCATTTCCTGTTTTATTTTGAAAGGTCAGCCTTTTTGTTGTTAGGTTGCTTTACTTCCCTTTCCCTTGATTACCTGATGGATTTCACCTGTGTTTTAGTTTTCCCGCCCCCCTTGGTATATATACCCTGTGTTTGCCTGTGTTCTTTGCCAGTTCGTCTCACTCCCAGAGTATTCGTTCCAGCGTTATTTTCCTCGTGTGTTTTTGTGCCTATGCTGTGTTTTGGACCTTGGATTTTGATTGTGGATTACGAGACTGCCTGCTGATTTTGTACTGTTGCCTTTCCTGACTGCCTTCTCGTGTACCAAACCTGTTTCTGGAATTAAAGACCCTGATTTTGCTCTCAACCTGTGAGTCGTGCTTTTGAGTCCCTTGCTGTCAGCCTCACAATGACCTCAGACAAAGGATTTATCTCTGCCCTGATTCTGCTAGATCTTCATGCAGCTTTTGATAAATTATGTTTAGGATGGCCACATGTATTGAACATAATACATGAGATAATCATGAATATCTAGAAATAGTAACTTTGGGGCACCACCCTGTTACCTGGGACCAATAGCCAATTTGAATTTAATATTACTGTCTCAATTTTTAAAATGGAAGGTGTGAAATCGAGCACTGACTGTGGTAATCCAGCAGGTATTACAAGTAAACACACAATAATCACAAACAGTGACAGAGTGAACTATAATAGAATTTATTAACACACAATAATAATTACTTTGAGGTAATAATACTCTGTATTAATCAACCTTCGCAGTTCAAAACTATAACTAGACAAACTAACTACTCACAGGCAAACACATAGGTAACAACAGTGACTATATGCACGTGTGTGTGTGTCGGTGTGTGTGTGTGTGTGGGTGCATGAGAGGGAGACAGACCAAGAGAGGAAAGAAAAGACAGGAGACAATACAACTGTAAAACAGTGTAAGTCAAAATAAACGCAATATAAACCGACAGTAATACATCACAAGAATCATACGCAACACTATTCTAGTCTCTGCCCAGACATAAGCCTCTTACTTCACGTTGCTCCACTCTGTCTGTGTTTGGAACGTGGCATAGATGATCCTCTCTGAGAGTCCCTAGCTGGGTGTCCGGCTGTCATTTATCTCGAGGAAACAACAGTCTATGCGCTCGTCTGGCAGGTTGAAGACTGTGGCCTGGTCTTATGGAGATGATGAAAGATTGAATGTTTCGTTGGTTGTTTCCGTTTTGGCTCCATGTCTGAGAAAGCCTGGTATGGCTCTCTTCTATGACAGGGGAATGAGCGATGAAGAAAAATTAAAGAAGTCGTTTTGCTTTTGCTAAAGGCTCTCTCCCAGACTGGCGAGAGAGCCTTGAGTCTGGGAGAGAGCCTAAAGGCACCGGGGCGCAAGAGCTACGAAGCAAAGAGCCCTGAGCAAGGGTTGCAGGGCCTCTTTTATCAGCTGGGTGATGTGGACAGGACCCCTGGTGGGGCAGCTGATGCTGGCCACAGGTCATGCAGAGGTTGCATTTCAATGCAACGCTGACCCAGGAAATTGTCGGGGTTCTGGTTTGGTTTTATTACCCCTTTTAGCTAACTCTATCTCTGGTTTTGAGAAGGATATGCAGATCTCTCTTTTGTTCTTCCTGAACACATGGTTTCAGATCCCAACACTGTTGACCACCACATCCGTCTTCATAGGCTTGAACACTTAATTATCTCCACCCTGTCCCTCACAACAACCCAGGTGGAGGAGGATCAAGGCAAGGAAGGCTGCAGGTCCAGACGGCATCAGCTCCAGACTCTTAAAATCCTGCGCAGACCAGCTGTGTGGGATTGTTGGATTAATCTTCAATATGAGTCTGAAGCTGGGGAGAGTACCACAGCTGTGGAAAACATCCTGCGTGGTACCTGTGCCCAAGACACCGCACCCCAAGAACCTCAGCAGCTACAGGCCGGTGGCACTAACATGCCACCTTATGAGGACCCTGGAGTGGTTGGTCCTTGCCCATCTCGGCCCACTGGTGAGCCCAGTGTTGGATCCACTCCAGTTTGCCTACCAACCTGGCATTGGGGTGGATGACGCTGTCATCTTCCTCCAACACCGAGCTCTCTCTCACCTGGAGAAACCTGGGAGCACTGTGAGAGTCATGTTCTTTGACTTCTCAAGTGCCTTCAACACCATTCAGCCCAAACTCCTGGGGCAGTATGGTGTGGACCATCATCTCACATACTGGATTTTGGACTACCTCACCAACCGTCCACAGTATGTGAGGACCAGAGGCTGTGTGTCCGACATCGTCGTCTGCAGCACGGGGGCCCCGCAGGGACCTGTCTTGGCTCCGTTCCTCTTCACCCTGTACACTGCAGACTTCACCTACAACTCGCCCACCTGCCACCTGCAGAAGTTTTCTGACGACTCTGCAATTGTCGACCTAATCACAGATGGGGACGACGGGGAGTACAGGAAGCTGATGCAGGAATTTTGTGCGATGGTGCGAAAGGAACCACCTCCTGATCAACGCAGGAAAAACCAAAGAACTGGTGGTGGATTTTCGTAGGCGGACACACTGCCCCCCAACACCGGTGAACATCCAGGGAAAGGACATTGAGGTGGTCACATCTTATAAGTTCGTGGGAGTTCACCTGAACAATAAACTGGACTGGACTCATAACACTGCCGCACTTTACAGAAAAGGCCAGAGCAGACTCTACCTGCTACGGAGGCTAAGGTCTTTTGGAGTGCAAGGGGCGCTCCTGAGGACCTTTTATGACACTGTGGTGGCGTCAGCCATCTTTCATGGTGTGGTCTGCTGGGGGACCAGCATCTCAGCAGCTGACAGGAAGAGACTGGACAGACTGATCAAGAAGGCCAGCTCTGTACTGAGGTGCCCCCTGGAGCCAGTGCAGGTGGTGGGAGAGAGGAGGATAACAGCCAAGCTGTTGTCCATGATGAAGAACGACTCCCACCCCCTGCAGGACACTGTGGCAGCACTGCGGAGCTCCTTCAGTGACAGACTCCTTCACCCAAAATGTGTGAAGGAACATCACCGCAGGTCCTTTCTTCCAGCAGCGGTCAGACTTTACAACCAACCGTTCTCCTAGTAGACCACAACATACAACACACAAAACCCAATGCTGCTACACTGTAGCACTACTGTATTTTTGTATTATGTATATTATTGTATTGTTGTATGTGTATATTGGGGATATATGTATATATATAGATATACAGGGGGTCCTCGAGTTACGACGGAGATCCGTTCCTGAGAATGTGTCGCAACCAAATTTCGATGCAAGTCGGAACATACATTCATTGTGCCATTGTGCATACATTGTGTCGCTAGATGTTGCTATAACACCACCCTACAATAAGAGTTTACTATGGTGAATTGCCTTTTGTCACTGTAGGGGTTGGTATTGTATGTGTGTAATGAGCATTTCCTTTAGATTTCTGATATCAACCGTGTAGACCCTGTGTTGTGAATAAACCTACGGTATTGCCACGATCCTGAACGCATCTGTGTCCGTGTGCATCTCCTTACCGGCTGCCGCTGCAACGGTGAAATTTCCCCACTGTGGGACTAATAAAGGAATATCTTATCTTATCTTATCTTATCTTATCTTATCTTATCTTATCTTATCTTATCTTATCTTATCTTATCTTATCTTATAAAAGGAATTGCCCTAAACGCTCTTATTAATCGAGCAGACATCAATTTTTACAAATTAATAATAAGTTAATCAATAAGTTGTCACAACGCACACAGGTCAGCTATAGAGTTCCGCAGGGGTCTGTGCTTGGCCCAATATTATTTATGTTATACTCTGTTAAAAGGGTTTTTTTGGCAGTTTTTCCTCGCCCTTGTTGAGGGTGTAGGTCAGAGGATGTCACACCCTGTACTCTCTGTTAAAGCCCTATGAGGCAAATTGCAATTTGTGAATATGGGCTATACAAATAAAATTTGATTGATTGATTGATTATACAAGCTCCCACTTGGGAACATTATTTGAAAATGTCTGTAAATTTCCATTTTTATGCAGACAACTCTGCAGTACATTTAAATTTTTCAATGAAACTAATCAATTAGGGGGAGTGGCTATGGCGTGTAGCTGAGTGAGCTTTGTGTTCACAACAAGCAGATTAAGCGAACCGTACTCAGACCACCTTGAGAGGTGGTCTGAGTACGGTTCGATTCAGGGGTGTTTTTTAGGGGTCTGAGTACGGTTTTGTGTTCATCATTTGAGTTCGTTTAGAGGGCTGAAACGGACCAAGTGTGAAAACACCCTTAATCCCAGGGTACATTGGTAAATAAAATATAAACATGATCAGGAATGCTGAAAGCTTTCACACTATTGTTATCCTGTTTTCTTTATTATTTATACAGTTTACACTGTAAACTTTATTAATCAAGTACTGATTGATAATATGATGCTGATGCTTGCCCATAGCATGGTAGCTTGAGCCAGCATTTGCGTTAGCATTAGCAATGCCTGTGATACATTTTACACTGTAATTTATAATTCTGCTGATTATAATAACTTACTTAGCTTGTGCTCGCTCGTGCTAGCATTAGGGACATCTGTGATACAATTTCCACTTTTATTTATCATTCTGCCGATTATAAGAACTTAGCTAGCTTGCGGTATCATTAGCATGCTACCAGGGGATGCTACTGTGTCCAACACAGATAAGACCTGCTACTGCCCTACTAACCCTAACCCTAACAATAACCCTATACAGTGAGACAGCAGACCTTTTGCTGTCTTTAGCTCCTGTTTTCTTTTTGTTCTGCAGAGTTTTGTGCAGTGTCAGCACAGCTTTCAGCATTCACACGCATTTCCAGAAAATGCACTTTTTCTTGTCATATTCTCTTAATCTTCCGCCGTTTTTCGGCATTGAACTAGTGCCACACTTTTTGTCTGATTTGTACAGTTAAAAAAATCAAAAAATCCAGCTCCTTCAGGAGATGGGTGGTATTACTTTTCTCATTGCAACACCATATACTTTTTACAGAAAACATTATTTTGTACAATATTTCTGCCCATTGGAAAAACATGAAAGTTAAGTTTCAGTCTCATATTTTCTGCCAGTAGATGGTAGCATTGGCACATTACAGAGAAACTGATCCTCACTTGTCTGTCATTGTGCCTTCACAAACTTAATTCAAATGTTAAACAAAAATGTCAGCTGCTACATAAGGAACAATTTGTTTCAATTACAATTGTAAACAAATCTACTACTAATTCAGTACATTACAGTACTACTGTGGCAGACACTTGGGGGTATGTCTCTCACCTAGGAGGTTTATGCGTAAGGGGGCGTGGTTTCGTCCTTGTGGTTTTGGCGCCTTCCGCCATGTTATTCATTCATTCTGTCGTGTGACCTGAGTAAAAGCTGGTAAACTCATTTACCAATTAATAATTCTGCTGACTATAATATTGTAGCTATCTTATGCTAGCTCGTGCTAGCGCATGGTACCTCACGTTAGCATTATGGACATCTCTAATACAGTTTGCACTGTAATTTATCATTCTGCCGATTATAAGTACTTAGCTAGCTTGTGGTAGCATTAGCATGCTTCCAAGTGGACGTTATTGTGTCCAACACAGATAAGACCTTCTACTGCCACCTGCAGTTGTGGAAGATATATAACAACACACAGTATTACAGGGCAGCACGGTGGCGGTCTTGTAATACTGTGGTTAGCGCTCGTGCCTCACAGCAAGAAGGTCACTGGTTCGAATCTCGGTTCGGGGGATCTTTCTGTGTGGAGTTTGCATGTTCTCTCCGTGTCTGCGTGGGTTCTCTCCGGGTACTCCGGCTTCCTCCCACCGCCCAAAAACATGTATTGTGGGGGTTAGGTTAATTGGCCACTCTCTAAATTGTCCATAGGTGTGCATGTGAGTGTGAATGGTTGTTTGTCTGTTTATGTATTCTGTGTTGGCAGATAAGACCTTCTACTGCCACCTGCAGTTGTGGAAGATATATAACAACACACAGTATTACAGTGAGACAGCAGACCTTTTGCTGTCTCTAGCTCTTGTTTTCAGCTGTTGAGCAGAGTTTTGCTGCATTTCAGCACAGCTTTCAGCATTCACACGCATTTCCTTCAGGAAATGCACTTTTTCTAGTTATATCTTAGTCTTCCGCGTTTTTTTGAACGCCAATTTCTGACACAGTTTATGTCTGACTTGTACAGTTCATACATCAAAAAATCCAGCTCCTTCAGGAGATGCGTGGTATTACTTTTCTCACTGCAACACCACATTCTTTTTACAGAAAACATTATTTTGTACAATATTTCTGCCCATTGGAAATAAATGGAAGTTAAGTTTCAGTCTCATATTTTCTACCACTAGATGGTAGCATTGGAGCATTACAGAGAAACTAATCCTCACTTGTCTGTCATTGTGCCATCACAAACTTAATTCAAATGTTAAACAAAAATGTCAGCTGCAACATAAGGAACAATTTGTTTCAATTACAGTTGTAAACTTCAATTACAGCCCGCAACCTAGGCATGACCTTGGACGACCAGTTGACCTTTGGTGCCAACATCGCAGCAACGGCCCGCTACTGCAGATTCATCCTCCACAACATCAGGAGGATACGTTCCTTCCTAACTGAGAAGGCAACGCAGGTTCTGATTCAGGCTCTTGTAATATCAAGCCAGGACTACTGTTACTCCCTCCTAGCTGGTCTACCAGCATCTGCCGTCCGACCTCTGCAACTCATCCAGAATGCAGTAGCTTGTTTGCTCTTACCTAAATTCTCCCACACTGCACTGCTCCTCCACACCCTGCACTCTGCTCCTCCACACCCTGCACTGGCTTCTGGTAGTTGCTCGAATCAAATTCAAAGCACTGGTTCTCCTACCATGCTACAATTGGTTGAGGCCCTTCCTACATTCAGAAAATGGTCAAACCTTACACTCCAGCCAGCCCACTCCGATCTGCCACTGCCAGACGATTTGCCACTAACTCATGTCCTGGCTCCTCAATGGTGGAATGAGCTTCCCAAAAACACCAGGACAGCAGAATCACTCTAACTCACTGATAAATATGTATGTACTCGTTTACTTTTTGCACTTTTGGGTATATCTCAACGTTGAACGCACTTTTTGTAAGTCGCTTTGGATAAAAGCTGCTAAATGAATGTAATGTAATTTCCTTGGTCAGCATTGCGTTGAAACGTAACCTCTGCATGACCTGTGGCCAGCATCAGCTGCCCCACCAGGGGTTCTGGCCACGTCACCCAACTGATAAAAGAGCGCCTGCAACCCTCATATTTGGCTCCCAGCTCATCGCTCAGTCCCTGGTGCCAGTCGTAGTAGAGAGCCATACCAGGCTTTCTCAGACATGGCAACAAAAAGAAGAACCAACAAAACCTACAACCTTTCATCTCCCTAAGACCAGGCCAAAGTCTTCAACTCACCAGACGAGCGAACAGACTGTTGTTTCCCTTTTCTGGACGCTGATTGCTGCACAACCAGCTGATCGATGACACACCGAGGGTGCGAGAGCCAAACCAAGTACCCATTCCTCATCTGTGATTACTCAATATTAAACAAGTTTTATATAACAGAAGCAGACAGACAAAGACTCAGCCCGAAACCGCAGACTCTGAAAATGCTCTTTTGAACTAGATGTAGTAGTGGCTAGTCATTGCTATACTGGTTGTACATATGCGAGTGTGGCATGTAAGTGTATGATGGGGGGGAGATAATTTAGTAAATATTGTTTTCTGCATTGCATTTCATGTTTTATGTACTTTTTTTCTTTCTTTTCCACATTTGATATGGGTAAACTATGATAAAATACTTTAATGCTTTTAAAAGTTTTATTTGTTTGATGTATATACAGTATTTGTTGTTGTTCTGTCTAAGTAATTGTGAGTGTTTGAGAGGGTTTGAATGTGTGTTAGATGTGTTCCAAAAGCATTTCATATTTAAATGGCTCAGTTTTTTGAGTGTGCAGTTACTGCACAGATATGTGCAAAGCCCCGTAATACAAATAGACAGGGTAATGAGGAAATGGAGAAGTCACTTTAGAAGTTACTGTCTTTGAGGCTTATCATTCTCAGTTTTAATTTAATGAGGTTTCTTTTATGTTAACATATTATGTTTACTAATTACTGAGGTTGTAGTTTGCAGTTGTGTTGAACTGAACTGCATTATATTGAGTGTTGTTTCTAATATTCTGTTGTGTACAATATTTAAAATTTTTTAAAATAAAGAACCAGGCTCTTCATAATCGCATCTTGTGTGTTCCATTGTTAGATCAGCTAACTAAAGTGAATTTTTCTTAAAATTAATAGTGCACACTTACATATGGCACAATGTATTAAGTTTACATGACTTACCCTTGTTGAGTTCTGTCATCTTGTTCACACATTGACGACACTTAAATACATGAAGTGTGTGTATTAAAGTTTTCAAGTAATGGCCACTTGTTTGGGCAGAACATATTAAAGTAATATGACTCATTATTTTAGAGTTTTAACAGCGAGACAGAAGTTGGCTTTACTAAAATGCATTAAGTGCTCACAACTGCATATGTAAACGACACATGTTCATTTTAAAAATGTCATGAGTCCATACAACTTGAAACAATTAAGTTCCTTTACTTCCTTTTCCTAGGGTAATCAGTTTCCTGTATATGTTTAAGTAAACTTGACTTGTGAGAATTTACAGTGTGGCATTTTTGTAAAAAGGGTCTATTTTTCCCCCACGTGAAGTGGGCAACTACTCAGAGGCGGGGTAGGAGACCCTTGAGGTGAGTGTGAGAGGGGCTAATGTGCCTCACTACAGATGGAACCGATATGTTCACAAACTGACACTTTTCCCATTGAAATCAATGTTTTTTTCCTTTGCTTATAAAATGGAATCAATTGCATATAGAATGGAATTAAAATTACACACACACATACACATACACACACACATAGACACACACATACATACATAAAACACATTCCTGTATGAATCAACAACATGTTTGAACAGGTATAGGAACAGACTGATGTTGACATGATGCAAGCGAGAGCACATTTGATGTGCATCTCAGATGGGGAAGCATCAGCTGTGACTTTGTACCGGTGTTTGTTCGTGTGTAACCTAAAACATTTTTTGTTATCCAAGTAACAATTTGTAAGAAAAAAGAAAATCTTGTTCGTAAACTGATTTGTTCACGGTCAGAGACATTTGTGATGCGAGGTTCCACTGTATATGAATACAGTATATATATTCAGTCCAACTGACAAATGACTGTAGGAAAGAAAAACATCATTTCTTTCCCTCAATTCAGAGCAAGAGAAAGCCCAATTACCCACTTGAGTAAATGCACTTAGCTGCTATGCTGCTATCTCTCATGTAAGAATGTACCTGACTTCTTGGTGAGCACTGCAGTGGTGACAGTAATGATAAGTAGCAGGACAAGTCCAACTGTGATAAATATCACAATGAGTTGTTGCTTTGTTAGAAAGTCCAGGGAAAGCTCCTGTTGTCTTTTTGGTCCAGAGTCCAAATCTTGACAATTAGACCTAATCATGGAAAAACACAGAAAAAAACATAATTTACCATTCATTCACTGGTCTGTGGAGTCTCGTAAGTAAAGCAATTTATTTGCCTTTCTTTTGTGTGACTGCAATCCCCTTGCTGTCTCTGAGTGTCCGCTTGTTCTCCCATCCTCTTATGTCAGGTACTTGATGTTGGGTTTAAAACTGCTGCACAATAACTTGTCTTTTATTTGAGCCTAATCAGAAGAGCAGAGATAGCACTGATAAGATGCACATGTTCTGTTCCCCCCTCTACTTTTCCCTCTGAGCATTAACAGAACTCTGTTCTAAGGTCAAAAATCAGTAGCAGTGTAAATTGTGTCTTTTCTCCTTCTTCTACGTATTTCTTCAATGAAATAAGGTATCCTGAGGGGATTGACAAGTTGGTGAAGAAGAAATTATACATGCTACAAAAATGTATTGTTTGAAAAAGATGTATTCATATGTCTCTAATGTATCATATCCCCTTTTCCGTCCAGTGTCCCCAAGAGTTTGCACATTGTGGGAACTGCTGAATGTCTCATGTAAAGTCTAATGTAAAATAGTATATAATTGATTTTGAGATATACAAATAAACTGATTTTCTGCAGTTTTTAGTGCACGTGTGTTTCAAAGAGCTTGTAGACATTAATCTTGTCATCTCATCAACTCTTGATCAGGCTACATAAAAACAAATAACACTACAATATCATAGGATTATATGCCATAAATACTTTTCTCATTCCCTTATCTCTTGCCATTTGCCACAGGGAGTGTTAGTTCAAAGGCTCTTTCTCTCTCTCTCTTTCTCTTCACTAACAGCTTTGATTTGTCTTGCTTTATTAATTTTCAATACTGATATTTTGTACACACTCTAAGAAATGAAATGTTGTATTTAATCATGTTATCAATCAATCAATCAATCAATCAATCAATCAAATTTTATTTGTATAGCCCATATTCACAAATTGCAATTTGCCTCACAGGGCTTTAACAAAGAGTACAGGGTATGACATCCTCTGACCTCACCCTACAACCCTCAAGGGCGAGGAAAAACTGCCAAAAAAAACCTTTTAACAGAGGAAAAAACGCAGAAACCTCCAAGAGACACTCATGTGAG
>JAFBJQ010002488.1:63514-75341 GCA_016785345.1 Trinectes maculatus | reverse complement strand
CTTCAGAAACCACAAACCCAAGAAAAGAAACTGTTTTCACATGAAATTCAAATTTCTCAGCTTTTACAAATAACTTATTGTCCAAAAGACGCTGGAGAACCTGTCTTACATGCAGGGTGTGGGAATCATAATCTCGAGAGAAAATGAGAATGTCATCCAGGTTAAACAAAAACAAAGATGTTTAACATGTCTCGAAGGATGTCATTCACCAGGGCCTGAAATACAGCTGGGGCATTAGTGAGACCAAAAGGCATAACAAGATACTCATAATGACCACTTGGTGTGTTGAATGCTGTTTTCCACTCATCCCCCTCCCTTATGCGAACCAAATGGTAAGCATTTCGAAGATCTAATTTAGTGAAAATCTTAGCTCCTTTCAACAGTTCAAATGCAGAAGACATTAAAGGGAGGGGGTACCTGTTCTTTATCGTGATGTTATTAAGTCCACGGAAGTCAATGCAGGGTCGGAAAATCGTATCTTTTTTACTGACAAAAAAGAAACCAGCTCCTGCCGGGGAAGATGAGGGTCTAATGAGACCTGCAGCCAGGGAGGATTCCACATATTCCGTCATGGTCTGCATCTCTGGGGCTGACAAGGAATAGAGACGACCCCGTGGGGGTTGCGTGCCAGGCAGCAAATCAATGGCACAGTCATAAGGTCGGTGGGGTGGAAGGGAGGTAGCTCGTGCTTTGTTAAAAACCTCCTTTAAGTCCAAATAACATGAGGGTACTTTTGATATATCAGGAAAGTCTGGATTGCTAGTACAGGAAACCTGGGAAGCACCACAGATGGTTGTGGAATCGCTAATGGGAATAGTAGAAGACAGACAATTCTTGCTACAATCCTCTCCCCATTTGATCACATGCCCTGAAACCCAGTCAATATGAGGATTGTGATCTCTCAACCAGGGGTAACCTAACACTAGAGGGTGCTGTGGGGCAACAAACAAATAAAAACTTATATCCTCAGTGTGATGGTCAGGGAAGGATAAAGTTACTGGCTGAGTGTGATGAGTTACTCTACAGAGGAGGCGCCCATTAAGGGCCTTAGCCTCAATGGATTGGGGTAACTGGAAAATGTTCAGTCCGAGCTGTTTGGCCAAAACAAAATCCATTAAATTGGCATCAGCCCCTGAATCCACTAAAACCTCCAGAGAAAGGGAGACAGAGCCAGAGGTGAGTGTAAATAACTGCTTGGGACGTGAGGGATTTACATCAACATGTGTTTGGCTCACCAATGCCCTCTTCAGTGGTGAGCCTGGTCTTTTACTGGACAAGCAGCGAGGAAATGCCCCTTCTGGCCACAGTAAATGCATCTTCGCTCCCGGATGCGCCGCTGACGTTCCTCAGGCGTCAACTGGGTTCGTCCCAGTTGCATCGGTTCCTCAGCTCCAGAAGAGGGCGCAGTATTCTGCTCACTCGATGTCTCCCGTGGAAGCCCAGCAATCGATCGTCGAGCAGTCGGCCAGGAAAAGCTGGATCGGGCTCTCTCGCTCCGACAGGCGCTTGTCTACTCGTACAGCCAGCGCGATGAGAGAATCCACGTCAGAAGGCAAATCCAGGGGAGCAAGATGATCCTTTAATTGAGGTGACAGTCCGTGTATGAAGGCGTCAAACAGGGCCGACTGATTCCACCCGCTGTCGGAGGCAAGCGTGCGGAATTCAATGGCGTAATCAGATACGCTCCTCCTGCCCTGTCGCAGGCTCATCAGCACTCTCGCAGCCTCCCGACGTGGAGATATCTGCTGAAAAATCTTCACCAATGAATCCCGGAACAACTGTAGTGAGTCACAGATGGGTGAACCTCGACTCCACTCCGCGGTCGCCCAAGCCTCGGCTCTGCCGCTCAGGTGGGAAATAATGAAAGCGACCCGAGCTCGATCTGAGGGGAAGGAAGCCGCCTGGAGCTCAAAGTGAAGCTCACACTGCATGAGAAAAGGTCGACAGTCTCCAGAATCTCCAGAAAACCTCTCAGGGCGTGAAAGCTGGAGAGGAGCGGACCCCGAAGCCGAAGCCACCGCTATCGGAGCCATGCGAGACGCAGACGACGGAGCCGGGGAGGAAGCCGCCGGTGCCGAGGCGTCGGGTCCCGGCAACTCCACTGCCTGTGCCCTTCGAATGTGGTCCGTGAGGAAGGAAAGTTGGTCGCCAAGGGACATAAACAATTGTTCATGATGTTCAGAAACGGTCCTTAATTCATGACGGAGAGCATTTAATTGCTCCTCCTGTCTGTGAAGTCTTTGTCCCTGCTTCCCGATAGCCTCTCGAACAGGAGAAGAGTCGGCTGAGTCCATTCTAATGGCCAGTTCGTACTGTAAGGCTGACAGCAAGGGACTCAAAAGCACGACTCACGGGTTGAGAGCAAAATCAGGGTCTTTAATTCCAGAAACAGGTTCGGTACACAAGAAGGCAGTCAGGAAAGGCAACAGTACAAAATCAGTAGGCAGTCTCGAAATCCAAAATCCAAATCCAAGGTCCAAAAACACAGTATAAGCACAAAAAACACACGAGGAAAATAACGCTGGAACGAATACTCTGGGAGTGAGACGAACTGGCAAAGAACACATGCAAACACAGGGTATATATACCAAGGGGGGCGGGAAAACTAAAACACAGGTGAAATCCATCAGGTAATCAAGGGAAAGGGAAGTAAAGCAACCTAACAACAAAAAGTCTGTCCTTTCAAAATAAAACAGGAAATGCAGAAACCAACATCATGACAGCATCAGTACTTGTGATAAATCTGAGCTTTTGCAGCGATTTTTGAAATGTAACTAGAATTGTAATCATGGACATTTCCAAAAGCAATAATTGCAAATATTTTAATTGTAATTAAATTGGGGAAAATGTGTTTACACCAGGAGTGTAACAGATTACAATTATGTACACTTTGTAATTAAATTACATAACGCTGTTACATGTAATCCGTTACTCCTCAACACTGGCTCCAAATATTTAACCCTCAAATACAGTCAGACTCAACACATATCTGGCATACAGAATTAGTCTATTGGTCTGCAACATTACTCAGAGTCCAACGACAGTCGTTAGAGTGACGTTGGTGTTATGATCTGTTTTGGTTGCTGTTGTTTTGTGGTTTCTTTTCCCTTTTCCCTGTCTTGCAGGGGTTGCCGTGGCTGAGGTGGAGTCCGGGTGTGGCCAATTACACACAGGTGTCCTGCATTTGTTGATTACCTGGTTTCCTATTTATGTCTCTGGCGGACCTGTGTTCAACGCTGGAGTATTGCGATTACTAGGTGATTGTTTGGCAGCCTTTTCCTGCTTGCTCTCTTGCTCTTAGCTCTTCTGACTACGTGTTTTTCTCCCTGCAGTTTATCCTCCTAGAGCTGCACCCGGACTCGCTGCCTCCAAGCCTGCCACGGTATTTTTGTTGTTTTTTCCCTTTTGGAACCTTCTTGGTTTTTTGTGAATTTTTGTGGACCTTGCTGTCAATAAAAACAGCTTTTCCTCTCACCCAACTCGCCTGGTCACTGATCTCAACCTGCTCAGCACCCCAGCCGTAACAGTTGGAGCACTGACGATCCATTGATACTACTGGCCATGTGACCGCCCCCTAAGAGGTTAAATAGTTGGAACTCCACACCAGCTAGTTGGACTAGTCCCAGCCTAGTCAACGAGCATGAACTGATGAAGCCTCTTGGATGAGAGGTGAAACGTCTTCAAAAAGGCAAAAACCAAAAATCCAGTTGCGTTCGATTCAATCTCCTTGAGAATGAGAATATTCACAGACCAGGAGACACATCTCTGACCTTGGTTGGCAAAGCAGCACTATAAGCATGTCCTGTTATCCAAAATGAAGCAAATAGTTACACACAGTGTCTCATGGAGATAACATGTAGCCTACAGTGTGTAACATCCTCTGACCTACACCCTCAGCAAAGATGAAGAAAAACTGACAAAAATCCCCTATAACAGGGAAAAACAGAAATTTCAGGAGCGTCACAGTGAAAGATCCCTAAATTTTGTTATCAACACCTTGTCGGTTGTTTATTTATATATATAAATTAAGTGATGTTAATTATAATAACAATTGGCAGATGTCAATGTTGTCAGAACCTTATTTATACAGGCAGTAATAATCAATCAATCAAATTTTATTTGTATAGTCCATATTCACAAATTGCAATTTGCCTCATAGGGCTTTAACAAAGAGTACAGGGTGTGACATCCTCTGACCTACACCCTCAACAAGGGTGAGGAAAAACTGCCAAAAAAACCCTTTAAACAGGAGGAAAAAACGCAGAAACCTCCGGAAGAGACTCCTGTGAGGGATCCCACAGGAGTCTGATGAGGCACACCGCTTTCCGATCATGTAATCAAGCCCTCTTGATAAGGAGCCTGCTGACTTCACTTCGATGCTGAAGTATTCCATACCACACGGTATCGTATTCTCTTTTGGTCATAGTGCTCTATCTTGTTTTTTGCCTCTTAGACATTTTTTGTATTCTTATTGCGTGTGTTTTTCTTTTGTTTGTGTGATGGAAAACTTTATCTGTAATGTGTTGCGCCATGTAGGAGGATGACAGGAAAGGCTGGTTCCTGTTAACTTGACTGCTAGACAAGAAGAGAAAGATAAGAACATCCCAAGGACAAACTCCCAGGAGAACATCCCGAGGATAAGGCCATGAGGAGATGTCTTGCAGAAGTGTGCAGGGGCTATAAAAGACTGTTGTGTTCTTTGTTGAGTTACTCAGTTCACTGGGTTACTCAGTGTTCTGGGTCTTTCAAATGCTGCCTTTGAAATAAATCATACAAAGATAGAATCAATCCTTTCTGAGTTTGTTCTCCTTTGATAAATAATTTCCATAACAATTTGGCGTTGTCGGCAGGATTCAGTGAGCTGAACCGTGAGGGAGACGGGAGACGGGTCTCTGGCCAAGCTGAAGAACAAACCTAACTTCAGTCCTCCCCATTGAAGGAGGAACCTGAATCTCACCTCTCGAGCGGACAGCCGCCTGGATCTGAGCAGAGAAGTTGTTCCTTGATCGGGTGAGATACTGTTTCAAATCTGTTAAATTGACAACATATTAAAATTTGAAGCACATTGTACAGAGGACAAGGGGCAGGACAGGTACAGTTAGAAACTAATTTATTAGTTTTTAACGCTCGCAGGGAGCGAGCTGGTTGTTAGGAACTGAGTTTGTCGGTTCTTAACGCTCACCAAGAGTGAGCTGGGGAATTAGTAAATTCCAAGGTGTTTTTTAGCAAGTTTGGCTTCACCTTAAAGGAGTCGAACAGATGTGGGAGAAGTGTAAGAAAAAGAAAAGGATAAGACGAGAACAGTAGGAAGCATATGAAAAGCATAAGAAATGTTTAAAGGTATGGAAAGAGGAGGCAGAGAGTAGAAGCAGAAAAGCAGCAGTAAGAGAGATGGGAGGAGAAAAAAACTTAAGTGGCACTGCAGCTGGACGAGTTGATAATATGAGCATTAAGGGAAAACAACCACCTCCATATTGTACTGGTGGTACCTCACCCCTGTCTCCCTATGCCCCATTGCAGGCAAGCCTACAAGCACTGACGATGGTCAACCCAGACCTGGACTCCATCTGCGCCACCACAAGTGAGGGCTGCTGATAGTGCAACCAATGATGGCCGCACCCACAGTCACAGTCAGTTTGAATATAAAGGAGCCAAGGTAGATGATGACAGCGATGATGACGACAGCCCAGTGTCCTCCTCTGGTTTCACTCCTATTGGGCGGAACACACGATCAAAAACCAAACTAAGTGTCACCTTCTCCATGCCCATGGTAGAAGTGGCTGGACCAACAGGCCCCATTCTGGTGCATCGTGCCTGGACAACTGCTGACGTGCAAGCTGCATCAGAACACCTGCCTGATCCAAACAGCTCAGGCACAAAGTTTGCAGACCAGCTTGTGACATTTTGCCAAGAGTTCCGTCCCACAGGAGCAGAGTTACGTCGCCTGTTGGCATGTAAGTTGTCACCAGGAGATTTGGCAAAAATAACAGGATCAATCCCAGAACCTGAGTCTCGTCCCCACGATCCTGAATGGACGGATGGGAAAAATAACAATTACCGACGTGACCTCGACCAGTTGTGTGTCACCCTGCGAGAGGCCTTTCCAACCAGAGTCGACATGTCAAAAGTAACGTCCTGCAAGCAAAGAGTGGATGAGTCTGTCACTGAATATATCTGCAGAGTGACAAAGGTGTTCAATGACCATGGGGGCCGCTTCCTGACGTGAAAGCTGTGGTGCTGCACACTTATGTGGGTTGCACAGAAGGCTGCAGGCTTGAAGATTTGAAACGTCATGCTCGACATGCTGAACAAACCACTCAACAGAAAGAAAAAGCAAAGATCTACACCAAGCTGCCTTGACCATGTTTGCCGCTGCAGCTGAATCTCCAGGGCGGGGATGAGAAACTACCAGAGGACAAGGTCGCCGTCCACGTGGCCGTCATCCCAGATGAGGTCCTTGGTTCACTGACCCGAACCTCTGTGGCAAGTATTGACTTTGGCGTAATGAGTGTCCTGAAGGCCGAATCCACCAGAACCGTGGTGGTACTGCCTGATCAGAGGGACGGACCCCGGGACTGACCGACCTATCAGTTGGGCCAGCGTCTTCTCAGGGGAGTGAGATATCACACACACATACCACTACATCATGATAAAATGGCACCTGCTTGTACTGATTCATTTACTTTGCTAATAGAGGCTATCACACACTTAGAAGCAATGACAACACCATTGATAGGAACCTATGTGCATTTACAGTCTAATGCTTACAAAAATATGCCTATGATCTCTCTAACTGTAAGTGGTCAGTCACTACAGTTCATGGTTGATTCTGGAGCTACTCATTCAGTTTTAACCTCTTCTAGTTGGTTTCCAAAACCGAAACTAAGTGGTCATCAATTTTTTTTTCCATTTCTGCCTCTGGTACCACTTTGAAAGAGTCCCTCGCCAGCCGTCCATTTCACATAAGTAAACATAAGGCAGAGTAGCCTAGCTGTGCTGTGGAGGTGTTGGAGGCAGGTGCGCTGAGAGACAGAGAGAGCGCTCACCAACTAGTTCCCGTGCGAAGTCTGTAAGTATTTACAGGGCAAATCGCTTAAGCTGAAACAAGGAAGTTCACGGGAGATGTGTTGTAACCACAAAAACAACGTATCTCGCGACTGTCGTAACACGAGGACCCCCTGTATATGTTTATCAGTGGAAGCTTCCCCAGGGATCCTATTCTACATCCCTGATACAAATGGCACAAGCAGTTGTTTCCCCGTTGTCTGACTTCATGTTACCTGAAGCTTTGCATTGTACATCTTATGTTTCTGAAGGCCCTGATGACAGGTATGAGGGAAAATGGTACAGAGTACGACCTGACAAAATATTAACTGTTCTGGAATACACACTCTGCAGCATTATCTGTGTCTTTGACGCCTGCTCAGATGAAGTTGTACAGAGTTGATGACGCATGTCCACATGTGTCTCTAGCAAAACACCCTAACATGCACTGGCGAGATTTAGGGCCCTTTGTCAAACGATGCGAGAAGATCACTGATTGGCAAGACATTCAATGTCTGCAGACATTCAATTCTCCCCAACAACAGGTGTGTAGAAGCGCAGCTCCCTGTCTTCTGCACACTGCACTTGCACAGTGCAGTTGGTAAGTGACTGTTCTATTTTTACCGCACTGAGCACAAGCACACTTCCTGTTGAGTTACAGGTCGTTCCCTCTGACTTGTGGTCATCTCATAAATATGATGTTGGTCTGATAAAAGACTGTGAACCTGTTGTCAACACCCAAATCGGACTATAGGCCCAGACAAAAACAATATCCTCTCAAAAGGGAGGCGATTGAAGGCATCCGTCCTGTTTTTCAGTCTTTGTTAAACTCCGGCGTTATCAGTCCATGTCCTATGTCTCCAGTACCCACGCCTCTTTTTCCTGTGAAAAAAATCAGACCCACAGGCACATCTGATGAGTGGAGATTTGTGCAAGATCTCCAAGCTGTAAACAAAGCAGTAATTCCGAGAGCTCCATCGGTTCCGAACCCACATACAATTTTGTCACAAATACCACCTGATGCATCATTTTTCTCTGTGGTCGACTTTTCTAATGCATTTTTCTCTGTTCCAGTACACCCCGACAGCCAATATTGGTTTGCCTTTGAGTTTGATGGGAAGCCATACACATTCACCAGGCTGTGTCAGGGATACTGCGAGAGTCCAACGATATACAATGCTGCCTTACAGGCCTCTCTTGATGATTTAACTTTGACTGATGGCTCTGTTCTTTTGCAGTATGTAGACGACCTCCTAGTGTGGTCACAAGGTCTCAGCCAATAAACTCCAGTTCTCCCAAAAACAGGATGTATTTTTGGGTCATGTCATTTCTCATTCATCTAGGGCTCTGTCTGATGACCGCATAGCTGCTGTCCGTAAGATCGCAAAGCCCACGACAAAGAAACAGATGATGTCATTTCTAGGCATGACCTCCTACTGTAGGAATTTCATTCCTCATTATTCTTTGTTAGAGAACCCTTTGTCATCTCTCATTTATGGCAAGGGGCTCACGGCCCACGATCACGTTGACTGGACAGATGTGGCAGAACGCGCCTTTGAAGAGCTGAAACAATGTTTGTCACAAGCTCCTGCTCTGGCACTGCCTCATCCTGAAAAACCTTTTGTTCAAATGGTTGATGAGAAACGAGGTTTCATGTCTTCTGTTCTTTTACAGTCACACGGGGATAGGCTGTGTCCTGTGGCCTACTTTTCTTCCAAACTGGACTCTGTGGCAGCGGGTCTTCCTGGCTGTCTTCCAGCTGTGGCCGCCGCTGAGAGGGCTGTTTTAGCCTCCAGAGACATTGTTGGTGACTCGCCCCTGACTGTTTTAGTCCCACACGCAGTGTCTTTCATTCTGCTAGAACAGAAAACAGCCGCGAGGTGGCTTCGTTTTTTAGCTCTTTCCTACTGGACTTGCCAAATATTACAGTTAAGCGCTGTACTACTTTAAATCCAGCAACTCTTCTCCCAACAGCTGACGATGGAGAACCACACGACTGCAGCAGCATTCTACAGATGGTTTGTACTCCCAGGTCTGACCTTTCTGACCTACCTCTCACTAACCCTGATCTCACTTTGTATGTTGATGGCTCTTCCCATCGCTCTGACTCGGGGACCAACCAGGTAGGCTACGCCATTTCTTCTGATTTTGAGACTGTTCTGTCTGGCCCATTGCCAACTCATTTCTCAGCTCAGACTGCTGAATTGGTTGCGCTCACTGAAGCGTGCAGACTGGCTGAAGGTAAAACAGTAAACATTTACACAGATTCTAGATACACATTTGGCGTTGTTTGTGATTAAAAAATACAATACAGCTATCTTAAAACAGAATCGCCAATGATCAGTGTTTGTTCCTCAGTGGGTGTGTCGCTGAGTGGAGAAAACTTGTTTGAAACATGAGTTGGAGTTTCCCGATCAGCAGGCTTAGCTTTAGCACTATGCCTCCTTCGGACAGTCACCCAGCCGCCCTGAGTTCCCAGCTGCACGGGGGCTGTCGGGAGACCGCTAGCTGGGGCTAAGCTAGAAGGGGCTAAGCTAGAAGGGGCTAAGCTAGGTGGTTCCGCACTGACTAACTACCGCTAATTTAGACTACAGGCCTTCAACCAAAATCTCTCTCTCGAGATGCCTGACTGACAGTGCTGATGCTAAATTTAAGGAAATTATTCCATTAACGTTGAAGTCACTACCACAGCCTCATGAATCAGAGGCCATAACTGGTTTTAATTCTTCCCAGATCGATAATTTTGTCAATAGCACAACAGAATCATTACGATCAGCTCTTGACTCGATTGTGCCCCTTAAGAAAAAACTCATCAAACAAAACAAACAAGCGCCCTGGTATAATTCTGACACTCAAGAAAATTAGAAAGAAAGTGGCGCTCCACCAACCATGAGGAGATCTACATAGCCTGGAAAAACAGCTTTAAAGCTTATAAGAAGGCACTCCGCAATTCCAGAGCTGCCTATTACTCATCGTTAATTGAAGACAACAAACATAATGGTTTCTCTTCAGCACTGTAGCCAGGCTGACTGGAAGCCACAGCTCTATTGATCAGAGCATTCCACACTCCCTTACGAGTGATGATTTTATAAATTTCTTCAATGATAAAATTATAACTATTAGGGAGAAAATACACTGCTCCCAAACTATACTAAAAAGCGACATATCCGTGCAAACAGAAATAACAAGCGCAGCACACATAGACTGCTTTACCCAAATTGACCATAGTCAGCTAAAAACAATCATTTCTTCATCTAAAGCAAGCTGTTTTCTAGACCCCATCCCAACAAAACTCTTTAAAGAAATTCTACCTCTAGTGGACAGTCATTTACTAGATATAATCAATCTGTCACTGTCATCTGGCTATGTACCACAATTTTTTAAAGTAGCTGTAATTAAACCTCTCTTCAAGAAACCAAGTCTGGACCCAATCAGTTAAATGATTTTCTTCACACCAATAGTCTATATGAGGACTTTCAGAGTTCAGAGTTCATCATAGCACTGAGACAGCTTTGGCAAAAGTCTCAAACAACCCAATCATGGCTTCAGATAAAGGATTTATTTCTGTTCTGGTTTACTTAGATCTTAGTGCAGCTTTTGATACTGTTGACCACCACATCCTTCTTCATAGGCTTGAACACTTAATTGGTATAACAGGAACTGCCCTAAATTGGTTTAGCTCCTATTTATCAAACAGACATCAATTTGTACAAATTAATGATAAGTTGTCACAATATGTACAAGTCAGCTATGGATTTCCTCAAGGCTCTGTGCTTGGCTAAATGTTATTTATGTTATACATGTTGCCACTAGGAAACATCATTAGAAAACACTCTTTAAATTTCCATTTTTATGCAGATGACACTCAGTTGTATATTTCAATGAAACCACATGAAACTAATCAACTACTTAGACTCCAAGCATGTCTCAAAGACATTAAAACCTGGATGAGCCAAAATCTTCTATTATTAAATGCAGACAAAACTGAAATTTTAGTACTTGGTCCTAGACACCTTAGAGAATCATTATCTAATGATATAGCCAGTCTGGATTGCATTGTCCTTGCTCCCAGTGAAACTGCCAGGAATCTGGGAGTTATATTTGATTCTGATTTATCACTCGATTCTCACATAAAACAGACTTCGAGAACTGCCTTTTTTCACCTATGCAATATAGCAAAAATCAGACATATCCTGTCTCTTAAAGATGCTGAAAAATTAATCCACGCCTTTGTCACTTCCAGGCTTGACTACTGTAACTCATTACTATCAGGCTGCTGCACGTGTATTGACCAGAACCAAGAGAAGAGAACATATCTCCCCCATATTAGCTTCACTGCACTGGCTCCCTGTGAAATTTAGAATCAAATTCAAAATCATTCTACTCACATACAAAGCTCTAATTGGTATGGCACCAACATACCTAAAAAATTTAATAACCCCATATCATCCTGCTAGAGCACTCCGCTCTCAGAATGCAGGTTTACTTACAATTCCAAAAATCCATAGGAGCAGACTAGGAGCCAGAGCCTTCAGCTATCAGGCTCCTCTGCTGTGGAATCATCTCCCGGCTTCAATCAAGGAGGCGGACACGCTCTCAGTATTTAAGAGCAGACTTAAAACGTTCCTTTTTGACAAAGCTTATAGTTAGGGCTGGTCGAGGTCCATCTCTGATCAGCTCTTAGTTAAGCTGCCACAGGCCTAGATTGTCGGGGGACATTTAGACCTTATCCTTCTCTTCCTCTGTCTGCTTTCCCTCCTTCCATCTACATCATATCATTATA
>JAFBJQ010002488.1:35667-63473 GCA_016785345.1 Trinectes maculatus | reverse complement strand
TATTATATTATATTATATTATATTATATTAATTATATTATATTATATTATATTATATTATATTATATTATATTATATTATATTATATTACTCTACTTGTATAATTAATAATTATAAGTCATGTTGTTAATGTGTTGTGTACACGTGGCATCCATTGCACTTCTGTCCATCCCTGGGAGTGGGATCCCTCACATGAGTGTCTCCTGGAGGTTTCTGTGTTTTTTTCCTCTGTTAAAAGGGGTTTTTTCGGCAGTTTTTCCTCACCCTTGTTGAGGGTGTAGGTCAGAGGATGTCATACCCTGTACTCTTTGTTAAAGCCCTATGAAGTAAATTGCAATTTGTGAATATGGGCTATACAAATAAAATTTGATTGATTGATTGATTGATAGTCCAATAATAGAAGTTCAAAGGTTAATAAGCTATGATCTGATAAAAGGGGATTTTGTGGATTGTTCAATATTGATGCCATATGTAAGAAAGGCAAATATTGCATCTTTGGTACTCTTTCTGGGCATGAAACCAAACTGCTGCTTGCTGATCTGAACCTCTCGCCTTAGCCTCGCTTCAACAACTCTTTCCCCAACCTTCATGGTGTGGCTGATCAACTTTAGACCTCTGTAGTTACTGCAGCTCTGCACTTCACCCTTGTTCTTAAAAATGGGGACCAATACACTCCTCCACTCATTAGACATCCCCTCACTCTCCAGGATTGTGTTAAACAACCTGGTCAAAACGTCCACTGGCTTCTCTCCGAAACATCTCCATACCTCCACAGGTATGTCATCTGGGCCAATGGCCTTTCCGTTCCTCATCCTCTTTAAAGCTGACCTCACTTCCACCTTACTAATTCTCTGCACCTCCAGATCAAAGTCTGCCTCCTCTCTGTCCTCTTCTCTCTCTCATTTTCCTCATTCATTAGTTCTTCAAAGTACTCCTTCCATCTCAGCACTCTCTGTTCATTCACTTATTTGTTTCCCTCTATCCTTTATCACCTTAACCTGCTGTACATCCTCTCCAGCTCTGTCTCTCTGTTTAGCCAAATGGTACAAGTCCTGTTCTTCTTCTTTACTGTCCAACCTCTCATACAACTCATCATAGGCCTGAGCCTTTGCCTTTGCTTGGAAAAAACAGTGGTCTTGTTATCACACTCACCTCTCATATTGTTGAAGTAGAAGACAGAACAGGTAGATGTATTAATGATTTGATGATCGTAACGTTATCTGTGGTATTTCCCTGCAACGAACATTTACTCATGCATCTATTTTCCAGTGGTAATTTTGGTGAGGCAAAAAGGATATTTACAACCTCTGTAATGTTATTTATTATGACTGCGCTAAGAGGGTAGGTAATAATCACATAATATATAAGGTAAGGGGCTCGTTTATAATATTACAAAAAGTGGTAAAATGCTGTGTCAAACCACAATTGGGTATATTTTTCCAAAGGCAAACACCATAAGGAAACATGACAGAACAATTTAAATTATTATTTATTCAAAAATAAACAAATAAACAAGTTTGTTTTCAGCACATTGGCAAGAAATTACTTAATTATTGATACTGAAGTGAAACCCAAATAAACTAAATAAACTTTACATTGTCACTTCAGACTGATCCAAGTGGTGATTTTTGTAAGTCAATATTTGCTTTCTGTCCAATATTTTTTGAACATCAAAATTTGATTATCATGTTGATTTAGTATATACCAAGGGCCTGATTTACTAAGATTGCGCGTACAATCTTGCACACGCTATTGGTTTGCCTGTTGTGGGTGGGTCTAAGATTGTACGCGCAATTGTTTGCGTGTTCAAACGTGGTGGAGCCCGCCCTATTTGAATGAGGTTTTCGCAGTGTGTTTCTCGCCCTCTGGTCGTGATTTACTAAGTCATGTGTGTGTAAAATCGAGTGGCAACTTGATTGCGCGCACAACAACACATGTTGGAGCTGATCTACTAACCGGACACAATGAGGATTGTGTCCCTCAAACGTCCGAAAGAGCACGCGCATGTTTGTCTTCATGAATATGCAAATCAATCAATCAATCAATCAATCAAATTTTATTTGTATAGCCCATATTCACAAATTGCAATTTGCCTAATATGGCTTTAACAAAGAGTACAGGGTGTGACATCCTCTGACCTACACCCTCAACAAGAGCAAGGAAAAACTGCCAAAAAAACCCCTTTTAACAGAGGAAAAAAAACGCAGAAACCTCCAGGAGACACTCATGTGAGGGATCCCACTCCCAGGGTGGACAGAATTGCAATGGATGCCACGTGTACACAACACATTAACAACACATTAACGGCCACATGTGGGCGTCCCCGCCAAAACACGCGAAATGTTGGGTGGAGTCGGTGCAAATAGCTGACGATAGCGCGCCGCAATCTGGTTTACTAAACCCGGAAACGTGCCGATTTTGCGTCTTATTTTGCATCTTATTTTGTGCTTCTGAAAAGCTTGTACTAAATCAAATTTCAATCAAATTTTATTTGTATAGCCCATATTCACAAATTGCAATTTGCCTAATATGGCTTTAACAAAGAGTACAGGGTGTGACATCCTCTGACCTACACCCTCAACAAGAGCAAGGAAAAACTGCCAAAAAAACCCCTTTTAACAGAGGAAAAAAAACGCAGAAACCTCCAGGAGACACTCATGTGAGGGATCCCACTCCCAGGGTGGACAGAATTGCAATGGATGCCACGTGTACACAACACATTAACAACACATTAACGGCCACATGTGGGCGTCCCCGCCAAAACACGCGAAATGTTGGGTCCCTGTGCACGGGGCCCGTAACAATAGCGCGCCGCAATCTGGTTTACTAAACCCGGAAACGTGCCGATTTTGCGTCTTATTTTGCGTCTTATTTTGCATCTTATTTTGCGCTTCTGAAAGGCATGTACTAACTGGCACAGCTCTGCGCACACATGGCTGTGGTTGTCGTAACAAGGAGGAGACATCAGCACAACGAAAGGTGACCAAGAGAACGAGTCTTTTCTGCTTGCGTCACCATGTTTGATGAATGATAGAAGAAACAATAGTAATGACAAATATGTAAGAGCAGTTTATACTTTTCTACTTTAAAGTGCCATTTTTCATAAATGCGATATGGTAGACTGTCTGTGAAAAAGTAAATGCTGTATGTAACATAAGAAGAACGACAGGTGAAATTAAGAGAAGATGGCAAGATCTACAAAGAAGAACCAAGCTCATAATAAAACCTTGGCAAATAAAACAGTTGGCAAATAAAACGATGGACCGGCAGAGGACAATTTAAGGATATGACCAGGGGTGAAAGTAAGCTGGTATGGTCCGGTACTGAGTACCACTAAAAGATTCAGTGGCGGTACGCAGTACCAGGAAGGTGGGAGAGCGGCTGCCTGCTATAGAGCCCTTATTCAGAACCTGCCACGGCCGCACTTTGGGTCAGAAAATAGATCCGCTAGCAATATGCAGTCTTGAAAACTACTTTGTCTGTTCCTTTCTGAAGTGTCCGTGCTGTGTTTTAGTCCATGCTGGACGGCACCCTGGCCGAGCATCTCCCTCTCTTCCTCGCGGCTCTTGCCCTGCTTCTTTCCCCCTCTCCTCGGAGAGAGCCCGGTGGGCTCCTCTGTGTCCAGCCTTCCAAATGTGTTTTCCTTCACGATTAATGTCTTTAAAATCAGTAGGAGAGTAAGCAGTTGTGTTTCGTGTAATTTTGTTTACTTTTAACGATACAGAACAGCTCGGAAAAGAAACTGCTTATGAGCGAACCATAGTTGACGACCGAAGATTTCACTCAGCAGTACGTGAGTGCGCATGCGCATCTACATCCGAAACACAGCGGTTGCTATGGGGATCGGTGCATTTGATTTAATGAAGTTTTTTTTGGTAATAGTACCGGCAAGAATTTAAAACTACTTTCATCCCTGGATATGACACCGTGCAGCCAGAAGCTGCAGAGCATGGTAAGCCCATAATAGCACAAACATGCATTTATTTAATTTGATACATTTAATTAATATTATTAATAATGAATTAATATTCAGATATGTGCAAAAAAGAATGTGCTTCCTGTGTTTAAGTTTAATTCAATATACACTGAAAACGCGTAAAGATCGATAGATACTTTACTTAACCCGATGGAAATTCAAGTGTCCAGTAGCAGCATGTTTGGTTTTAGTTATTAATAATGTTTTTATTTGGATAGATTTATTTTAACATAATGAAGCAGCATTTTAGTGTTGTTCTTACAATTTGATATTTATATATAACATAACAATCATCTGTTTTTGGTTGTTTTTTTCAAAGGAGAATCATCAGTGGTTCTTTCATCTGAGCAGCGGGAGAGGGAGGGGAGAGCGCAGGAGGAGATGCACATTACGCAGAGTGGACACCAGCACCACCTGCCAAAATGAAGAGAATAGATCGTTTAAATGTAGGCTCGGTTCTCGTTTTTTGTTGGCTGTTACTATTTCAGTTTTGTTTGGTTAGAAATAGTTAGGCTGTACTGCCTATGTCCCACAATATGTTCACAATATATTCTATATACAGGGGGTCCTCGTGTTACGACGGCGATCCGTTCCTGAGAATGTGTCGTAACTGAATTTCGACGTTAGTCGGAACATACATTCATATGCATGTATTTGTATGTAGATAATAAGTTGTGCCACTAGATGTCGCTATAACACCACCCTACATTAAGAGTTTACTGTGGTGAATTGCCTTTTGTCACTGTAGGGGTTGATATCACGAGTGTAATGAGCATTTCCTTTAGATTTCTGATGTCAAGCTTGTAGACCATGTGTTGTGCTTGTAGCATCTGTGTCCGTGTGCATCTCCTTACCGGCTGCAGCTGCACCCCCCGCCAGCCGTCCATTTCACATAAGTAAACACAAGGCAGAGTAGCCTAGCTGTGCTGTGGAGGTGTTGGAGAGCTGGCAGGCGCGCTGAGAGACAGAGAGAGCGCTCACCAACTAGTTCCTGTGCGAACTCCGTACATATTTACGGGGCAAACCGCTTAAGCCGAAACAAGGAAGTTCACGGGAGATGTGTCGTAACCACGAAAACAACGTATCTTGCGACCGTCGTAACACGAGGATCCCCTGTGGCTGTGTTTGATCAAGGTGTTTTTCTCACTGTTTAATTGTGTGGAAAAAAAACAAATGCACACCTCAAATCATTTATGAAACATGGCTTTGACTCACACTGCCCCCTGTCTGCAGTCCCACAGCATTCTTTGCTGATTTACATTGTCATGCAGCACGAAACAGACACCTCTGATCTGGGCTCCACCAGTGTCGGTCCAAACAACGGAACCTGCTTTATAGCACGCCAGTGGTGCGGCTATAACACCACCCTACAATAAGAGTTTACTATGGTGAATTGCCTTTTGTCACTGTAGGGGTTGATATCGCGAGTGTAATGAGTATTTCCTTTAGATTTCTGATATCAACCGTGTAGACCCTGTGTTGTGAATAAACCTATGGTATTGCCACGATCCCGAACGAATCTGTGTCCGTGTGCATCTGCTTACCGGCTGCCGCTGCACCCCCCGCCAGCCGTCCATTTCACATAAGTAAACACAAGGCAGAGTAGCCTAGCTGTGCTGTGGAGGTGTTGGAGAGCTGGCAGGCGTGCTGAGAGACAGAGAGAGCGCTTACCAACTAGTTCCTGTGCGAACTCTGTACATATTTACGGGGCAAACCGCTTAAGCCGAAACAAGGAAGTTCACGGGAGATGTGTCGTAACCACGAAAACAACGTATCTTGCGACCGTCGTAACACGAGGATCCACTGTGGCTGTGTTTGATCAAGGTGTTTTTCTCTCTGTTTAATTGTGTGGAAAATAAAACAAATGCACACCTCAAATGATTTATGAAACATGGCTTTGACTCACACTGCCCCCTGTCTGCAGTCCCACAGCATTCTTTGCTGATTTACATTGTCATGCAGCACAAAACAGACAACTCTGATCTGGGCTCCACCAGTGTCGGTCCAAACAACGGAACCTGCTTTATCGCACGCCAGTGGTGCGCTCTACAATGGTCCATGTTCTAATGCGGCCGCGTGGTGGCGGTGTTCTACTGGAGTGGTCGGGTTGAGTACAGGCGTCATGAGGAACGGGTGTAGGGGGTGTGCACTGTTACCTTCAAGTAAACTGCTATTTGTCATTAATGTGAGGAATGAATCGCACATTTAAAGAGTGTGTGCGTTTGCGGTTTATATAAAGTGCTCTCTGTCTGATGGGGGTGGGGGCGGGGGTGGGGTATGTGTGCAGTCTATTGGTCCAGTAATTTGGGGGAAGCCAGCATCCACATCAAAGCCCTGTTGTGTGGTATGTAATGTGTCCCGAGTGTGCGGAAATCTGATGTAGCGTTCCATTCTGTGACATGGCATTTCATACGTGTGACAGCGCACCAGAAAACCAGGTTGGGGGTTCACAGGCAATGTTGACAGAAGTGTTGTCACACAGGACACTGCGGGACTCCTCCATGTCAACAGGGACAGACTGGCCATCGGGCATACCGGACATTGTCCCAGTGGACCGACAGTCCTGACACTTTTTTATTTATATGAGCGGCCCATAAACCCAGTAGATTATTGACACTGGGCTGACCCCAACGCCCTGTTAAACACCAGCCCCTTTTGCTTTGCTCCTGTCTGTGTAATGCATTCAGCAAAAACATGTCAGCGCCAGAGTTTGTTTCCTAACCAGCAGCCCGGTGTGTGGGTCTGCTCAAGAATGCCAGGGCCGATTTATTGTCCCAGGCCGGCCCTGCTTGTCACTGGCTCCAAATCAGCCCTTAGCTCCTCCAGAAGCTCTGATATGACATCGCTGGAAAGGCAATGTGTCTCTGTTATTGTTTCTTCCGTCAACATCAAATGTTGACGCAGCAGAAAAGATTCGTTCTCTGCGTCACCTTTCGTTATGCCGATGTCTCCTCCTTGTTACAACAACCGCAGCCACGTGTGCTCAAAGCTGTGCAAGTTATTTCAAACGTGCTAAATAAAGATACCAAATTATAGCGAACACATTCAGTTTTCCGGGTTGGTAAACCACATTACGTGTGCTACCTCTATTTACATTTACTCTAATACGAGTTCTGCGGAAATGCCCACAGTTGCATATTCATTAAGGCAAACAAGCAAAATGAATTGCATGTGCTATTTTGGCCACATGAGGGCAAAATATTACGTCATATCTGGTTAGATTGCGCGCTAGATCCAGTTTTTGCACGAGCAACTCCTTAGTAAATCAGGCCCCAAGTGTGCACCAGATCTGGACCTCATTTCATATGAGCGACTGTGACTGTTTCATATTTCTGTTTTTCTATACTAAACCTATTAAAAATATGGGCACGCACAGTTGCTTTTAATTAATATGCAAAATAAACATCCAAGAATAATATGAACAACCCAGCAAAATAATTAAAAATATCTGTCAAGTCCTGAAAAGTAATTCTTCTAAATCAATTCTAAATACAAATGACAAATCAGTTATATATGATACTGTTGCAGTCAGTGATGAGTAGCGCTTGTCAGAGGTGGATTTGATGTAGGCTGATTTGAGTGTATAGATCAGATGTGCTGAACAGTCTCAGCAGTGGCCACACATACTGTAGCTGTGGATGAGTATCTGTCACCGTCTACTCTATTAAACTCTGTCATGCAGTTGATGACTGAGTTTGTAAAGCAGGGCTGGCCAACCCGCGGCTCCTGAGCCGCATGCGGCTCTTTGCGCGGTTCCATGCGGCTCGTACGTTCATATCGATGTTTCGCTTTGCTTGAGTTCAATAAGGTATTTTTGTCCAACGCGCATGTACGTTGGACGAAAATACCTCAAAATTTCCCAGTAGCAAGATCATTTGAGTAAACAATTTGTGTCAAGTTCGCTCTCAAAATGGCAGGGAAAAATGTACAGCAAAATGAAAAGATGAAGATGAACACAGGACATTGTTAACAGAGTGGGAGAGTTTATATTTCTTTGTTGAACGTAATGGCAAGCCATTCTGCCTTATATGTCAGGCGTCATTAGTGCATTTACAATAAGTCTGGCTGAGCAAAGGTATGTGTGTGTGTTCATGTGTGCCCATGTGTATGATGTGTCTCTTTGCGGTAACACAGTAAAAAATGTGGCTCTTGGTCTCTGCCTGGTTGGCCACCCCTGTTATAAAGGTTAGGTTTGGGGGGCATTTTAGCATATTCATTTTACATTATAACGAGCAGTAGTTTCTTTGATTACTGGATTTACTGATGGCACTAAAATTGTTTTTTTTTTTTCATTTATTGCAAATCCTTTGTGAGGTATGTGCTTTACTCCAGACAGATGTCAATGGCAATCAAAAATTAAGATTTTTATATTTAACATTAATGTGTGTGGAGTGTTTCATTCCATGTGTGCTACAAAACATGCATGTACCCTGGCAAGAGAAGTCGCTTGAGCACTTTATTTGCATAAGAAGCGTTATTCAGTCAGACAAGTCATTGACCTTTAGGTAGGAAACCAAACATCTTGGATGACAATGGTTCCCATAGTAACCAACAAAACACAAAGCATCCCATCTCTCTTTGTGATTAGTAATTGAACAGAACCCAGGGGGAAAGAAATGAGTTAAAATGAAATAGGACTGTGAAAAAAGGAGCTGAAACTGTGTTTTGTTCAGACAATCCTCCTGATTAGCCTCCTTCTCCGTGTATTTAGAAAAATCAACAGAAGGTCATAGAGGATCTTTTTCTCTTTGTCTGTATGATTCACTTAAATGCTCAGAAATTCCTTATTCTTTTGAGAGTTTTCTTACCTGTTGCCACAGCTCCTTACGATCACTGCTTTGAGTACCAGGGGCTTTGAATGAAACTGTGTCCTGTAATCTACCTTGTGCATGGTAATATACAGTAATACAGTAGGACATGACATAACATGGAAACATATTTTGTATTCATATTCAAACAACCAAAAAAGATCGAATGAAGATGGCACACACCAAAAGGTATTTCTTCATTCTGGTATTTTATCCCGGGATTGGCAGAGGTGCTAAAGCGCCAAAACAAATGAGAGATGTAGATACAATTTGAGACAATTGTTATGCCTTTGTTATAATTTGTGAACATCTAGCTTTGCTGTTAATAAAACAAAAGAAAATAAGAGAAAGATGAAAGAAGATGGTGCATCATGCCTAAACTTCATAGACAGGATGACAAACCGTTTACACATTAACATGTGCATATGTCACAACATTTCGTCTACTGTAATATCAATCGAACTTGGATTGCTCCCCTGTATCGATGAAATGGGGTGATGGGGTTGACCTCCTCTTGGTGGTGTAATGGAGTCACTGGATCAGGCAGCATGGGACCTGACAAGCCAACCCCCCCCCCCCGCCCATCCCCATCTCTCCGTTGGAACTAGAAGAAAAAGACATGTGTCGTTCCAGGTGGATCAACTGATTGTCCAATGTGAAAGGGCTCACATGTACTCAGGAACAACAACTATATATTGTATATATATGGAGAGAGAGAGAGAGAGAGAGAGAGAGCGCTTAGAATACCCCTAGATTTTTAGAAAGCCAGGTCTCATCATGTTCCAAAGTGCAACTGAACTCACTCAGGACAAATTTATGTTGCAGTCAAATTCAGACATAATAAGTGACAATCCTGTCAGTGGCTGGACTATAAAGTATATTTAGGTCAAAACTGTTGAGTGATTTTTAATTTTTGAATGTTTAAAGTTAATAATCATTGCTGCCATAAATGCAGCTCAGTCTTTTATTATTTATGTTCTCCTGAGCGGACCTTAATGGAATTGGCAAAGTCTGCTGCTGTTAAGTTTCATGATTTAGTAAGGTATTGTGTATGAATTTTATGGCTTTAATTCTGCCTCCGTAGGATTATCTCTCCATGTTATTACCACGACTATTACTGTGCTAAGTAGTATAATTCAAGTTTATCTTCATTATTTTTCCCCTTGTCATTCCACCTTAGACAATAATGACAAAGTTGAAACTGAATTTTAGAAATTTTTGCAAATTTATGAGAAAGGAAAAATTGAAATATCACACTGACACAAGTATTAGGACACCTTTGGTAGAAAGAAAAGAAACTTTGGTATAATAACAAGCTTTGTATAGCATTCTTCTCTGCTGGTCCTCTCAAGAGTTGTCAGGCTGGATGGAGACTGTGATGGACAAGCACCAGCTCTTGCAAGTTCACTCAAGGCCATTCACAGAGTTGTCTCTAAGCCAGGTCTGCACCAGGTCTGTATTGGCTGTGTGCTCAGGATCATTGTCCTGTTAGAGGGTGACCCTTCAGCACAGTTTGAGGTCCTGAGAGATCTGGACTAGGTTGTCCTTAAACCTTATTTTGCTCCCTTCAGCATTCCCTCAACCCTGACCAGCCTCAACTGCTGAAAACACACTTCTTAAGCTGATGCTGCCACCATGCTTAAGTGCTCATTACCATTCACCATTTGGATAGTATTGGGAGGGTGACAAATGGTGCCTGGTTTCCTTTAGACATCCTTCAGATGATTAGAATGAAGACAGACCGAGAAGAATAAGCTCCAAATGACAAGTGACCCTTGACACAATCTATGCCTAAGGCCAGATAACAAAGAACCCACAAATACCCTAGAATTAGTGTATTCTAACTAGTAACAAGTGCATTTTTCTTGATTATAATGAAATACACGTGACCTATTCTCTTAATATGTTGAAAAATATTCTTGAATTAAGTAAATGCTAGAGCCATCATCTTGACATAATGATATGCAATAGACATTATATTTCTTGAAACCAGCAAAGTCATACTAAAAACTACTGTACTTTTCTTGATATATATATATATGATATAATACTTATGGCATGCCGTTCAGGAAATAAAACCTTGAATATATGGAATGACACTCTGAATATATGGAGTGAAACTCTGAATATATGGAGTGAAACTTGACTGACGTCAGACTTCGCGGCAGTGCCTACGGCCATCTTGTCTAACAGTATGTAAAATTGATTAAGCAATTAAGTAACGAGGACGTGATAAATACACTGGCGAATGAGTGCCGATACCCCTGCCCAATACCCTGGCCGTTCTTCTGACGAAGAAGTTTGCTTAATTTGTAACCGTGGCAGACCAACAACAACAGTCAGTTGTTGACTCAGTGAACTGAAAGAGAAGCTCACACAGCGGACTGATATATGCCGTTAAACTGTGTTACAGTGATTACAACAGCGGTAATACATTTATTAAATTCCATAGTAATTATCTCCGTAAGGCATGATCTCATTATGCATTTGTCCGCTGTGTGAGTAACGTGCCCAAAGCTGTGTCGCCGACCATCAGATACGGTCAGTACTAAACTAAATATTCAGCCTGCATTGGTCTATAAATGTGGGTGATACTCCTTGAATCTTAACAATATATGGCTCACTCCATATATTCAGAGTTTCATTCCATATATTCAAGGTTTTATTTCCTGAACGGCATGCCATAAGTATTATATCATATATATATATATCAAGAAAAGTACAGTAGTTTTTAGTATGACTTTGCTGGTTTCAAGAAATATAATGTCTATTGCATATCATTATGTCAAGATGATGGCTCTAGCATTTACTTAATTCAAGAATATTTTTCAACATATTAAGAGAATAGGTCATGTATATATATATATATATATATATATAAACATCTGATACAGTGCCATATTTGTTAGACCTTAAACTGTATCACCCAAGGCAAACAATAATGGAACCGGGCATCAACTTATAATAGTTATGCACTACTCAGTGATGAATCTTTTCCAGTCAGCGATAGCTTTTTTATGTGACAATGTCATATCTCTTTTGTGTATGGCATCCATCAGTTCCTCTGTCTGCAGAACAGACAGAAATGTGGCTATGCATTTCAGGTAGGTGAGGTGAAAAGTGTAGTAGCATGCCATTATGTACATTATGCTGTCAGTGATGTCCTCTTTTGGAAAGAGGAGCACAGGCATTGTGCCAGTGGCCAGGATGCAGTTGGTCTCGCACACAATGACAGGGCTGAGGAGTGGTCTTGCTTAGAGGAAGGAGTTGGTCTTCTGCAGACTGAAACGCAAAGAAAAACAAATGACAAAACAATTCACTGTTGAGAGACAATGGTCAAGTACTGGAACACAAGAAAAACTCTATACTGTCATACGTGCATGAATTTCTTAACTCAAGGGTGTGAAGCATACCCTTACCTGCATGTACTACTTGGGTGGAGCAATAGGTGATGGAAACATGTCGGCAAAGCCTTGATCATGGCAATGGTTTGCTTTACTGTGAAAAACAATGCAGTCTGATTTTATTTACTGCACTCAGTTATTTAAATATCAAAAAACATTACACAAACATGGCCACCAATTAGGTCTGTAATTACCTTTATTTGACAATGGAGACCTCATGACTTTTTTTGAAAACTCCATAAAACTGGGCCTTCTCAAAAAAGGTCCCCCAGCAGTTCTTCATCTCAGGTATGAAGTGGGAGTTTCCTTGATCGAGGATCCTCTGCAGCTCATCCATTATCTACCACAGAAAGACAAGTAGAAAAATATGTTAAAAATAAAATATCAATGTGTAAACTAATGTCTTACAACAACAATCTTATCAAACAAACTTGAAAAATGATTTGATTTGCTTACATGATCCACTTCTCTGAAGCAGGGATACGCTTGAAGAATTTTGGTAGGTCTGTCCTGCTCTTTCATATCAGAGTCAATTTAAGCCCATCTCGCTTGGTATTCAAGGTCCAAGAGCTCGGCAACATCCTTCTTGTTGGGTCTGGGCCTGGATTTGTATAGCTTCTGCAGAACCTTGTGGTGTGTTGCCTGCTTCTGTCAGCTGTCAGTAGTTTCGGGCTCTCCTGTTTCTACCATTATAGTTTTAAGAAATAAAAACAAATACCCAAAGTGTAATGAAATAATAATGAATGGTAATTCACAATCATTAATTACAACATTAATGTTTTATATAAATCTAAACTAAAGCATCCCCCCTTGTCAATACTAGTAGTAGTTTTAACGGCAAAACATAATCTCAATATGTGCTCTTACCATCCACCTGTTCACCCTCTGGGGAACTTGTCAGCTGTGGTGATTTTTCCAAGATTATAGTTGAAGTATTGGATTTGTCATCAGTGGATGACTCCAGGCTGCTGCTACTCTCAAAAGGTAATGCCCCATCACCTCCTTCTCAAAAGAGTTGCTCCCTGCTTCTTTTGGGCAGGTGTTACACATTCTGGACTTCTGCTTCTTCACAGATTCCTGACAAAACACAAAACAGAGCGTGTAAAAATCACATTATTCAAAATGAAATTAAACCATACAAGCACTTATACTAAATAAAGCAAATCCTCCTACCCACTCACCGGCTGCAGACCTGTCCCGCAGCATTGGTAGTACTCAATGAGACGCTTAGACATCACAATTAGTTTACGGCTGCATGGATACTGGAAATCATCCCCTGCAGCTCTATGGATGGCAATCATGCTTGTTACTGTATTTCTTAAGTGACAGCAAAGCTCTTTGGAAAGTGTACAGTCCTCTTCTTGTCCAGCACGTTGTTTTTCAAAAAAGGTGGTTCTTAACTGCTCCAGCTCAGTGTCTGTGTATACAACATACTGCCAGCTTACAAGCTGTACAGTTCTGATGGTAACATGTTGGTCTCCTAGGTTTGAAGGGGGGAGGAAAAAGGGGTGGACAAAGGGGTTGAGGTAGTGGGAGCTGGCAAGCTCACAAGTCCCAGAGGGGGTGCCTGGTTGAAGCTGGTCTGACTCTTCACCCTGAAAAAGACAAGCATTTATCATAAGTCAATAGCAGTGCACTAGAAACAACAACACCAAAAAGGCAATGCCTCATTGAAATTCTGAATCACAGCATTAGCAAATCTCCACAATGTTAACATCACCTGATTTTCTCCATGTGTCATCCTCCAAATGGCTCTACGTAGAAAGGGCTCAAGTCCCGGAAAGAGATCACACAAATCCTCTTTACAAAGACTTGGGAGGATGTCTGTGCTGATATTAGCAACTGAAAAACACATACAGCCACATTGTAAATATACAGTAATGTAATAAACTGGTTAAGTCACAATCTTTATTCAAGGAGTAAGTATCACAAACACAGAAACTGGCAGACACAAATGCAGGCAGGAAGACAATAATCAGTTCTCAGAGTCGTTAAATCATCCCAATGATCAGAATCCAGGTAGGTAATCAGAAAGGCAGAGGTACAAAAGCAGGAGACACAGACTTGGAAGCTGGTAATAAAACAGTCAGACACGGAGAAACGCTTACATATAACACTGGAACGCTGCTCACGGAGACAAGACAATCTGGCACTGACACCCAGGGGAGCACTGGTTAAATAGACAAAGGAGGGAAGCAATAATGAGACACAGGTGAAACACATAAGGGTGGGGACAGGTAATCACACTGTGAACAGGAATGAACAAATGACAAGACCTTCAAAATAAAACAGGAAACTGACACATGACACAGAGACAAGACTATAAAAATAAAACAGTAAACTGACACAAGCCAGATCCTGACTGTAAGAATATGCTAATGGTGGAGAGAATGGAGCAGAGAAGCACACATCCAACAGGAATAGGTATCTACATTAAGGTCAAGTCTTTCTGCCATTTCAACTGAAGGCAGAAATGATTTTATCGCATCATAAAATTCGTACAGCACTTTCAAAGATTTATCACTGCAACCAGTCACTGCTATAGAGGTTATTATAAATACTTAATTCATACAACTCCCCTATTTTTGTAGATAATGTGGTGAAGTACATCAGCAATTTATCGTTTCAGTTACTTTTTCCCCATCATTTTCAGAGACTGCAGAAGAAACTCTACTTGTGCAACAAGCCTGTGAATATTCTCATTCATCCAGGTCATAGTTATCTCAAGGAGATTGAATCGAACGCAACTGGATTTTTGGTTTTTGCCTTTTTGAAGACGTTTCACCTCTCATCCAAGAGGCTTCATCAGTTCATGCTCGCTGACTAGGCTGGGACTAGTCCAACTAGCTGGTGTGGAGGTCCAACTATTTAACTTCTAAGAGGGCGGTCACATGGCCAGTGGTATCGATGGGTCGTCAGTGCTCCATTGCTGCTCTGTACAACTGACACGGATGAAGGGCAAACGGACATTAACGAAGACAAAGCTGCCATAGTACAACCAGTAAGTTACTCTTATAGTGACAGTCTACTGACAGCTAAAATGAGCAAATATCATTTAACATTTAAAGGACTAGTTTTAAGGACTATTTATTCTGTGATTAACATTGTGCTTGACATGTAACTGTGAATATCAGATCAAATTACATCAGGATACTTAATACAATTTCAACTTTTTTAGGATCTGACCACACAGGCCACTGCCTTTGTGATAAATGCTCAGGCCAAGCACAGTCTCTCACAGGTAAAATGTTTTTTCAAAACAGACCACAGTTTATATTTGGCTGTTTGCAGTTAGTTAAGTAGAGCTTGTAGAAAAGGTCCTGTTATTTTTTCGGTCAATCGCCTGCCGTGTTCTCCACTTCACCGTAGTCATTCGCCTATGATAATGTCATACGCAAAACTGTTTGTTACAAGTATCATGAAGTTGTGTTACGCTTGTCAATTTCAAAGAGGCATAAATGACATTGTTGCTGGAGTGCAGAAGTACCAATCATCACTAGTGAGTAACCTCAGGAGCCAGATAGAGCAGGTGCTAAAGAAGCATTCAGAAAACACATCAGGACACCTTCAAAAAGAAGTGATGGATGTATCTGAGAGTTTTACTGACCCATTCACAAGTGTTACAACAACATTTTGACAGAACAGTGTTATGAGAAAACAGTTAAGCATTTTGGATGCAAACGAAATTCCAATTTCTCAAACTATATGCAAGAGGAAATGTGGAACATCAAAAGACTTTTTCATTAAAGACAAAGTCTTTCATTACAAAGCATTTGTCAAAAAAACTTGCTTCGCAACAACTTGAGAACAACATATGGGATCAGTCGAAGGAGCAAATTAGTCGAATTCCCTGCCTTTGACATTATAAAACAAACTCCTCAAGACATTATGCATGTAATTCTGGAGGGTACAGCTCCTTTGGAAATCAAGAGTGTGTTGCACCATCTTGTTCAGTCAGGAGTGATGGATCTGGACTCTTATTCCCCTCTGGATGTGAGAGAAGGGCCATCCCCAATTTCTTGGAGGACAATGCATATGTGCATCTAATAAATGAGCTAATAGAGAGTGTGCCGATAGTGTTTGCATCTGTTCTTACCATTGCAACTGTTTCTAGATTGAAGTCACTGATTGAAACTCATAGGAAGCATCAGAAGGAGCTTTTCCCGGAATGCAATATTACACCTAAGCAGCATTATCTGATACATTTGCCATCACAAATTAAATCACTACGTCCAACGTTTAGACATATGTGTACGCGGTCTAAACATTGCCTCTTTAAACAATGGGCTTCGAAGGTCAGTTTTTAAAATATTTAAAAATTTAAAATATTTAAGTCTTTGATCAGTCAGAACCAAATTTATAAAGGCTGCCAAAATGTTGACCCTTCATTACACCCAATTTTTTCAAATTGTACAAAGTACAGAGCACAACATAACATGCACACATGCAGAGCAGAAGGCTACACCACGAGGAGCACCCGGGGAGTGAGTTCAGGGGGTTAAGGGCCTTGCTCAAGGGCCCAAGGTGGTGGACGGCAGTCATTATAACAGTTATCATCACTGTTCTACTTATTGTTATTATTTTCCACCTTATTTATACTAATATTATTAGTAAAGTAGTAGTAGATTCAAAGCAGAATTGGCATTATTATTGGTATTATGACCTGTATAGACAAAGTTTTGACAACATTGCTGCTGTCATAAATAACACAACTTCATTGATATATTTTTGCTATCATAACAAACAGTTATCCAATGCTTCATCTTTTCAGCCTTTTCAACCTTCTCTCTAAAAGAATGAGTTGGTGATGTGCAGACAGGAATGACAGCTGCTTGGGAGGTAGTGCAGTGCAGTTAGTGAGACTACTTCAGCTGTGTTAGGGTGGGTGAAAACACCACTGGTAAGACTCAAAAGCACTCAAAAGAAGAAGCAAGATGAAACCTAGTCTGGGATAAAGCGTCAGGCTTAGTGTTCTTAGAACCAGGACGGTAAGACAGTGTATATAGGGCCTACCTAGCTTGCCGAGAGTTAAGACGTTTAGCAGTCCTGATGTACTCTAAATTTTTATGGTCTGTCCATACAAGAAATGGCTGCTCAGTCCCCTCCAGCCAATGCTGCCACTCCTCCAGGGCCACTTTGACAGCCAAGAGTTCTCTGTTGCCTATGTCATAGTTCTTCTCCACAGAGGTCAGTTTCCGGGAGAGGTGGGCACAAGGGTGGAGCTTATGGTCCTTGGAAGAACGCTGGGAAAGGACCGCACCCACCCCAACAGAAGCATCCACCTCCACAATAAACTGACCCTAGGGGTCTGGATTGATGAGGATGGGTGCAGTAGTGAAGCACCTCTTGAGAGTTAGAAAAGCTTGTTCAGCCTGTGACCACAAAACCTTAACACTAGGAGAAGTGAGAGCATGCAGTGGAGCTGCTATCGAACTGAAATTACGCATGAACCTTCTATAAAAATTTGCAAAGCCCAAAAATCGTTGCACTTGTTTTCTGTCAGAGGGTCTGGGCCATTGAGAGATGGCACTGACCTTACAGAGATCCAAAAAATGAGGAGAACTGTGCTGTGGGGCGGCCGGAACATGGGTTGAGAATCCTCTGAAGACATAAGAGGACCTGGAACAAACTCTGTCCCTTTCTCTTTCCTTCAGTCGGTGGTCGATTCTAATGGCTAGAGCAATAAAAGCATCCAGATCAGTGGGACACCCCAGCGCAACTAGCTGTCTTGAATCGGAGAAGCCTTGATGGAAGGCATCCAACAGAGAGGGGGTGTTCCAACCACAGTCTGCTGAAAGAGTACAAAACTCTATGGCATAGTCAGCTACTAGACGTCGACCTTGGCGGAGGCTTAGGAGAGCGGAGGAGAGAGAGGAGGCATCAGAACCAGGATCAAATATTTTACTCAGGGTGGAATAATTGAACCAGGAATGCTCTGCAGGTGTTGTTATCCCCAGAAAACTTCTCGGGCCGTGAGCGGTGAGAGACAGGCAAGAGAGTGGAGACTGGCTTACTAGCAGAGTCTAAATCAATAACTGGCGGTGGTGGAGGAGCAGGGTTTTGAGCAGGAAGCTTAGTGTCCAAACAAGCCAACAGTTGTTGCATTTTAGAATTTAGGGAGCTTACTTGAGCTGCAATAGTTTCCCTGAAGTCCTCTTGAAGAGCATTGAGCTCACAAATTCCATGGCCTATGGAGGATAATTGCTCCTCATGGTGAGATAGTTGACTCCCTTGTGAAAGCACGGCAGCTTTTAATGAGTTGGCTGAGTCCATTGTGGACAGTTTGTACTGAAAACACCACTGGTAAGAATCAAAAGCACACTCAAACAGCTTAGGTCAAAAAGAGCTTTACTTGTCCAAGGCAAACAAATCCAAGTTGGCAAGACAAGAGCAGGTCAAAATTCAAACAAAAGGTCATACACCTAGAGAGATATCACCAGGAAAAGGCTGGGACGCTTGATAAAGAGACAAGACAAACTGGCACAAGACCAGGGAAAAGGAAAGACTAAATGCACCAGAGGAGACGAGACACAGGTGAAACACATTAGGGCGGGGCCAGCAATCACTCATGGAGGGAAGCACTCAAGGTCAGTAAATCGAGAGGAGAGGTCAGACCAACTTCAAAATAAAACAGGAAATGTGCAAAACACAAAGAAACATCATGACAGAGACACTTTCCTGACAGTGGGTGGGTTACGCTGGATGATGAGCATCAGGTGTGAGAGACAGCCAGCTGCAAGGAGAGGATCCTGTGACGTGAACATCAGCTGACATTAATAACAAACAGGAAGAGAACAGACACTGAGGAGGGACAGGGTCTGTACACAACACTAGCATTTGCCTTAGTTTTCAGTCAGCCAGTGTCTAAAAACAATGACCCCCCTCCACAGTCACAGCCACCAACTGTATTGCCCTTTGTCTACTTGCACATTCTTTTTACAGTTGGAGCTAGAGAGAAGTAAATATTTTTTGGCACATTTTTTTGTTCTTAATGTATGTGCAAATGGGAGGTCATTTTGGTAAAAACTCTTGCATTTCTATACTGAGCACACGGCTGTGTCCCAAAGTACAGGCTATCATCAAATATACAAGCAGTCCAATGCCAGCATTTTCTGCTTTGTCTGTGGTGTGGCAGACATATGTCTGCCAGAGGTTGCTATGACCTCATCTTAGATGCATTATGAAGATCAAGTGTCGATGCTGAGTAAATGCCACAATGTAGCAGGGGAGTTTATAAAGATCAGCCTTTTCCATCCGCTGCAACAGACATCAAGCTCCTAGACCAGGGTCATAAGCTACATGCACACAATACTTTAATTTAACATTAACTTTAAGGTCTTCAGAGTGACAAATGGGTTCATTGTGCAAATATCAGGACCTTTAAAGAGCAGAAGCATGTCGTCTCTTTCTAAGATTGCTATTACACTTACTGAATAAAATGTATTTTATAAATGTGATAAAGCCCACTCATCTGGTGCTGCCTGCTCCCTCCACTCATAATATCATCTGCAGGTTTCCAAGAAGCCTTCTTGGTCTCTGACATTTTTCTCTACCTGTTAAACTGGCTCCAGTGAAGAAGAGGATGGGATTTCTATCAGTAATCCTCACGGCTCTGATTTTGTTTTTGGTAGTTAATATAATTATTGAAATTGATATAAGTCTGGTGTTGTGGCCTTTGACACCGTTTTCCCTTTCGTCAAACAACCAAATAATCATAAATTTGTAGGAAGGAACTTTTTACCCTGTAGGTAACCTAATGTTTCTGCATTTCTGCATAAATATGATCTATCTATTGTGAACCCTAATAACACACACACACACGTATACATATCCCTAAAGCATGACTGTTGAGGCAGAGGAAGAAGGAGGAATAAGAAATCTTCCAGTGAGGGAGGGAGAGAGGGGAGAGAGAGGGAGATCTGGCTCTGCTGGGAATGGACTTTCAGGATGTGATATCGGCCCCCGGGCTGCATGTTACAGCTTGTCCATAGAAGAGACTATAAATATTTCCCTGTACTTTTGTGCCCCTGGCTAAAATTGTTGCAAGTTCATGGAACAAAGATACCGATTAAGGCTATAAAAATTATTTTTTGATGCTGTAGCTGTGATTATTGGAAAAGCCAGAGGGTAGTGAAAACAGTGGCCAGGTTTTTGCTTGCAAAAAAAGAAAAAAAACTAAGTGTCCACAGAAATGTGATTATGATCTACATGACTCGAGATCAGCTGCTGATAATGCAGATGTAATTAAAAGAGTTCTGGCCGCACAGCTTTCTTCTTCTTTGAGGTTTGTGGGAACCCCATAATTTCAAATGTTGAAAACATACAACCTCATTGAAAAAATGGTAATAAGTGAAATACTCCATACAGACAATGATGCTCAGAGATCAGTGTAGCCGACTGTGATGTTTTGTAGAAACAAAACACAGCGTCTTTATTGCATTTAGAGGGATTGTTAACAGCCCAAGGATACTGTGGAGTCGCTTTAGAAAACACACAAAATCCACATAATAAAAAGGTCATCTACAGATCAGAATCCTTCTTGCTCAGAGGTGCACAACAGCTCTGTTGACAGATGAAACAATGTACAAATGTTTGTGAACTTTACTTCCTGCATTATACATGCACCATCTTTCATGCTTGTGATTGCCAAGGCAAGAACACACACAAGCACAGACATAAGGAATCCACTGAGGATCTAAGCACTTGCTGTTCATCAGTGTGCTTGAACTATGGTCATGGTGGTCTGTATGATCTTTCAAGGACTGAAGACTATATTTAATCCTTGCAAAGGGGCTACATGGAGCATATTTCAACTTATTAGATAATATTAGAACACATTATCTGCAATATCTAAATATAACATATATAATGTTTGTTGACCAACAAATTACGAAAAGCATTCATTCATTCATTCATTCATTCATTCATTCATTCATTCATTCATTCATTCATTCATTCATTCATTCATTCGTTCACAGAGATGAAGCAGTAAACATGAATGAACTTATTTTTCTGTACCAATTAAACCTGGTTTATTGACACAACACAAAACACATGCCATGCATTCGTTAGAACAGTAACAAATTGGTAGGCTTATGGTTTGGTGAGGCTAATGCAAAAACATCTTTACTTCATCATCATCACGGGCAAAACACCCAATGTGTTATTCTTACATGTGCAGGAAACGGTTCACAAAAATTACACGCAAAATGTTTTTACAATAAACAAGTCATTTGTATGACAATAATGAGAAGTTGGGGCTTGTAATTGATTACAAGCCCCAGCTTCCGATTGTTGATGTGAAGCTGAAGGTGGAATCAGAGACAGAGAGAATAAGAGAATAAATACATACGTATATACATAATATAGCTAAGTATTCTTATATACTCATATATATATATAATATATATAAATTTAGTGAGCAATATCTCAACATGCAAGTCGTAAATCATACATGTACCTCACACATAATTTTACTCATTGCAACAGGTGAGTTTATCCCTCAAGAAACCACAGAAGATCATTAAACATGCAGTCAGAGCAGAAAAGGAGTATAAGGACCAGCTTTTCGCCAGATGCACAAAGTATTTATCAGGCATTTATGGTGTCAGCAAAGACATCACAGTTCAGACAGGCAATGACAAATTGCTTACACAGTAACCCTTCCACCCCTTCTCCCAGTGGACAAAATAAGGAAGCCATTAGAGTAGAAATAATGTTTCACCTTGAGGCATACAGCCAAACAGGCAGAGATCTGTACTGCTGGACAGAGTGTGCACAAATGTAAGTGCCTTAATGGGTCATTTATTGTTGTACTGCATCTTAAAAAGTATGTGAAGCTATAGAATGGAATGTGTTCATGTCATGTTCATGAGACTGCCTCTGAAAAGAACTATCTGAGACAGTGGTTTGACTATTACCCGCCGATATGGAGTACTTTGGTATGTGTGTCAATCGCGACATTTTATCTGTGTGTCAATTACGACATTTTTGTGACAGTTTGTGAGACGTCTGCATATGTATGTTCACATATATTTCACACTGTTGTTTTTCACAAGCACGTGTTCCCATTAGTGGAGAGGGCGTGAGGGCATTAACTTAGTGACCGGTTAGTTGTTCCTGTATGGTCTGGCAGCCCCTAAGAGAGTATGTTAGGTTTGTTATTTCACATTGTTTTGGAAATGGGAGGGGGGAGGGTTGCTCTTGTTCGTTTTTCCTGTGTTCCTGTTGTCTTTATTTTTATTTTTTTAGGGCACTGTATTTGTACACTGCTATTATGCAAAACCTATATGCATCCTAATGCACCTTTGCCAGGTGGTGGCATCACGTTTACTAGTTGGAATGTGCGTGGGCTGGAACATGTGCTCAAGCGAGCTAAAGTGTTTTCTGATTTAAAATTTTTGTCTGCCAGTATAGTGTTTTTGCAAGAAACACATATCAGACCATCAAGGGAAAAGTTACTTAGATGCAGCTGGGCTACTCTGATTTTTCAGTTCCCGTTCTCCAGACTATTCTGTTTAGGCGTGTGTCCACTGTCACTGATCCAAATGGTCGGTTTATTTTGGTAACTGGCTACATTTATTCCTTCCATGTCACGCTCCTTAATGTCCAAATTTTGATGACCCAGCTTTCTTTTGTAAGATATTTAACTCCCAGCCTGATCTTTCTGATACATTTTTCTGACAAATTTATTTGTTGGTGGTGATTTTAATTGTGTGCTTGATGTCATTTGGATAGGTCTACCCAGAAAACAGTAGTTCACCTGGTGTCTCCATCCATCATTGTTTTCTGATGCTTCTTTTTTTCAATATATGTTGACTTCCATTTCAGAATTTCTAGAAAGTAATGATACTTCAGAAGTCACAGATTGAATCTTCATTGAAAAAGGAACAGCGGAAGTGACTGTCGGAAATTGAAACTGAACTTTCACAGTTGGAACTTGCCTACAGGACTACCTCTGATCCTTCCACTTTACGAAATATTTTTAAACTTAAGTATGAATATAATACTATCCTATCCAATCAGGTATGTGGTCTGTTTAAAATCAGACAGAAACATTTTGAGTTGGGGGATAAGCCCCATAAATTACTGGCCCATTCGCTGAGAGGTTTGCAAGCTAGTAGAGCCATTCACAAAATTAAAGTCTGGAGAACTACTTATTGATCTTAAAGATATAAATGATTGTTTTAGGGAATATTATGCAGAGTCATATGTCTACTGCAAAAGGGGGTGTTTATGATTGGCTGGGGCGTCTGAGACTCCCTAAATTAAGTGAGGCTGCTCGTGCAGCTTTGAATCCTGACATTACCTTGCAGGAGATTCTGGATGCTATAAAATCTTTTCCCAATGGCAAAGCTGCTGGCCCAGACAGTTTTGGAATTGAACTGTATAAGGAAGATTGCTCCCCTTCTTTTGGGGATGTTTAATCATTCATTCAGAACCCAGAAACCCAGAGAAAATCCCACCCACGTTATATGAAGCTAATATTTCACTGTTATTGAAAGAAGGCATGGATGAAACTGAGGCTTTGTCTTTTCATCCTATTGCACTTTTAAACTCGGACATGCAAATTTTTACTAAGTTCTTGGCAATCAGATTAAATAAATGTATATCATCCATCATTCACGCTGATCAAACTGGTTTCGTTCCTAATAGATTTTCTTTTGTTATTGACGATTGATGAATATAATTTATTATAAACATGCTGAGGACTCTAAAGTGGCTGCCCTCTGCTTAGATGCGGAAAAGGCATTCGACCAGATGTAATGGCCCTATATGGCACGGGTTTTGGAGGAGTTTGGACTGGGCAGTCAGTTTATATCCTGGATTATGATACTTTATGCTCATCCGTCTTCCGCCATTCTCACGAATTATGACAGATCAGTGCCGTTCCGCTTGCAACGCGGTACACGGCAGGGCTGCCCCCTCAGGCCACTGCTCTTTGCCATTGTTATTTAGCCTCTTGCCATTTCCATCAGGACTCACCCTTCTAAGATATGAGATAAGATAAGACATTCCTTTATTAGTCCCACAGTGGGGAAATTTCACCGTTACAGCAGCCACAGGGATAGCAAGAGGAAATGTGCATTAGAAGGATAATAAAAATTAGTAAAAAGTAACAAATTGCATCAAAAAACTAAACTAAATATCTATATATCAATATATAGATAGTGTGGTAAATGTGCACTTTACACATTGTAATAGTATACACTATATACACATACATATATATCTATATATATATATATCCCCTATATACACATACAATAACCATGCATATATGTACAACAATACAAAAAAAATACAGTAGTGCAACAGTGTTGGGGCATTGGGTTCTATTGTGCCCATTCGTTTGGGTAATATGGATCTACCATATTTCCCTGTATGCAGATGACATCGTTCTCTTATCACAACCAGAGAAGTCGGTTTCTGTTTTGCTGGATCTTATTATTATTATTATTTGCTGGTGTTTCGGGATAATGAATCATTTGGCAGAAGAGTGAATTCATGTCACTCAGCGCTGATCTCGATACTGACTTTTTGCACAACCCATTCAAAATTACCGACAGGCTAAAGTACCTTGCTGTAGTTCTGCCGAAAGATCCTAAATTCATTTTTATGCTTAACTTTCTTAAGAAAATGGAGAAACTGAAGAGGGACGCTGACAAATGGAGGACTCTTCCTCTTTCTATGGTTGGTCGAATAAATGCAGTTAAAATGGTTTCTTTGCAGAGGTTTATATATCTCTTTCAACATTCACCTATTTTTTTGACACAATCTTTTTTCAAATCTTTGGATTTGATAATTCTATCGTTTATTTGGGGCTTTAAAGCTCACAGGACCTCGAAAACTCATTTACATAAACTGGAGGAACAGGGTGAGTTAGGACTACCAGATTTCCTGCATTGCTACTGGGCAGCAAATGCTGGAGCCTTGGTTTATTGGCAGGATGGTTATAATATAGAGAGTTCTTCTGAGATTCCCCCTTGGGTTGCCATTGAAATGAGTAATCTCCAAACCAGTTCTTTTCCAGCACTTCTCTTCTCAACGCCCAGATATCCTGCAACCTTTAAGATGGACAATATGATCGTTTTCAATTTTAAAGATATGGCAGCAAATTAGGAAAGGCTGTAGACTGCCAGACACTTCTATCTATGCCCCGGTATATTGCAATCATGCGTTTTCTCCATCCCTCTTTTAACAGCTGGAGGCAAAAAGGTTTGGTCACTCTGAAATATCTCTACATTAATAGACAGTTTGCCACATTTTCTCAGTTGAAAAAGTTTTCTCTTCCCACAACACATTTTTTCTGATATTTGCAGATTAGGAATTATGGCCATCAATATATGCCTGACTTTGAGTCTCTTCGGGAAGACAATGATTTACAACCTTTTGTTGGGCCCACCTGGGAGGATGAGTTGGGAACGCAGATTGGAGACGATGTTTGGAAGGAGGGCCGTGGTTGGGCCCACTCTTGCTTTATTAACATGAGACACCAGTTAATCCAATTTAAGATGCTGCACAGGCTTCATTATTCAAAAACCATATTACACAGAATCTTTCCCATTTCATCTCTATGAGACCGATGTTAATCTTCAGAAGGCTCTCTGGCTCACCTCTTTTGGACGTGTCCGAAACTGTATAATTTTTGGTGCCCCATATTTAAATGGTTTTCTGACATGTACGGTCATGTGTTCGAAACTGATCCAAATGTTGTGTTATCTTGGGTTTCTCCGCTTCTGCTTGGGCACACAATTTCGGTGCAGAGCTCAATTATGTATGGCATGGTAATCGCAAAGAAAATGATTTTAAAACTCATCAGATGCTGTACCTCAGTTCAAGGGTTGGTTGAGTGAACTCATCAGTAGCTTGCATTTGGAAAAGGTTCGGTATGGCATGATGGACAAACTTAACAAATTTTCGGGTACATGGCAGCATTTTCTGCTTTTAGCTTGATAAATATAACTCTGATCTTGACCAGCAAGGTAGTTCATAGTGTGTCATCCACCTTCACTATCTCTGTTTTGTTACACTAGTCGTTTTTACTCTGTCCCTGACACTGTGTCTATTTTTGTTTTTTGTTTTTGTAACTTGTCTTTTACTAAACTCTAATAAATATATGTATATATATTTAAAAAAATTGGGGTCAGATGAGAGAACCAGACCAGAAAGACTGACCTGACCTTTTTCGACATCGGGCCAAAGCAGACCCTAATGAGGTCCTTGAGAAATCAAGAAAAACAAAAACAAGAATTGTGACAGGTAGATTGTCCACTCTAGGCAACTGTAGGGTCTGACATCTGCTGGCTCCTTCTACTTCCTCCTTGTTAAGCGTTTGTGCACTATATCAGCTGACAGGTAAGCACAGCTCCTTCTCTGCTCTGCCGTCCTCACTCCCCTCACCCGCCCATGTGAAGTTTAAGACGCCATGCCCCGGACCTTTCAACTTGCAGTCTCAGCTTCCTTGCTCTGAGCCTGTGTGATACAGAGACAGATTGCCACTGCTGTTTTGTTTCTGTTGTTTTGTTTGGTTGATTTGTTTGTACTTACTTGTGAAAATTTGACTGGAATTAGTTTATTGCCTTATTTTGTTATAATTGTTATTTCTTTTATTCTTATTTCCTCTGTTTTCCCCAAGAAAGTAGTTAGGTGTTCTGAGTTTTTAAGATGTGTTCTGTCTTGTGTGTGTGTGTGTGAGTGTTCAGGAGACCAGGGCCCGGGTCCAATACTCTGTCCATGAAACATCCACGTTACCAGACTCTGATGTTTCACCCTGAAGATGAAGCTGTAAACAGCAAACGACTGGAGACACAATGTCAATGTGTCAGTATTGTGTAGCTCTGATCATGTGTCAGTGTCTGACACTGAAACGCCAATGTTGTCGCTATAAAATAATATTAGCTGTGACTGACATCTGAGACAAAGCTGTAGCTCGGATTCTGTATAAAGACAAAGTGTCTGGAATCATCCACCATCTCCATCCGTGAGGAGATGTCACTGTCTGAAACATCATCAGTGTACAAACACGGACAGGAGGACATCAGAGGATCTGCAGATGGAAAATGTCTTCAAACGGACCTTCCCCTAGAGACAAACTTAAGCTCTAGAGACACTGAGGAACCAGAACGGATCCATAACCTGCTGCACGTGTATTGAGCAGAACCAAGAGAAGAGAACATATCTCCCCTATATTAGCTTCACTGCACTGGCTCCTTGTGAAATTTAGAATCGAATTCAAAATCATTCTACTTACATACATACATACTAGGAGCCAGAGCCTTCAGCTATCAGGCTCCTCTGCTGTGGAATCATCTCCCAGCTTCAATCAAGGAGGCAGACACCCTCTCAGTATGTATTTAAGAGCAGACTTAAAACGTTCCTCTTTGACAAAGCTTATAGTTAGGGCTGGTCGAGGTCCATCTTTGATCAGCTCTTAGTTAAGCTGCCATAGGCCTAGACTGTCGGGGGACATTTAGACCTTATCCTTCTCTTCCTCTGTCTGCTTTCCCTCCTTCCATCTACATCATATCATTATATCTATGTCTTATTAATGCACTTTACTAATTCACTCTCTTCTCTGGAGTCTTTGTGCTCCACTGTTCCAGTACCAGGTGCAGCC
>JAFBJQ010002488.1:20176-34739 GCA_016785345.1 Trinectes maculatus | reverse complement strand
ATCATTCTACTTACATACAAAGCTCTAAATGGTATGGCACCAACATACCTACAAAATTTAATAATCCCATATCATCCTACTAGAGCACTCCGCTCTCAAAATGCAGGTTTACTCACAATTCCAAAAATCCATAGGAGCAGACTAGGAGCCAGAGCCTTCAGCTATCAGGCTCCTGTGCTGTGGAATCATCTCCCAGCTTCAATCAAGGAGGCAGACACCCTCTCAGTATTTAAGAGCAGACTTAAAACGTTCCTCTTTGACAAAGCTTATAGTTAGGGCTGGTCGAGGTCCATCTTTGATCAGCTCTTAGTTATGCTGCCATAGGCCTAGACCGTCGGGGGACATTTAGACCTTATCCTTCTCTTCCTCTGTCTGCTTTCCCTCCTTCCATCTACATCATATCATTATATCTATGTCTTATTCATGCACTTTACTAATTCACTCTCTTCTCTGGAGTCTTTGTGCTCCACTGTTCCAGTACCAGGTGCAGCCACTTCTATGGACCATCGACTGTGGTGGCAGCTGATCGTAGAACATGCTCAGAAGCTGCAGGACCTGGATTCAGCACCGCACTCAACGCACCACTACCACTACCACTATTATATTATACCATACTATCCCTCACATGGGTGTCTCCTGGAGGTTTATGCGTTTTTTTCCTCTGTTAAAAGGGTTTTTTTTGGCAGTTTTTCCTCACCCTTGTTGAGGGTGTAGGTCAGAGGATGTCATACCCTGTACTCTTTGTTAAAGCCCTATGAGGCAAATTGCAATTTGTGAATATGGGCTATACAAATAAAATTTGATTGATTGATTGATTGATTGATTGATTGACCTTTGATCATCAGAGCTTTGTCCTTGTTTGAAATCCAGAGGTTCTCTCATGGACCAGTCGCTCTTCATGGACACACAGCTTGGTACAGTAGAGTCTGGTCTCCGCTGGTGGATCCTGACAGAGAAACATGTTCAAAAAATTAAAGATGTTGTTAACTGATGCTTGTGATTTTTGTGAATCCCCATGATGTCACAATGCTTAGTCCACCTTATGGACTAAGCAATCCAGCCCAGAAAGTGAAGCCTATGTAGAAGTGCCAAAAAGCTGCAGTACCTTTATGATCCACCAGTTTGGCTGCAAAAGCACCTTTTTCCCATCAACCACCATACAAATTTAGCAGTGATTTTCTTGCTCAAAAAAAAAATTGTCAGCTGATCATTCTGGTCTCACTCTGTGCATAATCCTTAGAACTTTTATGACATGGTGGTCCATCTAAAATTTTATTCTTCTTTAAAATGCTAGCGGCTTTTAATTTCCTCAGTAGAGGCATGGTGTTGTGATCTGGTGTTTTTGTCAGTTTATTTATATTATGGCTATGATTCTTGGTTTTGTTTTGTTTTGTTTTGTTTCCGCTTCCTTGTATCTGCCTGCAGGGCGTGTGTGTGGCTGGAGGCGGCGCCGGTCTCTCCCTTCTTACGGAGCATGTGGACATCACTTCAGCGCTGGATTATTCCGCTCCTGACAGTACTCCTTGCCTTGTTTGTGCTTAGTCTTCTCTCGATTCACGGTTGGTACTGATTGCTTTTTGTCTTCTCCTCCAGTTCCTGTCTCATAGCTGCAACCAGGACCAGACCTGCCTCCATTGTTTTTGCCACAGCACCTAATGGTTTTTTCTCGCTCTACCGTCCGGAGACGTAGAGTCGTTTTTAGTTTAAAGACTTTATTAATAAAGTATTTTTGTTATTCCTTAAGTCATGTCTGCATTATATTTGGGATCCAGCCACTCACGACACCTGACACATGGTTGTCCTGAGGTTGACACCACCCACTCGCCGGATGAGGCTGCCGGTACAGTTGGCACATCGGCACTGTCTGTTACCCCAAGGAGACACATTCTCCTGGATGGTTCTTTCCGTTTCCGTGTTGATATCGTGGTTCAACTAATTTCTTTCTGTTCTTTGTAGTTGTATTAGCGCCACTCTGTGAAAATGTCGTGTTCTACAGTTGGCTGTACGAACAGACCCAACAGGGATCGAAATTTGCATTTCTTCCAGTGTATACAATCAATTGGGTGATCATGTTGGTGACAAAAAATGACGACATCCGGTTCAAAGTTCAGACCCGCCTCTTTTCCAAATATGGTCAACCTTTGGCTCCAAAATTCCAAGATTGCGATTTTGAAAATGCTTCTTCCGGGGCTTCAATTTGGGTCTTAGCAAACCAACACAACCATCACACATGCGTGCCCTGTGGTAGGGACACGGAGTCTGCTCTGGAGGAGGTGAGATAGAGCACATGCACATACACATACACACACAAACACATTCGCTAGCAATGTTCCAGTTTGTGTACAGCTAAGCCTTAGCATGAGCTAATGGTTGTGTTTGGATTGTTTTTATTCTGTTGACTCTGTGGACACAGGAAACGTTATCACTTCAATCACTGTGTGTGTGTGTGTGTGTGTGTGTGTGTGTGTGTGTGTGTGTGTGTGTGTGTGAGTGTGAGTGTGAGTGAGAGTGCTGCAGGACCCAGGACACGTGGACGATGGTGGCATACACATATAAGATTAGCTCTACAGGTAGTTGGTTTGATAAACGAGACATCATATTCAAATTGTGCAGATGGTCATGCATTTGCACATGCAAATGCAGTGTGTAAACAGTATAACCAATATACAATTGCAGTGTGCACACACAGGCTAACAAAAGCTTGGGGATTTCCAGGCTGGTTGTTACACTATCTGGTGTCTAGACCATTGTATGACCCTCACATGTCTGAAAGTACGCAAAAATATGCACGATACGCTCAGCTTCTACCCAGCTGCCATCAAAGAAAACCGTTTTTTTGAAAAGTTAAATGTCATTCTCCAATACACTAATCTACCCAGAAGAGTTATTTCATCTCGTCTCATATCACAGGAAACTACTTCCAATGTCCAGCGAGGTGAAGAGTTGGTGTCTAAAAAGGTATTTTAGTGTGAGAGCATGAGTGACTAAAAAAAAACAAAAACCTGGAATTTCATTTAGTCTCCAATGGCAGTGCAGGGTTTTTTTCTCCTTGTGAAACAGGAGAGCCCATGTTTGTCAGTGTGTGTCGCTCAAAAAAACCCTGTTGCACACTAAACACAGGAATTTCCCTGTGCTACATTTTGCCTATTGTGTGTGTGTGTGTGTGTGTTGGGTGTGGAGTGGAGTGAGGTGTGTGTGTGTGTGTGTGTGTGTGTGTGTGTGTGTGTGTGTGTGTGTGAGTGAGAGTGAGAGTGCTGCAGGACCCAGGACACGTGGACGATGGTGGGACTGGTGTTCGGGACTCTCTTCTCAGCTTCACCCCTCCCTCACGAGTATGTTTGGTAATTTTTTGCATGTCCCTCACAGTTTATACTTTCTTACTTATTTTTTTACATTTTGCCTATTGTGTGTGTGTGTGTGTGTGTGTGTGTGTGTGTGTGTGTGCGTGTGCATTGGGTGTGGAGTGGAGTGAGTGCTCTGGCCATATCAATCATAGCAATATCAGCTTACTTAATAATAACTTACTTAAGGTTTTAAATGAATACTGAAAAAGCTACAGGTTTCTACTAGAGCACCTTTCATGCTCATGAAAAGACATTTTTGTGTTTTTTGTGTCAATTTTGTTTTTGATTTTTTTTTTTTACGTTTTTCCAGAAAAGCTGGTAGCAACAAGGCCACATCTGTCATCATGTCTTATGCTGCAATTTACCTGTTGCAGCATGAAAATATCCAAATACATTTCATCAAATTGAATGAGTCCTGTGATTCATATACTTTCCATGATGAGTATACTGAGCTTTTTTAAAATCTGATAATCCATGTGTAATTTACTATACCTAACAAATTCTGAAAGTACACAAACCCTGCTCTTCACTCCAGATTTTCCAGTCAGGCACTCAGACCTCCTCCCTGATACATTCCGGTCTTAGAAAAACCTTTGCAAAAAACAAATAATGCAGGCGTTATGTTTCCTATTGTATTTGGAAATTACGGTGTTGTGTTGACACTGGATGTGTGGTTGACTGTTACTTCCGCTTTTATGTGCATGACAATATCATGAGTGCTAAGTTCATAGTGCTAAAGTGGCTTCTGTTTGCCACTCACAGATTCCCTATTATCCCACACACATATTAGCCTACAGGGATCCCGCCTCTCTTCCTCCATCCAGCCTGGCCCACCCTGTGCCTGAATCCAGACAAGAAACACCTGTTTCCACTCAGCTACAGCCCCTTTGAAGTGAACATGTGGAGGTTTCTTTTTTACAGCGCCTGGGGCTTTTCTGCCCTAATTTCTTATAGTATACTCAGATTATCTGTGCCTGGGTAATGCAAACAAAGGGATCATCTAAATGTATGTGAATGGCCCTAATGGCCGCAGCCCATTGGTCCTGGAACAGGGCTGTTGGCTGTAGTACGGCTGCAGTTAAGATTTGCAGTGTGGCTATTCGTCAAAGGGATTACTCAGGTCTGCAGGGCTTTTTTCTACAACTCAGGAGTTATTGGTATGGGAGTCTTACAAACACGGTGAATATATATCATTGCTTTTGGCTGGATTTAAAGTGAGCTGCCTCTACTTATTCATAAACTAAACACAAAACAGTTCCAACTCCTTATAAGCTTTGGAACATTTTTTGTAATCAGTGAAGATTTCCTTGGATGATTATTAGAGATTGAGTTCTATTCTGCTGGCTCTGCAATTGGCGTTGTTTATGTGTATGTGAAATATTGATAATGTAAGCTATTTAAAATCCAATTTAATTCATGAATGTAAAACAGTACATTAAATGTACATTCAAATCAGAGACCAATAATTTGGCAAATATATAATCAAATGCACAAATCCAAGCTTGTTGGATGAGCATTCTAAATGTGTGCACTTTGATCCAATTCATCTACATTAAACATTTAAAAAATTACACACAAGATTGTGTGCAATGTACATAATGAGTTTCAAAGTATCTGTTATGAGTCACACTGACAGGTACAGCCGGAAGATCCAGTCACTGAGAACAAGCTGCTTTCCTCAGATGTTTCTGACAGATGACATGACATGACAGATGACAGAACTGTGCATCGTCATACTCATCAAGAAGAAAGGCAAGCACTGGCTTTGCATGTGATAGCATGCACAAGTGCTTTCAGGCGACAAGCCTGGAAATTCTGCTTAATTTCAGGGAGGAGAGAGAAAGCCACCACGGGGGAACAACTTGATCAAAAGAACTCTTGAGTTTTATAACTGCACCATCAGCTTGCTTTTCCAAGTAACCCACTATAAGCAAACATTATTTTCTGGGATGTTCGCCCCAGCGAATGATAGGGTCTCCTGGTGCACATATACCAGTTGTACACATTCTAAAAAATACTGATCAGGAAATCACTCGCATGTGCAGCTGCAGCTACAACTGAAGTTGATTTGTAATGGGAAAATCATTTGTGGTTGAAATGACAATAAAATACAACTGAGGAATTTCTGGGCTTTGTGTACATGCTTGTGTCTTGTACGGCCTGCAGATGATGTCAAGGCATGTGCTCAGAATCACTGCTGACGCTCTACAAATTGCTTGTCTTTTTTTTATTGGTGTTTGACCTTGTGGATGATATGGAATCTCTTCATATTATGAGAGGACATAGATTATGAGCCAGCGTGCTTTCAATAAAGCCCAGATCCCTCCGTGCTAGCTGCTTTATGAGTGTTTTGAAGTGGTTATTCAGGGAATGCCAAAAATGAGGGGTACCTGGATCATCTTTCCAAAAGCTTTCTTTAGGGCAGACGGGGCATCCTTAAAATCATTTACAACATATGCATTGCTTCACTGAAATAAAATGTAAGCCAGACTGGCAGCCTAAGCTTAAATCTTTCATACTGTGTAATTGTCTCCAAGTGGAAACATTAAGTTACTATGATGTGATACCTCCACAAACCAAGTGCCAAAAAAGACAGTAAAGGATTTTTCCAAACAGCTTTTATTTTACTGCAAATCCAACTGAAATAAAGTACATAAATTGTGTTTTCATGACTGATGAAGCGAACAGTTTTTTATTTATTTATTTTTTGATGCTCTGTCATTTTAAAGGACAAATTATTTAACGGATAATGTAGTGTTGTACGTAAACAACATGTATTGTTTCGTCTCCATGTTATACTACTTAATTAATGAAATTCCATTTTATAGAAAAGATGCTGTAGTCACTCGCCTGTTCACTACAGTAGGAGCTGTTGGTTCTTAACTTGAGCCAAGCAGCTAAATCATCAGGTGACAAATAATTCAATAAATATGTTTGACTAATATCTCCCAGCAGATTTAAATTGACAGGCTGCTTCAGCCCTGCATTTATTTTGATAAGTGTCATGAAAGACATGACTGTAATAGTGATTTAAGAAAAGCCACTACAATATTAACCCGATAATCAGTAGTCTGCAGCTAATCAAGGTTAATCAAGATAAAATAATAAGAGTGAGAGTTTTCACTTTTTATTCAGTTTATTTTGTTTGTTTTGTTTGTAAAAGTGGTAAAATCAAAGCACAAATTCAAAAGCATTCAATCAAAGCACAGATTGCTGAATCATGAATGATTTCTAATGCTGTGCATTTAAATACATGTCTCCAAACAAGCGTGAAACAGAATCAATTCTAGACATAACTAAATAAACAGTGCAATTTTCTTGGGACTATGTATACAGGGGGTCCTCGAGTTACGTCGGAGATCCGTTCCTGAGAATGTGTCATAACTGAATTTCGACGTAAGTCGGACCATACATTCATTGTGCCATTGTGCATACATTGTACATACACTCGAGGACCCCCTGTATTTATAAAAACAATAAATAATGATTATAGATGATTGTTTTCCATATCACAAAATTATAGATTTATAAAAGGCAATTTCAGGATGTACTTATAACACTACTGTTCATTACAATACTGTGTGATGTTGATTTTAGCAGCAATCCACAGCTGAATTTCTGGCATTTATGATGGATTACAGATTCACACACAACACAAGCCCCATGTGTATGCACACATGGGTATGTCATTTCCCTAATCCAACTCATATAAATAGGCAAGATTCATTATACCCACCACCTCTTCCTTCCAGGCTGTAATGAGGTATGGAGAAACAGAAAGGATTAGGTTACTCGGAAATTGAAAAGGTGCAGGAGCAGCCAGAGATGGGAGCGTACTCTGGTTTATACACAGCCTTATGCGGATAACACATTTTGTGTGTCTGTGTGTGTCCCCTGTGTGTGTGTGTGTGTGTGTGTGTGTTTAACATAATGCCAGAGAGGGCATATGGGGCCATAAATGGATGGAAGGTGGTGATAGATGCAGTGATACCTGCAGATAAATGAAAATGCAAAGATCGTGAGTCTGTGTTGTGGTTAGTATCTCATGTAAAAAAGGCTGTGCTTACAGTGTTCATTACTCATTATGAAGTATGGATCATTTTAAAAACCAACATTCAGGATCTCATTTGGTTTTTCGAGAAAATGGGTTTAACCTGACCATTAGCCTGAGCCACCTCTGCCACAGCTTGATGCTTAGTTTCTTCAGGGAAATTTAAGGGCAGAGACAACAGAGTGGAAAATAAATTAGTGCGGACCCCAGAGAGGATGTGTGCATGCAGATTATAGTATGTTTGTGTATGTGATTATGCTCGCATATGGTACACATTTGTATGAATAAATCACTCATGTACTGCTCTCTCTATTGTTTATGTCCATTGCATTGTGCAAGTCAACAGGAGCTCTCTTCAGAGGCACCCTTGCTGTGAATCAACCAGGTTGATTCACTTTCTATTTATTGATTAATTTATTTATTTATTCTAATGGAACTCAGCTTTCGAGACCGTAAGCTAAACATAATGTGCACATAAGCGTAGTCATTAACTTTGATCTTTCTATTGTCATTATCCTCATAATTTATTCACTGTGCAAAGTTAATAGAAACCGCTAGCTAGCAACTTACATGTGACTAATAAGTTATAATTATGCAGTTGTTGTGATGACATGATAGACTCAGCTGAGATGGAAACTCACATGTGAGGAGTGTGATATATATATATTTTTGGTGGGGCTAATTGCACTTTCTGGGCTCAAGTGTCCATTTTAATATTAACATGAATCTGGGGTCTATTGAAGATGTTATTAATAGTCAGCACCTCCTTTTTAAGTGAGCAATCCATACTTAAAGAGACCAGATCATAATCATTAAGGCAATCTGGTCACATATCAATTTAGATCAGTGGGTCTAAGTTGCATATAAGACACCGTAGACAAAAATGCCAAAGTTGCTAATAAACATTATTATCATAATGGTATTATATTATTATTCCTTTTATTATTACTTGCTGAAAATCTCAAATATTGTCTGTTTCAATGGAAATGTATTTCAGCCATTTTTCTTCTTGGCTTTAAAACTAAATGTGAAACACAGGCCAGGTTCATGAGGAGGTTGCCCTCTCATAAATCTGCCATCACTGCTGCACACAGTACAACCCAGGCCTCAGTTGAGTTACACCCTGCTGCGAATGATAGGCAGGCAGTTGGGCTAACAGCTCCATACAACTGCCCCATGTCTGGACAACGTTGTGGCACTAAGCAGACATGTTGAGTATGGACTGGACAGGAGGAGGCTGGGGAGGGGATGGGGTGGAGGCTGTACCACTTGAACTTGTCAGGGAAGAAACACAAGCTAACAAAGCCCTTGTCCAGTACGCAGCAATTAAGGAAGAAAAATACACATGCTGAGTAAGGATATAGAGTGTGTGTGTGTGTCTGTTTTTTAAATCAATAAAAAATCAGAGATCAAACTATTAATTATGTTTATATTTGCATTGCTAATGAAGGAATGACTGATTTTATCTCATTATTTAACCTTCATATATAAGTTACACAACCTGTGTTAATGAGTCCTTAAGACGTGGGCTCATATCTGTTGCCTCCTCATTGCTGGACAGTGTCTTATAGTCATAACACCAGAGCATTAGCTAGAGCTTTCCATTAATTACTTCATCCTACATTTATGATGTGCTCACTTTGGAGGGATGGCAGCGGTGGTGGTGATGGTGTTCTCTCGGGCCCAGAGCTTATATTTGTTCATGTGGATTAATCCACCAGAGGGCAAATGTCTCATTCATTCTTAGAATCACTGGCTTACATCCTCATCCATGTGGCATTACAAATATTCAATTTTATTCATGCAACTTCAATAAACATCTTTCAGAAAAGTCTTAGCTCTCAGTATTACATTGCTGATTTCTATACAGCAACACTGTACATTCACCTTAAAATATTCCTGTGTATTATTTTTTTTTTTAGAAATGTTCAGTTTGTGAAAATAGAAATGTTTTCATTTCACAGACATCCACATTTATCAGTTATCATGGACACTGGTAAGTATAGGACAAAACAGGAAACTAGTAAAGCATTGAAATGTGAGCATTACTAATGAATACACATAAGCATCGTGTTGAACATCAAAATAATATCATTAGTGTGAGTGGAGCTCATCTGATCAGACTGAATAAACCCACAACTTTGTTCTGAAATATTCCCGTTCCTCCCATGGGGGTGCTCTTGAGTCATACTCAGAGAGAAATGGAGTGAGGGATTTTCTACAACAAAGAGAGAAAGATGAAAAATGCACTCATGCATAGAGGTGGTGGTGGAAGTGGGCATGACAGTAAACAGGACCAGTCCTCTGGCTGCTAATCGCCTCCTCTCCACCTCTCTGTTCGTGCAGACTGCGTGGACTTTACAGAGCTCAGCGTCTTAGGGAGGGGCTCCCTCATTGTGCAGCACCCAGCTGTATTGTTTTTATGTCCGACTGTGTTGGGTGTAGGGTGCTTTTCCCAGGGTTTGTTCTGGCCATGCACTGCATTTCAGTTCCAGTGCATAGCACCTTCCTGTCTTTCACAGCTGGTTCCTTCCTCCATCAAAACCAACAAATCTCTCTCTCTCTCTCTTTCTCTCTCTCTCAACAGAAACCTTATATTTATATCATCTTATATCAACCATCAACCTATATGCTGCTGTCCCTTGCCAATTTCTCTAGACAATTCTTACTTATCATTGATTCACGGGTATGGGGCACTGGCCGGGTTGTGGAGGAGGACATGTAACTCATTTCCAGATAATGGCAGGTTTCCGTGTTCCCTCACTGCTGTTGCAGGCCCCATTTGCCAACTCATCAATCCACTTGCAGACACATCACGCCCCCGCAGCCCTCACTTATCACCCCAAAACTACCACAGCGCCCTCTAAATAACTGCTTCCCCTGTGCTAATCTGTTCCAATCTGCCACAGTGCCTTTCTTCCTATGCATCAAGCCCTTCTTCATCTTCTTGTCTTTCCACATATTCCAACAGAGCCTCCCTTGATAACAGCCTTGTGACAAAGGACCAAATGTTTTACTCCCCCATTTCATTTCCCAGACATGGCATCACAGTTCTTTTTTGAGATGTGTGGAGGATGCTTAGTGATGCATTGGGATATTAGTAGGTAGAGGATGGGCAGATTGAGCATGTTACATGGATACACCCCCCCCATGGATACCCCCCCCCCCCCCCCTTAAACTGACCTGAGGCTTAATGAGGAAAATTAAGAATTTTCCAGAGTAAAGGAGTGGACTAAGTGAGTGGAAATTTGCAGATGCTTACAAATGCTGCCTGTGCTGTGCCTGGTAGATTTCAGGGCAAGCCAGTATGACAGCGACATTAGTGGGGAAATGTTACAGTGGGTCTATTGTTACATGAAGATTGAACTCAGCTGCCACTTTGTATTTGTGAGCAGCACTAAGCAAACACCATACTTTGATTAAAGGTGTTTATACTGGACATCTGATCCAGTGTGACAATAGGCCTAGGTCTGACTCTTACATGAAGCCAAACACACACTAATGAGGACCAGGCCAGATCAGGCTCACCCCCCACTCGAAATGTGACTTTCAAATCAGGCTCACAGTACCTGACAGAAATAGCCAATGATGTCTTTTTTTGTAACATTTTTCCAAATGGTCAGTGGGAGAATAATTTTAGGCGGGGCAGTGGTTGATTTGGGGGACTCAGGTCCACATATGTGTGACACTCCTGTTATCTTTTGTCATGTGATATACAACATCAACCAAAGCTGGTATGCTTCTTTTCAGAGAAGGAGACAATTGGCAAATGTTTCCAGTGACATTTATGATTGGGCGTTTGCTGCTACTACTAATTTGTGTGGTCACCTGAAAAAGTGACAGAAAGGTTGTATTATTAAATAATAGTAATTATAAGAATACAATAAAAATTCATATGCTTGGTTCGTTTGTCAATCCAGCTCTCGTCATCCAGCTGCACATAAATCTCATTCCATTTAACTACAACATGATATGTTCACAATATGCCTGGATGAACAGCATTGGAATACAGTACAAACATGATGGTTTCTAAACCACAGTGATATATATTCAACATCTGTAACCCTATATCTCATCCAAAGTTAGCTGCATTAAAAATCATATACAATGATGTCATATGCATTTTTTAAATAATATACTGTATTTGCCTCATTTCAGCTTTCATGGCGAGCCCTTGAACTCTAATGTGCAAAAGAAGCAGAGGGCAGACAAACAAATGAGGAATGATGCTGGGGAAGACACATACCTCAGCAAATTTAGATCAATCCTCCAAAAGAATGCAAACCTATAAGAACAAAAAAATAGTGGACCTTGGTATATAACTTGCATATAATACCGTTCAAGTTCAAGAAACTATAATGTGGAGACATAAATGAAAATATGACATTTGCTTTATGTACCTGTTTGAAGAATGGTAGAATGGCTCCACATACAGTACCAGTGTGTACCTAAGGAAAACAACAATCTAAATGCACCCAACATCATCAAATGCTGTAAATACTCACCACACAACCAAATACAGAACGGCACGGCACACAGCCGACAAATGTTTTGAGAGTAGATAAAAAGTGACGAACCTTGCTGGGACATACTTAAAAACCTACTGCTGTCTAATGTTGCCTTTCTCCTACTGTCAGTGTCTCTGTAACCTGAATTTTGTGCAGTGCTTTGGTGCTTAGACATGCTGTTAATGCCCTGAGCTTACGTTTCCGTCATGGTCTGCACGGACTCTGGACCTGAGTTTTGATTTCGGACTTTTTCTGGTCAGCACTTTTTTGGGGGTTTGTATGTCCTTGGATTTTAAGGTTTTCTTTGTCTTTTATTTGTCACATTTAGGCATCACATGCCCTGTTATTCCGTTTTTGTATTGTTGTACATTTTTTTACGAAGAAGTCCATTTAATTTCAAATCAGTTTTTTCATAAAAAATACATCAGTTTGACAAGTAACATTTGACAAAGATTTTGATTATGTAATAGTTAATTTAGATTACATGTATTTTCTATTTTTTATTCTCCTTTGATGTAACTTAGATCACATCTCTGTGTGCAACCAAAGCAAGTTACCCCCAAACACTACTGCAGGGGCAGTGATGCTGGGTCCATGGCTAAAAACACAGAAATATAAACATGCCAGAGCAGAGTCTCCTCCTACCAAGTCAGAAGTACTTAGCTTTAGCTAATTTTTAGCTAGTGTGGGTTTAAGTGGTAAATCTACATGTCAGAAGTGTTCTAAGTATGGGCAAAAAATATTCAAAAAATGGGATAAGCTATCGACATATGGTCAGCACAGCTATTAGGCTGGATTCAAAATATCACTTTTCACTCTTCCAATGAAGCCATCAAAATGGGGCAGATGATTATGACCCTATGCTGTGCTCCCCTTATGCCCATGTATTGTACCATCTCATTGCCATCCATCACTGGAAGAGCCTGAATTAGGTTGTTGGTGTGCCATGAAAACAATTCCAAGCTTGTGAAAAGGCCTCCTCATGTTTTGAATGACGGAAAGCACTGAGAGACGGCAAATGAGAAGAGGAGTGTAAAGCCAATCACTATGTGCAGAATGGCATTTGAATAGTCCTTTCAGCACACTACAGCAGCAATTATATTCACTCTGCAGACAGTCTGGCAGGATATAACTTTCATCCTTTCTTCATCAAACTAGCGCTATCAACTGACAAGCTAAGCTTGTTAGTTAATTCTTACTGGTTTAATATCACTGTAGAAATAAGGTAATGTCAGGCAAATTAAACAATTTTTTGTAATTCTTAATGTAACTTTTAGAGGCAAAGAACGGAGGTATGCACTGGACTGGTCAGGCAGAATAGACAGAGGGGAATACAAAGATTACAGTTAGTACTCTTTGGCTCCCTGGGACAGCTGTTATTTGACTATAACTGTTTTATAGGGGCTGTTGCCTGATGCTAAGCCTATAGTGTAAATGTTTAAGGAGGAGACTACATTTTCAGATGCACTGGATTTTGTCAGTTCAGCAGAGTGAGTTAGTATTCATCTTGAATACACAATGAGCACATACTTATGTTAATCCTAAATACAGCAATTATGTGGGCCACTGTGTTTGGACCAAAAATGTATGAGATTTATCACACAGTGTTTCTGCTGACTTACTACTCCCTTGTGTATTTTTGTGTTCTGATTCTCTCTTTCTTTCTGTTTGTATGCTTGTTGGTACATTTCTCCACCAATCAACCTCCTTACCCAAAATTTATTAACTGATCATCCCACCAAGCACTTGCATAATTTTTACAAAGTCTGCTCATTCAAGTCGGATCATTCTTTTATTTTATATTTATATTGTTTCTCTGCATTCAGGTCTGTTTGATAAATAGATTATGTTCTTAATGAGACTATCTGATTGATGAAGTTAATAAACAAATTAATTTGCAGATAACCCTAACTGAATCTTTTGCCATCTTGTTCAACTCAACATAAGATGGTTGTCAATTGATAGCTCTATTCACTTCTCCGTAGTGTCCAGAGAACCCAGTCTCATGCAAAAATATCAGGGCTGAAATGGTGGGATTTCTACATTTGTGAAATCCTATTAGTTTATATTAGTTGTCACATGACCTTCGGCTTTCTGCCCATTTGAAAAAGAAATATGGCCAACATTCTTTGAAATGTCAGATAAAATGTCATATTCTGACACAGTTTTGCCCCTAATCTTGATTTTGACTACATTTCTAGTGAAAAATTGGCATTTTTTTTCACAATCCAACGCTGGTTTGTTCATAGGAGCTTTACTTTATGAGTTATGAGGAGTAAATTATGTTTCCGAAAAAACTGCATAGAATAAGACCTAGTGCGTCTAACCCAGGTGAGAACATAACAATTTTGTCACAGCTGTGTCTTCCTGGTTCACCTCTACCCTCAGTAGTTTTCCACTCTCCCTGCCTCTGATTCACTCCTCCCCTCAGCCACGCCTCCTCATCAGCTCAACTCTCCTCACCTGGTGTCACAGCTGCAGCTCATCTCATCAGCCTGGCATATAAGCTCCTCCAGTACTCTCACTCTTTGCCAGATTGTTTTCTACCATGCGAGACTCTCCAGCGTTACTTCTCTGCCTGATCTCCTGGTGCCGACCCTGCCTGTCCTCGACCTGCTCTTCTCGCCTGCCTCCCAGTGTTTCGACCTGCCTTCTGCCTC
>JAFBJQ010002488.1:0-17093 GCA_016785345.1 Trinectes maculatus | reverse complement strand
GATTATTAAATTTTTTAGGTATGTTGGTGCCATACCATTTAGAGCTTTGTATGTAAGTAGAATGATTTTGAATTCAATTCTAAATTTCACAGGGAGCCATTGCAGTGAAGCTAATATGGTGGAGATATGTTCTCTTCTCTTGGTTCTGGTCAATACACGTGCAGCAGAAAATGAAATTCTATGAACAGCATGTAAATTAAAGAGACAGGGTCGACAACATTAAGTGCAAAATGGGCCTATTTTTAAATGTCTTTTCTAAGCCAGGCTAAAGAAAAAGCGCATAACATTTTTCATGGAACCAAAGGATGTCAAATCATCACCTCAAATTTGACTTAAACATGAAAATCAGAGAAGGAGCAGATCACCTGCCCATGATTTTCTACTAAGACTGTCCCACCTTCTGTTGTTGTGGAGTATACTAATATGTTGGAGACAGACCTCTTGTTGTTGGGCATTTTTACTGACATACAAACATTGTCTTCACAGTAATTAAGTGATTAAAACATTTTATGATTAATTAAATCATCATTAACAATTATTACTGGCAGGGTGTTTTTTCATAAGATAAGATATTCCTTTATTAGTCCCACAGTGGGGAAATTTCACAGTTACAGCAGCCACAGGGATAGCAAGAGGAAATTAGCATTAGAAACAAAGAGTAGTAAAAAAGTAGAAATTGCAACAAAACTAAATACAGTAGCAATATATAGATAAAGTGAGGTAACTGGACATTGCAGTAGTACAATATTAACAATAATAATGTTATACTATTATTATGCATAATAATAATATAAGTGTATAATGTGGATATACAATAATATAAATTTGGGTATTCTTTTTTTTCACAAATATTATGCCCAAGATGAGGGCCTTAGAGTATAAAAGATGGCTGCTGGCCAAACAGACATAGGCTGTGTCCGAAATCGCCCCCTAATCACTATATAGTGCACTATATAGTGAGCACGCCATTTTGTAGTGGTGTCCGAAACCTTAGGGATCATAGCATGTCCACTATATAGTGCACTCAATGTATCCCACAATTCACCGCGAAATGTAGTGTACATCCGATGGTCACTAACCGGACCAAGATATCCCATCATGCATTGCCAGATATTCTCTGGGCTGCGCGGAAGTGAAAATAGCGGACGGACGGGAGGGAAATATACATAAATATTATAAAATATAAAAAAATACGAAAATAAATTTAATAATTTAATAAAAATGCAGTGGTAAACAAACAAGTATTTTGTGAGACGACAATAATGTGGTACGTTTTAATTGTGCGACAGCGATGACGTAATTACCGGCGCCAAGAGTAGTGTCCGAAAGATTTTTCTGTTGAGCTCACTATATAGTGCACTATATTTATTTCCCCTATGTAGGAAGTAGGGAGTAGGGGTTAGGGGGCGATTTCGGACACAGCCATAGAGTAGTGGTAGAGAGTGGTTGCAGAGCAGGTAACCAACAAGAGAGCTATTTAAGTATTCTGTATTACACTGAGTCAAATTGGGTGATTATTGAGTTACATTTAATGTTTTGACATGGCCAAGAAACATGACAGCCACATCGCTCCCTGGCCAATCACTGTTTGCACGGTGTAACAATAAAGACAATTGTTTGTTAGCAGAGGCTTCTTTTTAGCAACCCTTCCATCTAAGCCATGTTGATTGAGTTTTCTCCTGATAGTGGAGGGATGCACGTGTGTCCCAGACGCAGCAAGAGAGGTCTGCAAATCTTTAGATGTTATGTTCGGGTTGGTTTTTAGCTGAATTATCATTTTTCTTGTGTCGCTTGCTGATAATTTTGAAGGTCACCCACTTCTAGGCAGAGTTTCAGTCATTTTCCGTGCTCTCCACTTGTAGATTATCTGTTTTACAGTTGAACAATTAAGCTATTTTTTTTTTTTGAGATGACTTGATAGCTTTCCCCAGAGAGTGCACCGGGGTCTTCCCTGACACAGTGCAATCCTGGAAGAGCCCCGAGACTTCGGTGTTCATTTATTTTGACCCTAACTTAACTCCGCCCTAAGGGCAGAGTTAGTACCCTAACGTGTATCAGTATTATGTGTTCTGCATGTGTGCAGCGCCATATTGTGTAATGACGTTATCAGTTGCTAAGCTAAAGGAAGTGGTGTTGTGTTGTGTAAGCTGCAGCGTCTAGTAACATATCCTTCACTTGACTACACAATTGATAAAAAAAAAAACAATAGTATATTGAATTGATAAACCTGCATCTGTTATTTCATATAAAAAATAATGGTGTTGATTAAATAAGAAAATCAGGGTGAAACAATAGAAAACTCCAAAATGCTCAAGTGGTTCACAAACTTTTGAGCAGCACTGTATCTATCTATCTAGCTTCCCTCTTCAGTTTCCCACTTTATAATACTGTAAATATATATATTTTGCAATGCATTCATCACTGGGCCATATCTACTGTGTTAGTGTATCCTGTAATAGATAAAGACAAACATGCTGCCTGTATTCTTTTTCTTCATTATGTCAGCTCAAACCAGGGAAGCAAGGTGTTTTGTATTTAAAGGAAAGGCCAGCTATTTCCAGAGAAGAAGCCCTAATTAATCAGCAGAATAAATATCTCAACGAGATAGGGCTCAGGTTGCTGAGCTCAGAAATTAGATCATCTGCTGCCCCCACTCCTCCTCCATTAAATTCAGCAGGGAAGGGATGGCAACCAGTGCACACTCTCTTTGGTGCAGACATAGAGAAAGATGACGAAATGGATGTCTATGTTGAATCTTTTATTCTATATACAGATGAGGGTGTCCTTCCCAAACTAATGGGCCTAGGGACCTGAAATCCTGTTTGGGCACTCCTAGGCAAAGCAAGGCTGAGCTCATTCGAGCAGCCTTTTGTTGGAATGTCGCAGCCCATTGTGCCCATATGGACACAGTAGTATTCTGAATATAAGATATAAACATTAAATTTGAGGCAAAGCAACTTAAAACTAGTGAAATTATCAGTCCAAAATTTGACTTGCTCAGAAATCTGTCACGGTTAGCCCCTCCTCTATCCACGCCTTCTCCATCCCCGGGTTTTCCCGCCTTGTGGAGGGCCTGCCCTATCAGCTCCTCAAGTACTCTGGGTATTTAAACCCCTTGCTTCCCCTCTTCCAGTGCCAGATTGTTTGTGGACTATGTGCCCTACTTTCCAGCGTTTTTCTCGTGAGTTTACTGGTTTGGACCTTTGCTTGTTTTTTGACCCTGCTCTTGCCTCACCCCTTTGGATTGTTTGCCGTCCTTACCTGACTGAACTCCCGTGTACCGAACCTTTGCTCTGTATTAAAGACTGCTTACCTTCTGCCTCCGCCTCCCGAGTCCTGCAGTTGAGTCCAGTTCCAGTGCTGTGTAACAAAATCTGGAAATTAGATGATCATGCTCAATTTAAGATTCTCCCATAGAAGAAAGGACTAAACATATGCAAATAACTTTTAAAACAAGGCAAATTATCTATGAGGAACTTATCTTTTATATGACTCAGGACTGACACGTTAGCTTGTTGAGTGATTTGTTCATTTTCATGTAATAATTCCCCTTGCCACATGGCGGCTGCCTTAGCACAACCAGGAGAGGAAAGTGAAATGATTCATTCATGTGGCGAGTGAATTTCCTTCATTTGTCACGAGACAGGCAGCTCAGGCTGAATGTTGTTTTTGAAAATGCCCACAAGACGGCTACAGTGCCGCACTAGTTAAAATGACGAAACGAAATGAGCGAAAAGACTCAAAAAGTTTCTTTAATTTTACCATCCAAGACTCTGTTATACGAATCGCGAAAAAGATTTACATTTCCCAACACTTTGTAGCGCACATTTAGTGTTCTAGCCAATGGAGACATCAAGGTGCTATCTATCTCAGATCGCGTAGATATACAAACTGAAATAGTAATAAAATGGAAATTCAAACAAAAATAGAGCTCTTCAAAGTATCAAATTAAATAAAAATAAGTGTCTTTCAAAACCAAAATTAAATCTTTTACTTGAGAATTCCAAATCCAAAAGATCAGTTGTCCTCATGGGTAAATACACAGTCACTACTAGTGTTACCTGGGTAGGCTTAATAATGTGTTTGTGTTCTTATCTGTACTCAGACTGAGTGGATCGAGCTAAGATGAAGAAGAAAGCTTTGTTTGTCATTGTCATCGTACACTTACACAGGACAACAAAATTTGGTCTCTGCTTTTAAACCATTGCACACCTGTGTGAGCAGTGGGCTGCCATGCATACAGTACAAGGTGCCCAGGGAGTAATTGGGGTTAAGGGCCCAGGGTGGTGCAGAAAGTGGGGTTTGAACCCCTACCCGCTTGGTTTCAAGACCAACACTCTAACCATTTGGCTACCACTCACCCTTGAAGCTATATCCTAGGTACAGTACCACTAGTCTCACTGGGCTGGGCTCACCATCACTGGATCTTCAGATTAATCTTGACGTAGACATCAACAACAACAAAAAAAATCCTACACAGATAGTGCAGAATAATATGTCATTCTGTTCTGTTCTATGAATCACAGCATAATTGGTGTGTGTACAGAGTCAGTCGCTCACAAACCATCCTCAATTGGCCCACACCTCACCCGTTGAGAGCTGGCTTTGACTGGCAGGCCCTAGTCTGTCAGGATTGGTGACAGGACAGCCAGCATCACTACCAGCATCTCCACTCCACGGGGATGTCCTCAGCCACATCCTCTATCTTCAGGCCATTGTGCCTGACTGTTTATTTGCACTATAAGTTATTGATCACTAGTCCTAGTTATTTGTTGTATATACGTTTTTATATTGCTTCCAGCATTCACACAACAAGGATGGTGGCTTTCCTCAACCTGATAACCTGAAATTACAGACGAAGAAATTAAAAAAGGTCCAGATGGATACCCATGTAAGTGGTATAAGGAAATGAAAGATTCCTGATTCCTGAAAGTCACATATAATCTTGTACTCAAGACTGACGTAACTCCCCTTTCTGGAGAGAAGCTGTGATTCCTCTGATACCGATAGAGGGTAAAAATAAGAATGTGGTAGCTATCAACTGATAAATACGCACTGAACCAGGATATAAAATCTTCACTCATATTTTGGTAAAAAGCCTTGAACGTAGACCCCCCCGCCCCCCCTTCACAATAAGTCTAGATCAGACAGATTTTGTACATCAAAGGCAGACATAGGACCGCATTCACAGACCAGGCAATATTGCTGAGCCTTGATGCAGAAAAGCATAAGCATTAAAGGTATAAAAATGTTCTACCGGAGTGCAGTGCAGCGCAAGTATGGGGGGAAAAACAAAACATCGGGCAAACCTGCAATATAATCAATGATAAAAAAACAATACAGATTACACTGCATGTGTATGTGTACCGCGTATTGGTATTAAAGCTGTCGTCAGTAAGATGGAGAAGAGAGCAGACTTAGCTTGACAATTTGAACCAACCAACAAGTTTCACGTCACTCCCCCTCCCTCCCCGTTGCACTCATGCCCTGCCTCATGCCCTGCCTCCAACTGAGCGGCAGCCGGCAGCATGAGCGGAGGTTCGCAGCGTGCGCGCATGTGTGTGTGTGTGTGTGTGTGTGTGTGAGTAGTGATTGACAGATGTCACACACTCCATCAGGCGCTCATCTGGCTCTGATTGGTTGTTTTGTGTCGGGTGCAGTGGATTCTTGCAAATCGCAGTAGGAGCAGTAGGTGGGACCAATGGAGCAGTTTTTTTTTTCACAGATTGCATGTCTCATGTACTGCTGTCTGGGCTTAGGGACAGTTTTAGCAAATATGACAAACCACTTTTATACAAGCTACTAACTGGAGCTTTCAGAATGTGGATGGCTTTGGTAACAAAGCTATTCCTCAGTCTTGTGGTGTTGAAATGTATTGATCTCTATCTCTTGCCTGAGGGGAGAAGTTCAAAAATGTTGTGCACTGGATGTGTAATGTCCTGGGTGATCATGGAGGTGAACAGGGCAGTTTGGTCCTGATGATTTTTTGTGCCACTTTGATAACCCTATGCTGTGTTTTCTAGTCCTTCTTGTTGCAGCCCCCATACCATGCTATAATGGACTATGACAGAGTGCTCTGCACAGCACCCCGGTAGATGTTTTTCCAGCAGCCTCCGTTGTAGTCCAGCTTTCTGGGTGTTCGGTGGTGGCTGTGTGGCGGACATTTGGGGGTATATCTCTCACCCAGGAGGGTTATGGGTAAAGGGGCGTGGTTTTCAATATAGTTTTGGCGCCACCCGCCATGTTTTATAGTCTATTCTATATTGTGTCCAGAGTAAAAGCTGTTTGACTCACCTCGTCTCGGAGTTTTTCCTCATATGCCACAATATAAAATAAAAATATTATATATGTGTGTGAGACTGGAGAAAATCTGGGAAACATGGTAAATGTATATAGCTCTAAACGCCTTACTTTTGTTGAACTTTTTTCATTCTTAATATGTTTAATGTTATATTGAAACACCCCATGTTCTGTTTGTGTACTTTATAAAAAAGTGTAAAGATGAATCACTTTATAATTTTATCAAGTAATTGTAAATTTGTAAAGGGCAGTTATATGATTCCAAATATAGAGATATATAGAAAAATATATAGAAAAAATATTAAATATGATAATAAAGAGATAAATCAGGAACCCAGATTCCTGGCAGCTTCACTGGGGGAAAGGACAATGCCAACCAGAGTAGATGTATCATGAGATATCACACTTGAGGTGTTTAGGGCCAAGTATTAGGACTTCATTTTTGTTTGTGTTTAATAACATAACATTTTGGGCAATCGGGGTTTTAATGTCTTTAAGACATGCTTGAAGTTTAATTAACTGTTTACTTTCAGAAGTGTAAAGGTCTGAATACTTTCTGAATGCACTATATCTCTGAATCTCTTCATTACTCATAAAAATAAAAATGCAGTCTATTCCCAGTTCCCAGTTCAACCACAACAACTAAAATCGTAATCATGATAACAGTCTCCATAATCTAGCAAGCAAGGGTCCCTGTTAAGGCTGGGCTGCTGAGCAGGTTGAGATCAGTGACCAGGCGAGTTGGGTGAGAGGAAAAGCTGTTTTTATTGACAGCAAGGTCCACAAAAAATTCACAAAAAGCCAAGAATAACAGTCTAATCTAGCAAGCCAGGGTCCCAATAGCACACATGCATTGTTGCTCTTTTTCATACAGTTTTGTCATGTTTCAGTACAGCCAATACAGACCTGGCGATGTTGGCTCTGTTTATATTGTTATACATGCTTATATCCGTGCTTTTTCTGTGTTGACCACTGAATGCAAGACTTTCACTGGGCCGATGAACTGTAATAGACAAGAAGGCTGATAAGTGAAGGCCAATAAAGCAAAGAAAACCCTTCTACACAAGCATCAATTATAGATAGTTGAACTCTCTCCTGGGCTAAGCACGGCAGGAGGTATGTAGTCAAGTGAAACCAACCATCTGTGGCCCAAACAAAAACCCTCTGAAGCTCTGATCTCCTCTCCCCCCACCACCACAGTCTCTCATCTATCCACCCTTGCACCCTCTCTACCAAGACCCCAATACTTAGGGGACTTTACAGCTATTAATGTTTAATGTCCTTCAAAGCCAAAGGAATGCTAATTTGTGTGGCCTGCTACCAATTTTTCTTCTTTTCACTTGCACTAAAAATTACAAATCTGTTGTCCCCGCTGCCCGATTTATCCCCAGCATTACAGCTGGGGACAATTATGCACAGGAAGCTTGCAGGGGGACGTTTTTTCAGGGGGTCAAGATGTGTGTGGTGGATCTGTCCTTGAAAGCAGTCAAAGCACTATGACTCATGGGGGGTAAACTCCAGCTATAGGATCTTACTGCCGCCTCTGCACTGAAACCCCCCCTGGTCCCAAGGCACCATGGCCTGTGAGGAATAGCCAGAAGAAGACTTGGAGATGGTCTATCTCTGTTTACCCTCTATTGTGCTTTTTGACTAAAGACAACATTTAAGTGTTTCTACAACTTAATCTATCATATGTTATTCCAGACAATGTCTGATTATCTCATACATTAAAAAAAAGAAAAGAAACCACCACTGTTTAAGCCTTTTAAATGTAAGCCATTTAAGTCATAAGGAAATCGTATGAAAAATAAATAAGATTTATTGATTTGAAATGGGAAATTAGCATGAGTCTGAGATTTCAAAACTTTCAATAAAAAAACAAAACAATCGATCTCTTCAGACAACAGCCGACAGATGATTTATATATTTTTTACACATTTTACCCTGTTGAACCTGATTGACAATATTATACCAGAGATGCATTGACACTCACAGACACATATGTATTTTTTTTTGGCATAAAACTGAACTTTTTAATCAATTGTCTGTTTTATAATAACGTAACAAATTATTGTTACATTTGTTACTACAAATAACATTTGTAATAACAGAAAAGTTCACCAGAAACCAGACATAATATGTTAAAATTTTACAGCTAATTGAACATATTGATATTTTGCTATATTACTCATACAAACACATACACATCCACACCAATCTATTGAATATTACCACACACAGAATCCTAAATATTACAGGATTTCACCAAGCTTATTCTTAAACACAATATTTGATATTTATTTAATGTCAACTGCTGTGTGGAATGTGTTGGTGAGAAACAAACACATACATGTATACATACACTAGTCTTGTAATGAGACCTTTGAAATGTGTAAGTTATTGGAAAGAACTTTTCTGATCTTTTTTAATCAAAGATCCCAGATCAAACCAATAGTGAGAATGGGGCTTTAAATGTCTGCACTGTCCGTGTCAATCCAATTCAATGTAGAAGTCTCTGCAAAAGGTTCCACAGCCAACATGCAAGTTTTGCATCACCATACAACATGATAGCTTTAAATTAATATAAACATCTATTTTGCATGAAACATGTAAAAGGAGGACATGAATTAAGCAGCTGCATTCTCCATTCATTGCTGAAACAGTTCCCATCTACAGTAAAGTCTGCGTTTGACTCTGGGGTTTTTTGGTCAATAAGTGCCTTTGTTTCTATGCACTTGTGTGCATCAAGGTGAATTGTGGGAAGGCTGACTAACAAACATCCTCTCAAGGGAAGCAAGTCAAGGTGACTTTTACCAAACGGGACTCTTTGTTCTTGAAACGTCCACTGTACATTCAGTAATTCAGCAGACACCTTTTTTCTTCTTGCATTCTTTCACTTGATATGGTGCCAACATTAATCACCAAACAGTTAAATGACATGACACAAATACATGTATTGCTACCACCACTACTGTTAACCAGGTTCAAACACTATAACGTTACACAAGGCAGCAACAAACTAAGCACAGCAGAGAGTGACAAAAACAACTTCCATACTTTCTTGATTATGAACTAAGTACAATACTTTTGGGAGATGGCACAGAATGTATAAATGTGAAGCAGAAATGAATGAAACACAGTCATGTCAACGACAAGCAGAATCTCAAGGGAATGTTTTCATCATGTGTTGTTTCAGGCTACTTGAGATCAAAGGGGTGAACTACCTGTCAGGTGGGATTTATGTAAAAAATCCACCTTTCTTAGTCCAGAGGACAAGACATAGTGATCGTCTCTCTTTCTCATTTCTGCCAAGGCCACAATGTATGTGTGTGTTTTCATCTTGGAAGTAATCAGGCTCTGTGTTCAAAAGAATAAGGACTCTTGAGGGTCAGAGGGGCCTACACAATGACCAAATTCATCATCAGCCCAGAGGTGGAGGGGAGTGGTTGGATGTAACCATCTCAGAGGTTGTTCAGAATTAATCACGGACTCAGCTGCAGCACAGACTGAAATAGAGACTGGGTGATAAGATAAATTCCACACTTAGGAAATTTAGTTTACTTAGCAACAAATAAGTGAAAACACAAAGAAATAGAGGTAAAAGGAAACAAAAATAATTTCATGTACATAAAGAAACATAGAAAATATATATCAACATGGGATTACAGAAGATGAAAAATAGTGCAATGGAGGCCATTGAAAGTGCAGGTGGCATAGATACATACAAATAGTGTGAAAAAACAGTATTTACAGTTGTATTGCACATGTTTATTCCAATGATTGGACAACTTTATTTACATTATTGCACTATTGCACATGTTGGTTAAAGAGTCTAGTTGCAGAGGGGATGTCTTCTCTGTTTTTCTCAGTGTTTCTGATCTATACTTCCTGATTACTTTTAAACATTACATACAATTATTCTTAAATGTAGTAAGCCATCGTATTGATGCATTAATGATGGTGTATCATTAATGCATTAATTATGCTGTAACCATAATTAATCAGGAGAACAATTTACAAGGAAACAGCTTCCACATAATCACGTCAGAGGAGTTGTGTGGCCTCATATGACATTATGGTTTTGTTGTGATACACTTGTGTGAGACCCCCTAAGATGGGATCTATCTAATGATCGATTCTGTCTGTCTGTCTGTCTGTCTGTCTGTCTGTCTGCCTGTCTGTCTATCATTTTATGTATTAATTATCTACCTTATATTCACTTTCCAAGGTTTTTAGAGTTTGAAGTAACCAAAACAGTAATAATTTAATTTTACACTTATCTGCTTTGTTTTGAGTATTTGGCCACCCTACCTACCATTGTTAAAGCACACTGAGATGAATTGTAATTTGTGAATATGAGCTATACAAATAAAATGTGATTGATTGACATCTACTTCCCCAGACAATAAGGTGCTGCTTCCAAAAGTACTTGATCCAAAGATGATCAGTGCAAGTTAAGTACTTGGAAAACAAAGTGCAGTGGAAGACAAAGCAATGATAAAGTGGGCAAAATTTGGAAAAAACATCTTGAAAGTTAGAGTTTACTTTTACACAAATAAACAAATGATTTGTTGTCTTGTCACTAGCCAAATTACCTTGGCTAATAATGCTACAAGAGGAGTCTGGATGGAATTTCTCTGAAGCATTGATATATATTCTAACAAATACCACAAAAATCCTGAGCCCTTGCCACTGGAAGGTAATCAACTCAGCACTTGTTCCCTCCTGAATTTTTCATGTGCCTTGTACAGTGTGTACAAAGTCTGTTTTTCACAGAAGTCATAAAATTCCTGCTGATTGATTGAAACAGTCAGCACCATACTGCACTGTTGTCTGCTGGGGCAAAATTAGTGCTCAGACTTCTGTCAGGGCTATTCATCCCAATGGCTCATCTGTCACTAGAAGCTAACTCTAACAGTCGACAGGTCACCGCGCCCATCGTCCTCTAAAGAACAGAGACGGCTGCACTCAGTCATTAAAGTGATAGATATGCTCTCTCCACTTCACTCTCCTTTATTTCTCTTTTTTCATGCCCTCTTCTGTCAGTCTGTCTCACACTGTAGCAACTGACAGATTTCTTCTTCTGCTCTATTCCTCTTTATTCCACAGTGAGCAACTCCTTTGCTCTCTTTTCTTGTCATCTATCTATCTTTGTTGCTCTCTTGTTTATGAGCGGTAGATGGCATTCCATCCTATTTTTCTGTTCTCTGAAGGCATTAACCATATAAAAAATGATTTGGCTCTGATATGTGCCAAAGGTGCGATCATTAGTCCAGGTTATATATCCCTGAACCAGGACAATGCAGAGATGGAGGAGGGTGTCATTAAACTGTGCCTTCATTCATTATGAATGAGCTTTCAGGCTGTCTGTTCTAGTCCTTTAGTCTACCATATCTTTGAATTAGAATAAAGGAGATAAAGAGAGATTAAATACAGATGGGGCCACAGAGAACAGAAGGGGAGGGAAAGACATGATAGAAAATGTTGGGTACAAGCCAGGGGAAAAAAATAGCCACGGCCAAATCATGTAAAACAACATTCACGTAATTATTGACATTTTTTGACAGTTAATTAATTAATTAATTAATTATTATTAATTAATAATTAAAGTCACCTTTTAGGGGAAAATTAGACAGACAATATTTCAATTTTTTTTACATGTACTTTATTATTTAAGAATTGATGAAAGTACACTGTATAATTTACTATACCTTGAAACTGTTTTGTAAACAAAACATGCAATTGAGACACAGAATTTGGGTCACTCAGTCAGAGGCACTGTGTGCAGAAGGTGAGCCCAATATTTGCCAAGTGAACCCATCACCATCACACGTGGCATGACAGAGAATGGAGATGGCTGAACTACATAGGATCAGCCTGTTTTTTTTTCTTATGTGAAACAATTTATACAACCAATACAGTAACGCATAAGCCAGAGATGGTGACACATTTTGTCTTCTACACAACAATCTGCTGTCTTAGTTGTTCTGGTATTAGTTTGAGAATACATTTAACTACACATTTATACAGTGCTTATTGACTGTCATGTACATATTCACACACTATACATCAGCAGAATTTGGGGTTAAGTGTAAATTATTCTGTACCCCTGGTGCTCACAATTGTCATGCTATGGACTTATGTCCTGCTACGTGGTTTTCATGCTCTTTTTGTTCTTCCCTAGTGCCTTTTTTCATGTTGCTGCCAGGACCAGCTGAGCTTCCGTGTGTGCCACAGCGCTGACTTCTTGGACTCTCGGGTCACTACAGTCACGGACATAGTGACGACTCTGTTAATTCTTTTTGTGACTCTGTAAATAAACCTCCTTCACTTTGTACCACTTGGTTTCCTGCATCTCCTTGGCATCCGTCTGAAATCCGAATCTGACATCAGGGCCCTCGCTGTTTAATTTATATAACTAGCATATAAAGTTTAAAAAAACAAACAAAAATCCCCTTCGACCAATATCTCTTTTATTCCTTGTCTTCCCTTCATGGCATGGTTTATGAAACAAGAACAAAAAAACAACAGGAAATGTAGTAATTTCTATTAGAAGATGACAGCAAAAGCAGCACAGGAGCACCCATATCGATCTGCTCTAAAGAACCTACCGTGTGTAGCATTTCAACCCAGTCATGCAATTTATTCCACTTTTCTCTCACAAACACATTCTTTATTTCTGCCTCAGTTTTGCCCATACATCTGTTAGCTCCATATATGACTGTTAGCTGGCGTAGCCTCTGCATTGTGACAATTAGTGCATTGTGGCTTGCGGTTCAAAGATACAATGGTATTTTTTTACACACTGTACAAGTATTCACTAACATGAGGCTCATTATAGAACAAATGAAATCGATGTTATGGATGATGCATATATGTATTCTGGTGATCGTGTGTGACTTTGTGATTTCAATTTACTGAGCTTTTACTAGATTATACAGTTGATCTTTGACCTTTGTGCGGTGAACCTAAAGAGGATATTATCACTTTCTCAGACATTTGGTAAGGCACCATTTCACTCTGTGACTGGGCTCTCTCACCTTACTGATAATGCACACACAAGTTCACAAGCATACCTATGAATGAGTTGTTCAGCCAGTACCGAGAAGAAGGCAATTTATTAAAAAGCAAAGTCAACTAGGGTTAGGATTAGTTCTACATGAATGCTACATTTACAACTGTACTTTTACAAATTTTAAAAATCCAGTGATTGGCTGGGTCCCTATAACGGGTGTACACATCTTAAATTAGAACCACCCTTTATAAACCAAAAACAATAATCTACATAAAAACAACTTAGGGAATAATAGAGAAATAGAGAATCCATGATTTTAATGTCTTTGTATAGTGCAAATGTTTAAAAAAAGAATGTGCATATGTACTGCAGATGCTGTATATCTGAGTGGGAGAATGTTTTTTTCTGACAATATACTACTAGATATGATGTCTGCGTTATATGAACACAGCCACACTACACTCCCTTTATGCTTTATTCCCACACTACATTGTAACGTGATAAATCAATCCCACACACAAAATCCGGAAAGTGAATTAAACTGTTCTCAAGGTATGGAAACATTTCACCATTCACTCTGAGAGAGAGATAATGTTTCCTCTGATCATACACTGAGATCTCCAATCCAACCTTTGAAAGCTTCTTGTCCAACAGATCTTCTTCCATCAGATTTACAGATTTCCCATGTCCTGGTTCAGCCTCCTCTTGGCAGCATCAACAAATTCTGCTAAGGAACAGCTGCGGTTAACTAGATCTATGACAACTGTCTGTTTATCATGACAGTGTGGCTTTCATTTACTGCATTCTTTTGTGTTTCTGTCCAAAGTATTGTTTGTCACGCATACTTACCAATTTTGGGAACACAATTCATTATAAGAGTGCTCAAAGGTTATTGCTTTAAAACATTTGTTTCTTTTAAGAAGAAATGTTACATTGGCTAATATACACTGAAACACCAGCAATATGTAAAATACTATTGTTAAATTTGTGAAAGTTGTGTAGTATCCTGTGTGTTGGTGTCATGTAGTAAAAGTCTACTCATTACAGTACACATTTGGGAAGAGGCAGGAATGCTGCATTTATTGGAAAGGAGACAGGAACTCCATGAAACTCTTCCAAATCGATAAATGATCATGTTAGATAAGATAAGTTATTCCTTTATTAGTTACAGCAGCCACAGGGATAGTAAGAGGAAATTAGCACTAGAAAGATAATAGAGTAGTAAAAAAGTAGAAATTGCAACAAAAACTAAATATCTAAAAGACTGTTAGTCTGGAACGGGAGCTAAAAGGATTTTATATGTGTGTGTGTGTGTGTGTGTGTGTGTGTGTGTGTGTGTGTGTGTGTGTTGATTATTGTGTGTGGTGCAGTTTCATTCTTGTTGTAAAAGGCTCTTTCTCAGGCCTGCTCTCTGTCGTGTTGATTATTGTGTATGACGCAGTTTTTATTTTTTGCAGAAGAGGCTCTCTGATATTTGGCCATTGTCCTTCCATTTGGCTGCAGACAAAATGGCAGATAGACGCGTTTAAGAATTAAAATGTATCCATCGACCGATTCGAAAAACCAGATTCATCATATGGAAGAATGGGCTTTAAATGCAAAAAAGGATGGTGCATTTGGGCCATGAGAAGATTTGTGTCCTGACAAGGACGCGATGACCACTTATATGTCCCAATGTAACGAAAAATGGAATCACATAAACAAACAACCACAAGCAGTGTATTATATAATCAAAAATGGGAAAAATAATTAATAAATAAAATTAACTGATCACCAGCAACGGAAAGCCGATAAGACACCAAGAGCATGTGATGAGACTAGCAGACTTCATTTACCGCTCATGGAAATGCCGAGGCAGATGCCACGGCCAAATGGACCATCACATTCAGGAACATCAGGACAGTATGTGCACCTGCCCTTACCAACACCATTGCTTCCCACCTCACCCCTTATCTACACAACACTCCTGTGGACAGCTTGGTTGCACACTACAACAGTGCTCTATCACTCATCCTTAATGTCCTCGCCCCTCTTAAAATACCCCCCAGACTGTCTCCTTCTCCTGTCCTGATCCATGGTTCACCGCTGAAATGCGCACCGTTAAGGCTGCTTTTCGTCGGCTGGAGAGACTCTCCAAGAGAGTACCCAACCAGCTTCAAAACTGCCTTAATCACTTCAATTCTCAAAAAAGCCAGTTTGGACCCTGAGGAACTAACTTCCTCAGCAAAATCATCTGTGAGAGGGCTGTTGCCAACCAACTCCACCAACACATGTCCATCTATAAGCTTTATGAACCCCTTCAGTCTGGCTACCGAATAAATCACAGCAGTGAAACTGCCCTTGTCAAAATCACCAATGACCTTCTCATCGCCACTGACTCAGGTTGCATCAGCATCCTGATACTTATTGATCTTTCAGCAGCCTTTGACACCGTCTCCCACCCTTTTTTCCTCACCCGCCTGTCCGATTACCTTGGTCTCACTGATTGCGCTGTCTCATTTTTCCAATCATACCTCTCTGGCTGGGAATAATTTGTCACCCATGCTGGCTGTTCCTCTTCCTCCACCCATGTTAACCACGGTGTCCCCAAGGTTTAGTGCTTGGCCCCCTTCTGTTCAATATCTACATGCTCCCCTTAGGCGAAATCATCCGCCGCCATAATCTCAACTTTCATTCATATGCAGACAACACTCAGCTTTACATTAGCACAAAACCCTCTGCCCCCCGCAACTCCCCAATCTTTGGACAGCTGTCTCCTTGAAATAAAAACCTGAACATCATCAAATCTACTCAAACAAACTAATAGCAATAAAACAGAGTTCATGGTGGTGGCCCCAAGACCCTGCTTAGGAAGGTTGGTGATTTTCTCCCAACAATTGATGGTTCTACATCAAATCCATCACCAAATCTGCCATCTTTCATCTGAAAAATATTGCCAGACTCAGACCAAAACTCATTCACTCCTTCATCACCTCCCGGTTGGGCTACTGCAATGGTGTCCTGTTTGGGGTTCCCAACAAAATCCCGGACAGGCTCCAGTATGTCCAAAACTCAGCTGCTAGGGTCCTCGCTCGCACCCGGCCCTGGCAGCACATCACCCCCACCCTCATTCACCTCCACTGGCTCCCGGTCAAGTTCCATATAAAATACAAAATCCTACTCCTCACCTACAAGTTCCTCCATGGCCTGCCCCCCCAGTACCTGTCTGACCTCCTTCATGTCCATACCTCATCCCAGACTCTGCTCACCATTCCTTGCTCCCGATTCCACACCTTTGGGGATCGGGCCTCCGGCCTTGCCGCACCCACCCTCTGGAACCCTTTCCCCTGATATATGCAACGCCCCGTCTCTGGACATTTACAAAACCACCCTCAAAACTCACCTGTTCAACATGGCTTTCAATCAGTAATCCCCTTCACTCTGTCTCTCAGGTTATCTGTGGTGTCTTGTGTTCTGCTTGTTTGTTTGTTGATCTGTGTGTTCTTTGTCAAGTTGTAAAGCGACCCTAGGTCCCTTGAAAGGCGCTATATAAATCAAAGTCATTATTATTATTATTATTATTAAGCAAGCAGCAGGTTCCGCACCAGATTCCTGGGGAACACATGACTATAACCACACACAGGGGGCTCAGATCACGACAAAAAACAAAGGGGTGTGTGGGTCAAAATTAAAACTTTGCGGGGTCACTGAGATTCATGAGGCCCAAGTTGCAGCCAACAGTGGGGGGGGGGGGGGGGGGGCTCAAAGGCACCCACAGATGGCCTGTGGAGAAGTCATG